>OU744732.1:25922937-26484172 GCA_916613615.1 Steromphala cineraria
TATTTGAGGAATAAACAAGCCAAGGATTACGAGAGTTTGTTTCAACTTCAAATCGAACCTTCATTCTGGCGCGGAACAATCACCTGTCGTCTGGTGAACAGCACGAGACACGCGAGTCGTGACGTCTTCGCATGTTCTGCCGTCATATCCGGTCTACTTTGCTCGTGACCATTAGCGCTATTTATAGTACGGGAAATCCCTCGTTGCCGAAATAAAAAAAAATATTTTAAAAATCCTTTTGATTGATTACAATGACAGTGACCTTGGCAATAAAAATCTAGATGATGACGGCTGACTCTTGTCATGTCGAACTTTGGTTTTGCTGTCTTTCTCATTGAATTTGACATTTTCTTATATTTATCAAAGCCATATATATATCTTAATTAATATGATAGGCTTACAAAAATACTGAACAGGAATAAAATGAAGTGGTATTCTGGAAATTATGTCTGAAATTTATCAGATGGAAAGTGATTATACAGTATTCCTTAAATCTTTCAAATGAAAAAAAACCCAGTGATCAGGGCGCATGTTTTCAATTTATAAGGGCCATCGCACATTTCCTATTGTAGGCCTATGATAAATATCAACATGCGTGTTTATTGAAAAAAAATACATTAATATAATATAATATCCTCGATTTTTATTATATCTTATTCTATTTTCTCTATTAATTCAATCCCATTTTAACAATCTATTTTTTTCATTTGAATTATTTCGTCCAACTGATAAAGAGTTTTTACGATATTTTAATTTAAAAATTATGCAAAATTAATCTAGTCTCAATATGATTTTTAAATTGATTAATTTCTTGAAATATATTAAGAACATAGTTTTTTTTATTTGTCATTGATTGTGAATTTATGAATGAATCCCTGGATGCAATACAACATCTGATATAATAGAGAATGTGAAACAAATTGTGTGCTTATAAAAGTTTGATAAAAAAACAAAAAGTTACTGGTCTATTCACCAATATGATCTCAAAATTGGAACCCATTGTTCGCTGAGCTAGGGGCGTGGCCAGTAACAGACGACGCTGAAGAGCGTCAATGTTGGCTTTCGAAAAACTTGATACAGATGAAGAACATAATAGATAAAAGTGTTGTTTGATACATTTTAGGCACCCGAGAAATTTAAAGAGTAAACACTGAAGTACGACAACCTTTCCACCATATTTAATGCGCGAATTTCATCGTGCATAAAGCCGCGAGTGGACGACCCGTCAATCAAGTCGGCCGTTTTCGGGAAGCAGGCCTGTTTTATCTTTAAATATTTTAGTCATTTTCTTCCATGTCAAGTAAAGACATTATATCCAGTTGATCGTATATATAGTTTGCAACCTTCCTTTGTGTTATTCAAGGTAAATTATAGTTAGATTTGTTATTAAATCTAATTTTGATTTTGATGATTTTTTTTAACCAAGCTGGTGTTTCCTTTTTTTGTTTTAACTCGAGAGTATAGTTTGATATACGTCTGGCAGTGACCAAATTTGCTTGATATATTATGGATTTATTGAAGGTTATATTATATATATGTTTACCACAATTTAAACTGTGATTGAGATTGAAAATACATGCTAATGTTAAATCTATGTGGAAAAGGAATTCTGCCAATTACGCAATACCAAAACTGCCGTGATGTGTTCTCGCTATTTTTTCGCGCTTTTGTCTGATCGATCGTTTTGAATTTTCTGTTAGAACATACATGGAAAACTGTTCCAATAGTTTGCTTATGAATTCTAATTTGATAATCTGTACTTTTTCATCGTTTTAGTTTATTGTACAACAATATATATTGAGTTGTTAATGCGCTTGCAAAAATGCGACTCAAATCCTGATTCTGTCTGCTTGAAACTGCTTTTGTTTTCGACCTTGTGATAGCAACATAATTTCAGCTCTAATGTTTCCTAAAGTTATATCATTTACAAGATCGAATCCATAACTTTCTGTGGATGGAAATTCAGTCATGTGCACCGGCTGTGGAAAAATTGCAAGGACTTTGCGTGCACCGTACATTTACTGCACTTAGTTTGTCTATGACGTCACGGCGAACAATGTTCAACAAATGAAAACAAAAAGATAACTTGTATTATTTCGTGAACAATCGGTCGCATGTAGGAAGTAAACACATCAACGTGATCACTGAAATCCGCTTTCTTGATAAATGACAATTTAATTACTTTGTAGATAACGGCAATTTAATTACAATCGATGAAACAAGGGTATGCTAACGTTCCTCGGCTGAACATTTGCATGAAAAACGTCTCTGAAGTTTATAATTAGATTAAATTCATTTTTATTGTTGTCACTTATGATTTAAAATTACATTGATTGAATGGAAAACAACTCAGCTTTCTTCACTTAAAATTTCATGAATTTCCGAACATAGATAACGCCTCAGGGACATTTTTTGTCAACGTTGACCAAAATCTCGAGTTTACTCCAAAAGTTAGCGGCACTGCGTGAGCGCATAGCGTCAAAGGCCGGGCACTATAAGGGTTAAATGGAGTGAATCCTTTTTAAAAAAACTGTAATATTTTAGTAATTTGGTCATTTTCGCAGAAATGATAATGATCACTTGACAGCTGACGCCTCGATCATATTCAGTTACCAGAAAATTACAATTAAAAAAGAATCATGTAATTTTTTTTAATGTTGCCATATATACATCATTGTTGGTTATATGCTTCGTAAAGATGGAACTTATTATTTAGAAATTTAATTTTATAGTTTTTAAAGTTTAGCATATTCTTCTTAATGGTAAACATAGTTATAATGTTTACATAATCACCAAATCAATGATATTGAAAGATCATTTTGCCTTGATAAGAAAAATCAGGGGTTATGGGTAATACTTTATAACCTGTTTACTTTGTCGCTAATGAATTGGAACACAATTCCTTAAGTAGTGACGCCGCTAATGGCTGTAATATTGCTCACTCACTCTCCCCCTAAAGTAGTGTAAAAGAAAATCTTAGTAAACATCGAATAAGTCATTCTCCCCCCTCAGAGGCAGATCAAGTCATGTTGATTTAGCCTCTGTTATATTTCGCCGAAATTACCGGGTTTCGGCAGCTTCCCCTAGCGGGAAAACATTTCATCACAATACATTTGAATTTCTTTATCAAATGACAAGGCTGCTTGTATGGGAAGTATGGTTCATATCACAACACTTTGCCTTGATTCATTATCCAAACTGATGATTTAAGAACAGTGTCGCTGATTGCACAACTAACTTTGATTGCCTCCAATCAGGCATCTCCCATTCTATCCCACAAACTCGGCGTAATATAACAGAGGCTAAATCAACATGACTTGATCTACCTCTGTTGGGAGAGAATGTGAATGAGAAAAAATAAAAATTGAGGTCAAGACTTTTTAAAATGGGACTTTTTAGGAATAAGACTCGCACTTTTCTAACAAAATTGAGCCAGGAACGCTCAATAAAAAATGATATCTGAAAATGATATCCCCTACACACACACGCACGAACAGAGTCTTGTCAGTGTTATGTTCGACCCTCTTAGCAATGTTGACATGTACATGTATTTCAATATACATGACAATAGACCCTCACCTCTACAATATACTTAAATTATAGTTACACGGGAACCCTATAGGTGACTTTAATTGGTCAAATGTTCAATGTGCCACTTGTTATAAAATGTTGGCCCTGTAAGATTTGTATCCAAGCATGGATTTATTAATTTGTCAAAATATGTTTTTGAATATACATGTACATTGTAACCGAGTCTTTCTAGCCCTAAAATTTAAGTTAACTGGGAATAAAATTTATTTCATTTAAAAGATTTTTCAAATGGTTTTCATTGATCCTAAAAGTACGTTATCATGCAATAATACAATATTTCAACATTTTCAACTTCATGTTAAAAAAAATCCAACACTTCAATTGGATATTTAATCTGTTACAATTAATTTGTTGATAATACACATAACCATTGTTTCTCATGTTAAGTTGCAATAAACGTTTCAACGTTGAAAATTTCTGTCAAAATTAATAAATATCTTGCTAGATTTGGAATCTCCTGTTTAATGCTGCAGACACGGATGTGTTATTTTGTTGATAGTGTCACATAATTCAGTAGTGTATTATCGTAATGAGATCAAAGTTGAATATTTTGGTTATATAAGTCAAAAGATTTTTTCTATTTGTATGTACGAGAAAAAAAAGTTTATTCTTGTGTCCTTGTTGGTTTCATAAATTTTTACTCAATCGTTCTACATCTACTGTGGTGAAAATAAGATTGAAAATAAATTGGCTTGCGTTTTATGTTCTTTCCGTCTATCCATTAATAAAACAATGCATTAGAGTAAGGAAAGGTGTTTCTCAGCATTGATTCAGTCGTAAAAACGATGATTACAACCACGATATTTGGTCACACTTTTTAGTGACAGCCTATTTATGCGGGCGATCCAATGCGGAAGTTACTCCGATTCAGACGGTACGTGAAATCGTTCTTATAGATATCTGATGCAATGATTTCTTTCTTGTCAATTTGTGACGTCACGTTAATGAAAATCTAAAAATATATGTATCCCGTTTTCTTTGCAGTATTTGATATTCTTGGGCAATAAGAAGCAACGGTAAAACAAAAAGTAAAAGCACCTCCCTGTTTTTACCCCTATTTCTGACCTAGTTTTAGGCTTGCGAGCAGAGTTGCCTTGGTTATCTCCCCTGTCTCGTCTCTCGCTACTGGAAATGCCTATCCTGTTATATAATGAGGTGTTACGTGGGTGTTCAGATGAACAAATTACTGCGCAGTAATATTGGTTATAAATAGATTTGCGCAACACCTTGATTCTTTTCAATTCTTGACACAAAACACACTGCTACATCAGCGTATTTCCCTACCCTGATATCCAACAAAGCAGAAACAAACTTTTTAAGAAGGCTATTTATATAACCAATAAGCCAATGAAATAAATCGCATCCAGCAAAGCGTCGGTTTCTGGATGACTGAATGCAGGAGTTCAGTTCAGTATTGCGTCAAGGCTGTGCTCTAATTACATTTCATTGGCTGTGTAAATACACACCTGAACACCGAGGAAAATGGCCTCCCTAAAGATTGACCTCTAGGTAAGCGATATTTTCACTATGTTCATATCAACTTGATCTAATAGAAGTTGAATGTATTCATTGAGCTACTTAATGTGAAATTATTTTGAAAACAGTAACATTTCACTTTAAGAACCTTTTTCATTCTTGTTTACCACGTGAGAATATCGGCCCTGATCGGGGACGCACCTCTGTCCTCAAAACTATGTGATATAAAGAAGCGTTCGTGGATCATGACGCTGAGTGGTAGATCTTGATCAGAAACATGATGTATATTAAAGTATAAACCACGAGAGTTCGAATTTCCCATGTGAATGATCTACATGCCTGCGCACGTTATTACGCCATTTTCTGTGAAAGGAACTGTAACTACAGGCACGCATAACATGAGAATTTGCATGTGTCACTGAATGTTGCTAAACTCTGCTTTATATGAAAAGGATCTGTAGCACTGATTACAATTAGATTCGTTATGTTTCAGCACATGCAATCTAAGATAAGTTTCAGTTATACAAACCTTATTACACTGTTTTCTTTTGAATGTAAAATGTAACCGCATACCAAAGAAAGTTTTATACATCTGGGGCTTCTAACTCGAAGCAGTCGTTAAGTAGTCCTTAGTTAAGGACAGGCGTTAAACATACCTTGCTTTAACGTTGTGTAACTGGAAATCGTCCTTAAAGTTAGGACAAGAATTAGCGACTACACTGTATGTTTAAGGTCTTCCTCTGACCAGCCCTTAAAGGGGCAGTAGCACGTTTTTAGGGGGAATATAAGGTGATGTCAGGAAAATGAAAATTAATGGTTCCAATTGAAAGGCAATGTATTCAAACCAAATGGGGCAGTAATAATTCAAATATATAATGTAAAGTTTAGCCATGCGATTCCTTTTCTTACTCAAAATGAATTAAAGGTGTTCACACAAAAATGGCCGCCAAGGGATTTTAGGTGAATCTTCATACTTTGTTCTCTGACTATGAATGATTGGCTTGTGTAATGAAACTTTTGACACTATCAAAGTAATACATTTAGCGTTAACATACAATTATCAGTGAAATTTTTTAAATATAAAATTCTCAAAAAACGTGCTACTGCCCCTTTAAGCAGTCGTTAAATGAATAGGAATCCGGCCATGGCACCAGTTCTACAACCAGAAAACATGGTGCCTCGTCAAACCTACATGTGTGTTCCTGGAATGTGCATGGACTAATGTCTAAACTCTCAAATAAGGACTTTTTATCCTTTTTAAATTTTTTTGAAATATTTTGTCTTGTTGAAACTATGCAACATGATCTCAATAGAATCGAATATGCTTTCCACAATCATATTTGCTTCGCTATCAGTGCTTTGAGAAAAGCCAGTACTGGTCGTTATTCCGGTGGCGTAGCACTATATGTACTCAAACGATTTGAACATTTAGTTACAAGGTTAAAACCAGAACTTGAAAATTGTATTGCTTTATTGTTTAACTTCTATAAAACACCTGTGCTTATGATAGGGGTATATATTCCTCCAGAAGGTAGCCCTTATTATTGCCATAGTGAATCAGATGGTATTGATATTTTAGAGCAGAACATAGCCTCATTAGTATCAGACCTTGGCTTTAAACCAGATATTCTGTTGTTTGGAGATTTTAATGCTAGAACTGCATCTAATGATGATTTTCTTTTGGAGGACGATAACGATATCGACCTTTTGAATCTTGGGTGTCTATATGAAGTTGATAATTTCAGTGAGCAGAGAAAAACATCCGACGATAAGTGTAATAAATTCGGGTTTTCACTATTAACCCTGTGTAAGCTCTGGGGTTTTCATATTATGAATGGTAGGAAACCTGGTGACAGTGATGGTTCCATGACTTTTGTTAACAAACAAGGTACTAGTGTAATTGATTATTTTATAGCCTCTACTTCCCTTTTCCCTCAAATTCTTGATATGAAAGTTCATACTCGGACTGAGTCAGATCATCTGCCTATCTCTTGTTGTATAGAATACGAACTCAATATTGATACTAAGGATGTCGTAGAAGATGATGATAATATTACTTTGTTTGATATGCCACGTTTCAACAGTGGAAATGATATTGACAATGTTTTCACGGAAATGGGCAATACAAATATATTTTATGACTTATCCACTCGCTTTATATCTTATATTGATCTATCAGATGTCAATAGAGCTACGGAAACAATATGTGAGATGTTTTATTTGGTAGGCTCTAAATTTCGGAAAACCCCAAACTTAAATTCGAAAATTCATACACAGCCTTCTTGGTTTGATTCTGAATGTGTGATATTGAGGGACCAAAAATATGACATGTTAGCTAAACTGCGTACATATAAATCAAAGGATAATATTACAAATTATTGTGAGGCCAAGAAATTATTTCGTAATGTTTGTCGAGTTAAGAAGGAACTTGACAATTCTAGGACATGCGAGGCTGTTAATGTAGCTGTAGCAGATAAAGATAGCAAAACTTTTTGGAAAACTATCAAATCTCTCCTCTTTTCGCAAACTACACCTAATACCATCAGTCCAGGTAGTTGGTATACATATTTTAGAAATCTTTTAAATCCAGTGTCGTTAGACTCCACATGTGACAATAGTGATGTAAATCTACAGATTAACCCTTCTAACTGTAATGATTACATTGATGCCGATGATTTATCGTCAGAGATTAGTCTAGATGAGATAACTAAAGCTATTTCACAGTTAAAATCTGGTAAAGCCGCAGGTATTGATGGCATCCCACCATAATTTATTAAGAACTCTTCATTTATTGTTCCTTACTTACATATGTTATTTGGTACTATCATGGACACCGGAATTTTTCCGAAAGAGTGGAGTACTGGTCTGTTGTTACCATTATACAAGAGTGGTGATTCATCCAATCCAAACAATTATAGAGGAATTTCTCTTCTTAGTGTAATAGGCAAAGTTTTTACATCTATTATAGAAACTAGACTGCGCCACTTTGTGGAGTGTGATCAATTGTTGTATGAAGGGCAAGCAGGGTTTCGTAACAATTATTCTACTATTGATAATATATTTACATTAACTGCTCTTGTTCAAAAATATTTGAGAAAACCTAAACACCGCTTTTATGCGGCTTTCATAGATTTTAAGAAAGCTTTCGATTTTGTAAACAGAAAGAAAATGTTGCATCTTCTTTGGGAAAATGGTGTTCATGGTAAGATATATAAGGTACTGCAAAGCATGTATTCTAATGTACTGTCCTGTATTCGATCAGGTCGATGCAGAACACAGTCTTTTAGCACTTCTTCTGGAGTAAGGCAGGGCTGTATGCTCAGTCCACTACTGTTTATTTTTTTTATTAATCAGCTTGCAAAAGAATTGAATGAAAGTAAAAGTAATGGTATATTTATAAATGAATGTATTGAAGTGATAAGAATACTACTATTTGCAGATGACGTTGTTCTTGTTGCCGATTCGCCCATTGATTTACAAAGAAAACTTGATATATTAAACCGATTCTGTATGATGTGGGGGTTTGAAGTTAATTTAGAGAAGTCAAATATTGTTGTTTTCAGAAATGGTGGTTACTTAAAAAGAACAGAAAGATGGTTTTTTGGTGAAAAAGAAATACGTGCTACGACTTATTATAAATATTTAGGTGTCATATTTTCATCTCGATTAATTTGGTCAAGGAATTGTGAAAAATTAGCCTTACAAGCACAACGTGCATCTTTTCCTATTTATCGTTTGTTACGTAAGTTCCCTAACATTGGATTTAAAACTGTGATGAATATTTTTGATACAAAGATAGCCCCTATAGCCTTGTATGGCAGTGAAATCTGGGGGTATTGCTTCAGAGATTCCATTGAAAAGGTTCAAAATAATGTTATTAAGAAATATTTATCAATCAGTAAGAAATCTTCTAATATAGCTGTTTTAGGAGAAACTGGCAGATACAATTTATGTGTTAGATACTATTGCAACTGTATTAGGTACTGGTGCCGGGTAGTACGATTACACCCGTCAAGGCATCCTGCAGCATGTTATCAAATGTTAAAGCAACAAGATGAAAATGGTAGCCGAAACTGGGTATCCCATGTTCGCACACTATTACACACAACAGGATTTTCATATGCGTGGGTAAATCAAGACTTTGGAGATGTTTCTCTATTCATGTCTGCATTTAAGCATCGTTGTATTGAAATTAATATTCAAGAATGGTATACTAGATTAGACAAGTCACATTATCTTTCTTTTTATAAGTCAATTAAGTCTGTCTTTGAGGCTGAAGCATATATATGCACTGATGTTGTACCTAAAGATATTAAGAGGTTAATTGTTAAAATAAGATGTCAGTCTCATAATCTTCAAGTACAGAAGTTTAGACAATGTGATAATATTAACATACATGATTTAACTTGCACTCGCTGTTGTTTAAAAGGGATTCAAGATGAATATCATGTTATTCTCATATGTCCATATTATGAACATCTTAGAAAATTGTATGTACCTTCATATTATATCAACCATCCTACAAGAATGAATCTTTATAATTTAATATCTAGCAAGGATGTATCACTTTTGAAAAATGTTGCGCTCTTTTTGAAGAAAACTCAGATTTTTAAATGATTTTATTTTTTTTACACCACACCGTATCTGTTTTACGGCTCTTCTGATGTAATCTGGGCCATGAGGCCTTTAATTCTGAAATAAAGTCTGTCTGTCTGTCTGTCTGTTAAGCAGTCGTTAGCAAGCGTGGTCGTATTCCATGTCAACGTTTTCAACCTTACATGAAAGATATATAATGATAGACAAAGACAATCAAATAATTATATTTCTAAACGTTGATTCGAAGATAGAAATGATATGCACTAAGCAGACAAAAGTTAGGTACTGATATCAAAGGTTAATAAAGGTTGTTTGATACGATGTATGCGGATGTGTGAGTTTAAGTCTCTAGATGTGTCAACGATGATTTAAAAATAATTACTATGTTGCGATATTTTCCAAAACAGAAATGAAGTATTTAACCAGGCGATTTCATTTTCAAATGTGGATGGATCTGTAAATAGTTAAATTATACCAATGAAGGCCCACAATATGATGAATATTTGTTTGTGTCATATCATAGCATTGTCAATGGGAGTCAGCTGAACAAATATTATGTCAGCATGCTATATTGACCATCGAAATATTGTAAATTTCATTAACAATACTGCATACTAAACTCACGGGCAAAATCAACTATTCAACTAAGCTGACTGAATCATAAATTTTATATATTATCAATTTCAAATATATTCAGATTTTGACGTAGCATTCTAAAATTGAAACGTACGGACCGTTATTAATCTATAATTAAAAAGTCTATCAACTTAGTTCAAAAGAATGTTGCGTGATTAAATTTGATATTTTTCCAAATCTAATTTTGATTAAATACACTTTGTATATTGAAAATAAGATACATCTAATCTAAAATGATAACAATTGCTTTGTTTTTCACACACTGACAGCCTTTATAAGAGGGTAGCTATAGGGGAATTGGGTCATTTTGGTGAACCTTGATGACAATGATGACAGATTGATTAGTGTCATCGGAATGGTATACCTAACGAATGGTCAAGCATTGTTTAACGACTGCTTTGTGTTACACTACTAAATCTAAATAACGATCATCTTTAAGTGTTCGTTAAACATGCGTAACTGACAGATTTAGTTTAAACATACATGTATTTTATTCACAAGAAAAGGATTGAGGACAAGTTATCCAACTTAAAAAAGCCCTCTCCTAGTATGTACAAAACAGACAGCAGACAGTGAAAAAGAGTAGAGTAGAGTAAGAGTATGAGAAAGAAACAAACATTATTTGCCGTCAAAGAAATCTATTTGTTTCATTGATGTAAGTTTGTACCAACATAAATAAAGTTTTGTTTTGACTTATTGACAGGTCTGCACTTCCCTCAAGCAAAAGTTTAAGATCTATTTTCAGTCCAGTAATACGCCGTAATGAAATTATAAGCTTTTCTCTCCGTTTGTTAAACGGTGTACATTGCAACAAATAATGATATACATTCTCAACATGATAACCACAAATTCCAACTTTGTACAGATCATAATTCAATGAACCCACAGCATATCTTAATTTTGTATGGATAATATTTAATTTCCTTTTCCCAAATGCATAGTTTTGTGGGGCAAAGCTATGTCTAATACCAAAACCTTTTTATTAAATGTTGAGAGCGTTAGTGATTGCCGATGATTGGTTGGTAGATTATTCCAGGAACTAATTGTTGATGGAAAGTAGGAATTCCTTGAATGATTGACAGATTTAACGACTGCTTCGAGTTACAAACCCCTGACCACAGGTTTTACACTTTCAAACTCCTGTCTAATTATGGATTTTGGCAATGTGTTCCTTAAGCTCTTCCAAGCACATTTTACTATGTTCGGTACAACAAAAGTGATAGTTTTTTTTAATGCTGCCTTTTTTATACGCAGCTAATGTCATTTTCTTTTTCAAATAAATATCACATTGGTCACAATGTATTTTCTCCTTTTTTTCATTTTGAAAATGTGGAACATAAATATTCTTTATATTTCTTGTCATCATTTTTTACTTTGATTAAACAACTATTTGTTAACAATTTGTTTGTAGCAATTGTTTGACACTACAATACGTTTCATATACATGTAAATGATAAAAGTAAAATTTAACTATTGAGGATTAATCAATAACTTAATCAATTCGATTTTTCACATTTGAGTTTTGTGAAGTATAACCAAAAATAAGGTGAATTATTATTTACTTTATTCATTTTCTAAAAAGAAGCTATTAAGAGCATCAGCATCAGTTCCACCATTCTCTTGTAACCAGTCATCTTCTTCATCACAGGAATAAGAAATAACAGTTAGGTTCTCAGATTCAAATTCAGGAGTTGAAGGATCTCTATATAATTGAATGAAATATTACCCAAAATATTATTCAAAATATATGAAGGAGAATTCAAATATATATTGAATTAATGAATCGACGATCCGAGTATGACAGATGTATAGAGGGGCATTATAATAAGACATTAAAACATATAAATTATTAGGGTAATGTGAAGGTTGGGAGGCTCTTTCTGCAACCCCACTTAAAACAGAGAGTGGTTTAGGTTTATACAGAGTTGGCCAGCGCACATACATGTACTTTCATATACATGTAGTACTAATATACGCACTGATTTTGAAGAAAATTCAAATTATGCTTAACCGATTGGAATCGCTTGCAAGTGTTGTCTGGACTGATTTTAATTTCGACAACACTTGCGCATTTTCCTTATCCGCCCGCGAAATCTTATGCTTCTGATCGATTGAAATATCAACAAGCGCCGCCATCTTGTAAGAAACTGTAACGGGTGTAGTTTTCGATCAATCAGATTGGGTCATATGTCCTGAAATAGATACAGCGTGGCGCCAATTTATTCATGGTGACCTTGCATGTTCACGGATCAAAGACGATGCAACGATCAAGAAAGCCGGCGAAGTAATCCATGTATAGGGACTGCACGAGGCTAGAAATAGTGCAGTCAACTCTCACGTTAAGGAAATGATTCTGATGATACAATGCCCATTCAGGGCTCAAACATGCTCGTTCAGAGCCCACACTTGTTGTCAGTGCAAAATGTAATGCCCAATTTTAAAATACATCTTGTAAAATTTTATCATCACTTGCAAACAATTTCACTACGATTTGGATCACTTCTTGTAATTCTATTTACTCAAATATTTGTCACATTAAAAAAAACATGAAGTTAATTGAAAAACGAGTATCCATTGGTAGGTAGTTCGGAGTACTTATGCGCATCTCCCATTGTCATATAAAATTTGATCCTGATGACGTCACCTAATGATATACAATACTCTCCTATACGTGTTTATGTGCTTCGCCGTGCGCTGGCTGAATATTCTTTGTGTGCATTGGTCATTAAGGTTTTAAACCATCTAAATCATTATCATAACTGAAGTACCTCGTGACTCTCGGGTCTATGGTATGTAAACAAAGCGATCACGCCATATACCATGACACATTGGATAGAGAGTACGGAAATATATAGGGTTATTTATTTTATAAAATGATGTAGTAGATCAATATGTTATTACTAGTAAGCAATATGTAAACCTAGCGACAACGTTGATATTTGTTCTAATCTTTTGTGGAGGAATATTATGGGATAGGGACCATTCATTTGAGCAATGTGAAGCAATAACATTATTTTAATTTCTAATATTCTATGTATCCTCTTCAAAATTATGAAAAATCTTCTTTTCACAACTATGTTGAAACCATGAGAATAAAAAAGGTGAAATTAAGAAAATAAAAATCATTCTTGGAGATGATGTTTTTTCACATTGTTGAAATTGATATGCAAATTAGAAAGTTCATATTCTCGTTAAAGGCCGAAATATTATAACTCGATACGACATTGATATCTGTTGGAATGGACATATGCAAATTACTCAAACTTATCCTTTGAATTTTCGAAAAGTTATAAGTGTTTTTTATTAATAATGTAAGCTAAGTTGGGCCTCATGAAAAGGGACACGATGCTTTCATACATTTATGACTAGAAATAATCAGAGGGAATTTATCCCCACGTGTACCTCCTTTGAGATGTTCAACGTAGTGCAGCAAAATTAACAATCTCATGCAAATGCTATATATTCACTGACAATTATGTCTTAGAATTCTTTGCTTGTGGCATTTGGTATTCCCGATTCAATTTAATGTATGGCATCAGTAACAATTCTTATTTGCCTACATTTACTTCATATCATTGAACTACTGAGGACATTTACGACGCCTTAAAGTGTTAAAAGGTAGAACTCATAATTTTTACTTATCTTCTGATCTTTATTTAATTGATTTGTGATGAAATATTACAAAGAATATTTTCTCTTTGATTGAAATGACTGGCCCCTATGAATATGCAGATAAGGGTCAACCAGTGTTTGGGCGGGGCGTTTCTGCTGTCGAAAGACTGTAAACAACAGCTAACAATATGAATGTTTTTGGTCAATTAAGTCCATTTCCTCTTTGAATTTCGATGAAAATAATTGGCTGTGTTCTGATGAGATGTTCTTTTTTTTTTTTTGAATTAAGTTTATTCACAAGAAAAATGGACCTAAGAACAATTCTCCCCAGGCACTTGGAAATTGACAGCGATGATTATTATGAGTATATACAAAGAAATGAAATGATGATTAAAAGTAGATGATGTTTAAAATAAAAGTGCCTGGGTCCTACAACTTTCTGCAACAATCATGGATAAGTTGGTAAAGTGTGGGGTATATACAAAGACATGTGGAGAATACTTCTATTAAAATTTATATTATGTATTTATGCATGGTAAAAGCTGTTGATAAAATTGAAATGTACATAAATGACTTAGAAAGTAAACTCCACTTTATTATTGATTAGAGTACAAAACAATTTTGGTTGTACCCAATAAGAAATAAATAATTCGTCAGATAACCGGGCTTTGTCCACTACGATTCGAAATCGTAATCTTTCCAAAAAGGTTGTTACCATACTTTCTTTGGTAACTTCTTTACGTTTATGTTTTTGATTACACCTATCAACCCAAATTTGATGCTTTGCCACACACACCAAGTACACAATGACAGTTTTTCGGAAATGGTCTGAAACACCATGAAATAAATTAAAGCGAATGTTTTCTGCATTTAAATCAATTACTCCAAAAGACAAGTCCAAAACCCAATTGCTGACGATGCTCCATAAAGTTGAGACCATATTACAATGATAAAATAAATGCTCGACAGATTCATTATTAATATTGCAAAAAGTACATGATTTGATAAGGGAATGGCGTTTACAATATAAATTAAAATTAGTTGGGACAATGTTGTGAAGTAAATGCCAGGATAAATTCCGAATGTGGGGGTCAATGAAAGAACTGTCGAGCAACTTAAAAGCAGAATTGAAATTGACATTTGGGAAATATTTAACAATAGGGGAAACAATACAAATTGGGGAAATTAACATTTTATAGAAGTCCCCACTCTTAAGAGGTTGATACCAATTGAAATTAGGATATAGCGAAGAAAAATGTTTATAAGAAGCTAAACAATTTTTATAAAATGGTGGCATAACAGAAGAATGAAGTAACATGTTAGAAGCAAAATTAGGATTGACATGACGTAAGCAAAGACCTACATGTAACCAATAAATAGCAAAATGGACAAATTTGGAATTACAACCATTAATTACTTTATAGATATGAAAAAGCCTTAAGGCATGAAAACGTGAAGGTAAATGAATAAAATTAACACTACCAAATTCCTTAACATTATTTAACAAAGTGCGAGCTTAGCTCGTATAAATGGCTACACCAGAAATAATCAAAACAAATTCGAGTGGCAAGATCTATATATGGCTTAGGCATGTCTAAGACAGAGGCAACGTACCAAAGCTTAGACATAGCCATCACCTTAACAATAAGAGATTTACCAAAAAAAGTAAGATGCCTATCCTTAAACTTAAAATTTAGAACCCCGTGTAATTTTGTAAGAATTTCGTACCAGTTATCATCAGGAGTTATATTACTGCCAAATTTTACCCCAAGAATTTTACATGAATCGGGCCATGAAATGCCAAAGGAATGATCAGCCGAAACTCGCCACTTGCCAAAAGCAATGGCTTTGGTCTTACCCATGTTGAGACGGGCCCACGACCCTCTACAATAACATTCCCTCACTTTCAACAAACGTCTCACACTTAACTCATCCACACATATACCTGTCCCGTCATCAGCATAGGCAGATATTTTTGCTTCCTCGTTAACCCCAGGAATTTTGATGTCCTTAATTAACTTATCACTCCTGATTTTAATGAGAAAAGGTTCCAAAACCAAAACATATAATAAGGGGCTAAGACTACAGCCTTGCCTTACGCTCCTATCCAAGGGGAAAATGTCTGAAAAATACCCATTAACTAAAACCCTGCTAGAAATATTTGTATAAAGTAACTTAATCCATTTCCATTTAATAGAATTGGTTCCAAAACCATAATTATTATAGCGCCTTGAATAAAAATTCATGATTTACCCGATCAAAAGCTTTCTCCTGATCGAGGCAAATGAAAGCCACAGATGTACCTTTCTGCTCTACATAATCTACAACATTTCTAAGAAGATGTAGATTGTCTGCTATTGATCTCCCCTTGATAGAACATGTCTGATCAGGGTGAACGATCTCAGCAAGAACTGTTGACAGCCGACCTTTTAAAATCCTAGATAATATTTTATAATCTACATTTAATAAACTAATAGGGCGCCAATTACGTAACAACTGAAGATTATTTTTATCTTTACAAAAAAGAGAAATACACCCCAATTTTTGAGATTTGCTTAAAGAATCTTGACTCAAAGCCAAGTTATAGAGATGTACTAAGACATCACCAAATAAATCCCAAAAAGCCAAATAAAATTCCTTACTTAACCTATCCAACCCCGGAGATTTATTGTTATCCATACCCTTTAACGCCCCAAAAGCTTCCTCCTTTGTTACAGCGCCCTCAAAACAATCAGCCGAAGCTTTATCAAGAGTAGGTAATTCATCAATAAATTCCGAACAATAAAAATCAATCAATTTCTTCAGCCGAATATAAATTTGCATAAAAATCTTTACAATGGTTTATGAAATAATCATTACAGTTATAACTTTCGTTTCCATTTACCAGGTTCCGAATGGTTTTATCTCCAGAGTTTTTGAATTCCGATTGAAGAAAGAATTTGGAAGGTTGTTAATTATTTTCCAAGACTTGAACTCTGGAGCGAATTACACTACCCCTAGCCCTATCAAAATTAATATCATATAGTTGTGATTTGATTGCCTTAATTTGGTCAGCATACTCGCCAGGTTTCTGGGCTTCTGCATCACCCAATTCTCTGTATCGCCTTTGTAACTGGTAAAGTAATTTATTTCTATTAATAGTCACTCTTTTACTATAAGCCGAAATAAACTCATTGAATTTAACTTTTAGAGCATCCCATTCCGAAAGAGAAAAAGCATTGTTTACATTTAAACCATCCCAAAAATCACGAAATTGTGATAAAAATGCTTTATCAGATAATAAGGAGTTATTAAATTTCCAGTAACCAGGCCCCACAGAGATGACATCAAACTGCTCAAAAGTCAGAAGACAATAATCGTGATCCGAGATCGAACAGGGCTTAACCTCACAACTCTTTACCATCGGCATTAAGTCAGCAGAAAGGTAAAACCTATCTAATCTACAAGAGATATTGCCACTCCGCCATTTTGTATTTACTTTATTCGGGTAAAGTGCCTAAAAATGGTCGATCAAATTATAATTTTGAATGATTTTTTCAAGGATGATAGAACCACCCTTGCCACCTTTAGGGTCCCCGCCAACTTTGTCCAAACGAATATTATTTACGAAATTAAAATCGCCCCCAAATACAACATGGCGTCTTGTTACAAAATAATTATCTAAAGCTGAAAGAAAATCTAGCGATTAGAGTAATTAACAGGAGCATATATATTGATTAAACGAAAATGAAACATTTATTAAACATATCAATATCTAAAATCTAAAATATCTTTGATCAGGAAAAAGTATAAAAACTATATTTCATTCCTACCATTGGTTGAGAACTCAGCCAGTATCAACAATTTGTAAATCAAATGATTAAAAACTACAGAAGCTATGCCAGACGATCAGTAAACAAATGACATAAGGATATACACTTTTTAAAACGATACTTAGATTATGATTATTATAAGAATCTTACTGTCAATCTGGCGCGTTGTGATTACTTCATTGTAGTAGTTTAATCATGCCAGGTTGATTCTAAATGTTGTTTGAGGATTGCGGTGCGGAAAGTTCAATCTGATACAAAGTTATCTTATCTTGGTATCGTTTTCAACATCATTTACACCACTTGAAGTTTTAGCTAATATAAATTAACGAATTATGAAAAGTTATAATCATTAAAATGTCGACACCACAGGTGAACCAATATGAACATAAAACATGAATTTTTTTTCTTTGTTGGTTTATAATCGAATTTTCCCAAAATACATTGTGCAAATTAGACAGACTCATGTAACTTTCGAAGACTAAAGTATTATGATACAATCCGATATCATTTTGATATTGTAGAAACATTATGCAAATTACTCCAACTTGCCCAAAAGTATTCTAATAGTTACTAAGTCTTTCACCTTGTACAAAGTGCAAATATGTTAAAGAGCCCTTAAAATGATTAAATTCCACATTTGATATAACTGTCGATGTTCTCTTTTGACAAAACTATGGCTGTTTAGAAATTGTAGGTGGGCTCGAAATCATTTTACGGATGGTAATGAGTCTGCAATCGTGTACACATTTTCAGAAAGCATTTATTCAATACGTGGGTCGAGTTAGTTTATATGAGCCTGAAAGGCTGAATCCTGGGTCCGTTCATTCAGCTCAATAAAGCAGTGTTTTCACACTGTTAAGTAATAAATATGGGTAAAGAAACATACAGTTTTGTTACATTTCTTAAATTAAAATCCATGCATTGTATCATTTATATTTTTATGTATCTCCCCGTTCAAAATATTAACGCTAAAGAAGTTCCGACCTTGACCTCTGAAATTTGCATCTATATCCCCATATATCCCCAACGGATATCGAAAATATCCGTTGGCTTTATTATGCCGAGAACACTATCAATTGTGTGATAAATTCATGTATTTGCTGTTGAATGTTATTTATGCGTTGATCTACAAAAAATGCTGAAGTATGTTACAGAGGGTTTATACGGTATAAAACAAGCTGTCAACAAGCAAGTTCATATTTACGCATTTTGCTGTTGAATAATGATTGTTAATGTAATTATTATTTTAAATAACATTTAGTAATTTAACTAGCAATGTCTACATAATATTGATAAATACATGTAACATGGTGCTTATAAGCTTATAAATTGTAATTACTTTAGCATGTTTCTTTCTTACAATTAATCACATTATTCGACATTCATCTGGAAAATATAATTGGTCCATTAAAAGGTATACTCTAACATAATTCAAAAGTCAGATTAATAATGTTTTGAAATATAATTAGCAAAAATATTTATACCTAGAGAGAGATCAACATTTAGCAACAAAGTCAAACATCGATAAGCAATTTACAAAGATCACCGGTGTTAAATTTCAACAACTGACGTTACAGGGATTACACACAATTACGTTACAGGGATTACACACGAACTTTTGACTGACTATCCAAATAACATTAAAGTCGACTTTATCGTGGATACAACATAGACCATATGCGTAGAACAGATTTCAGCTTGTTAAAGGATTAAGAACACTGTTCACTTCGATTCTGTGTCCTACTTGCAGAAACTTATCAGCTACTGGAGAACGATGTGAATTTGTGTGTGCATGTTATGATGAAAATACCAGGAGACCTTGAGGTCTGCATTCATCATGGATAAGCACAAAGCACAAAATGATATCACCATGTGATGCATTTTATATGAACTAAATAATAAATCTGTAAATAAACTTCGTTTCAAAATTCAAAATGTCTTATATGTTATGTGTCTTTGATACAAAGTCAACTGTTCAAAGTGTTTGGTACCTTGACTTAACCTAAAAAACAATGGTTGTAGGTTCTTTTGAGGTGCGATACAACAAAGAAGTGAGGCGAAGCCGAACTTGATATTGGGGTATCGAACCGAGAACAAATCGACCAAACGAACCTTGATTGTGAAGAGTTTAGGTTATACAATATAACCATCGCACGCCTGGTTATACGAAATAGGTCACCTTTGACCTGATAACCACACCACGTGGTGTATATAAAGATAACATGATAAGTTTAAAGCTACACGTTATTTACATTGGCGATATTGAAAGAAACAAAAAAGAGCCTTAAGTTTAAATCAACGAATGACAACTCGCATTGACTTTTTATGTAAGAGGTATCTAATGCCCTAGTTAAAAAAACTAGTTTTGAAAATAAACTTACCTACGTTTATAATGTTTTGCCATCACCAATGTTTGAAACAGTAACAATGTCATGAAACTATTTGGTGTATCGTTTCCGCTGTACGTTGCAGAAGCAAGCATCAAGTTAACTAAGGGTATTTTGTTACTTGAAGATATTGCACAGGGTGGCCGACAATTTCAGGTTTTCTGTCATATTTACTGAACTATTCTCTTGAGTCTATTATGCAAACAATTTAAGAATATTACTAACTGAAAAAAAACGAATTATTAAATCATTTGTTGAACTGACAAACACAGATTGTTGCGACAAAGCCAAACAAACCCGATTTCTGAATAGGTATTTGAACTCCTCTACCATTATAAAGTATATTAAGTACTCTTAGTATCGGTATTCTATCTATTTAAAATCATTTTACAGCTGTCATGGGAGGGTCATGAAAAAATATCGAGAGGTTGAAGGACATTCTCTCCCCATAGAGGCAGCTCGGTTATACCCGATCGCGATAAAACCTCTGTTCTATTACGGCTAATACATGGGATGGTAAAGTAAAGATAAGTAAAAATCTAAAAGGAGACAAGTGAAGTTAGTTATTCGCAAAACCCCGCTCATTTCCGTATGCTTCGGCAAAGGTGTCATTGAAATTTCAACATCCAGGGGAGTTAAATCTGGCTTTTACCTTCTCATTAGTTTTTTGCGGTTAATTAGTAAAATAAAATCCATAATAAAACAAAAAACGATTTACACAATTATAAAACAGCTTCTTCACACTGTTAATGAAAATAAACTAAAGGCATGATATTTCCCATGTCATTATGCTATACTCGATTACGAATTCTCCAAGTGATGGGTATCCAATTTTTTTATTGGTTGCAAATAAGGGAGATATCTTGTGTTACTACGTTTTGCCGCTAGGGCAATCTGACAGAACCCCAGGAATTTGGCTTCGTAGAACAGAGGCTTGCTCGCACTGAGCCGCAGCTGTTAGGGTGAATGGTTTGGGGACACAGGAACCCGATATCGTAAATAAAATGTAGGTAAAACGTGGGTAAGAAAGATCCGTTCCTATATGTATATAGAGTAAGGGAATAAAGGCATCCATGTTGCCGATCTCGACTCGCTTCCGAGTTTAGTCAAAATTATCGCTTCAAATCGGTGACATCTCATTCACATACAC
This sequence comes from Steromphala cineraria, assembly GCA_916613615.1. Taxonomy (NCBI): domain Eukaryota; kingdom Metazoa; phylum Mollusca; class Gastropoda; order Trochida; family Trochidae; genus Steromphala; species Steromphala cineraria. The sequence goes on from OU744732.1 coordinate 25,944,198, forward strand.
AAGAATCTCTTAGTTATACATTTCTCAGCAAAACTTAGCTTGTTTCAAACACATGTCACCCTTCAAATAACTTTTATATCTATTTATATTCGCAAATCGACCGCAGAAACCTCTGGGGTGAACGTTACTCCGCACCAAATGCCTCTCGAGCGATCTGATTGGTCCGTTAATCGTAAGGGCGAATTTCTGTAGATAATTTCTAAACATCGTGAAAAATTTTAAAAGCGATTTTTATTGATGTTCCACCATTTTCAAACCAGGTTGTGACAATGGAGTCAAATGATTATTTGTTTTGGTATGTAGAATCATTTTTTGCACTAGGGGATTGTGACGGCCCAGTCGCTTGTTTTCACACACTGTAGAATTAATAAATGGAAATTTCCATTTCATTATTTAAAAAAGAGAGGTTCAAGATTTGTTTGTCTCTTGTGTATAATTACAAGAAAATAATAAATATTAAAAAAAAATCATAATACTATACTTTTACATATCAGTAGATTTAAATTGATGTATTATATCGTTGAATTATTTCAAGTAAAACAATTTAATTCAAATAAAGTGAAACACGACCACAACATTGTGTTATACAAAAGTGTATCAACATTATTAACACAATCTGTGGAATGATAAGTTTATATTTTTTCTAGAAATTGTGATTTGATGGTTTTCACCAATTACGTTATGTAAAAAATATCTTAAGCATAATTATGTTTTATTAATGTCAATTTGGAATCTTTTATACCAAAACTGTAAATGCATATTTTTGTTAACTTGTACACCTAATGAATAAAATGCTGGCAATCATAAATAATTTTCAGACAAACTTTTTTTGTAAATCTTAATTTTACATTATTTCAGAATTAACAGCCTATTTATAAAATTATTTACAAAAGGTTTTGATAATTGGGAACCAGTGGTTTCGTAGATAAACAGGTTCGTAGAGACCGATTTTTCGTAGAGACACCAGGTTTGTAGTTAACAGTTTCGAAGAGACCTTCAAAACTTATCTTTCATATATAATGTATTATACATATTTATAAATACATCCTTTGTTTGCATAATACAAACAATGTTAAACTAGATTAGCGTTTGCGGGATACCGCAAAAGCAGAGCAGCCCCGGAACTTTTGGTTTCGCCTTACCCTGTTCCGCCTTTTACAGGCCTCACCAAATTGGGAATTTTCTCGTGACCTTGACCTTTGACACTCAAGGTCACACAATCAATGAACACATTTCATTGAGTATAACATTATTGTAATGAAATAAAGTGTTAAAAATTAAATTTATCCATTTTCTCCATATATGTTGACCTTGCTGTGACCTTGACCTTCGACAGTTAGTACCCAAAACTTTTTTAAAATGTTGTACTTCTCAAGAGATAATATATACAAAATCTAAACTTCATTGCACAAAAACTTTTCAAGTTATTGTGTTTACAAGGAATTGCAATAACTCATATCTCATGACCTTGACCTTTGACCTTCAAGGTCACACAATAATTGAACACTTTTTATTGAGTTTAACAATCATGTATTGATTAAAAGTGATCATAGTTAAAATTAAGCATTTTCGCTAAACCATGCTTAAGTCATGACCTTGCTGTGACCTTGACCTTTGACAGATTGTAGCCGAAACCTTTTCAAAATTTTTTACTTTTCCAAGGATGATATATACCAAGTAAGAGCTTCATAGCACAAAAACTTTTCAAGTTACGGTGTTTACAAAGAATTTTGTGGTGATTTTATAACTCGTGACCTTGACCTTTGAACTTGAAAGTGAACATGTCATAATGATTCCCTGGAAGTATTAACATTTAGACATGTTCATGAGTTCTGAAAAGCTAAATGGGATAAAGTTATACCCAAATTTAGTGCATTTTGTAATAACTCATATCTCATGACCTTGATCTTTGACCTTCAAGGTCACACAATCATTGAACACTTTTTATTGAGTATAACAATCATGTATTGATTAAAAGTGTTCATAGTTAAAATAAAGCATTTTCGCTAAAACATGCTTACGTCATGACCTTGCTGTGACCTTGACCTTTGACGGATTGTAGCCAAAACCTTTTCAAAAATTTTTACTTTTCCAAGGATGATATATACCAAGTAAGAGCTTCATAGCACAAAAACTTTTCAAGTTATCGCGTTTACAAGGAATTCTTAGAGTGAATACATAGCTCGTGACCTTGACCTTTGACCTTGAAAGTGAACGTGTCAAAATCGTTCCTCCGAGGTATGAGTAGTAAGGTATGAATAAGAGTTCTGGAAAGCTTAGTGGAAAAAAGTTATAGCTAGTAGTACGAGTGCGGCGGCGGCGGCGGCGGCGGCGGCGGCGATGGAAACTTCACAAAAACTGATAGCACTGGTATTCAGTTTTTTTTATCTACGAATAAACCTACACCCTGATAATTGAGGATGTTGTACATAACACTGAAAACTGAAAAACACAAATATCAGAATGAAACATCAGAAATTAATAATTAGATATTTGACGTTGACATTTAGATAAATAACTGTAGAGAATCACTCTTATTATTTTACCTCATCAATGGACAGAAAGTTTGGCAATTCAACTTCGGTCAAACGTACATCACTGAGCCAAGCCCAGTCGTGACGAGTTTTGACTTGTTCATATACACTTTCTTTCAATTTTTAAGTAAACAATCAAGACAGTATTACAGGTGCCTGTCTGGCCAATGAAAACAACAGAATGTTCATTTTCTACTAAAGACAAAGCAATCTTCTGATCAGAAATTGATAGCGAAATCATTTCCGAAACATTGCACTGTCCAAACCACGCCGTTTTGTTTGTAAAGCGATGCTTTAAATGAGTTCGCCTAACGGACCAATCAGATCGCCCGAGAGGCATTTGGTGCGGAGTAACGTTCACCCCAGAGGTTTCTGCGGTCGATTTGCGAATATAAATAGATATAAAAGTTATTTGAAGGGTGACATGTGTTTGAAACAAGCTAAGTTTTGCTGAGAAATGTATAACTAAGAGATTCTTGTGTATGTGAATGAGATGTCACCGATTTGAAGCGATAATTTTGACTTAACTAGGAAGCGAGTCGAGATCGGCAACATTGATGCCTTTATTCCTTTACTCTATATACATATAGGAACGGATCTTTCTTACCAACGTTTTACCTACATTTTATTTACGATATCGGGTTCCTGTGTTTGGGGAGTGTCATTTGGAAATGGACAATAATAAAAGAATATTTCTTAACACTTGATAGACACTGTACAATTTAAATATTGAGCCTATGTTGAAAGAAAAGTCTTAAATATTGTTTTTTTTAAACTGATGGTATTCAAAATCTACATCAGTTATATCATTAAAATGATAGCTTTGCTGTAACAGGCAAATGATGTAGTCAAGATTTTATTATTCTTTATAACATTTTTGTCTGTTTAACTCCGATATACATGAATGATTAGGTAGTTAAGACAAAAATAGCATTTTAATCAATATATTAGACTAACTATGAGATATCTATCTTGTTGATCATGCAGAGTCGATCAACAATCATCTTGAATTGAACTCTCAATGTTCAATGTTTGAATTATCATAATTTTTCATTTGATACCTTTTCGTAATCATATTCGCATGAAATATAGTAAAGTGTAAAACATCTGGACTGTTGTTATTGTCACATAAGGACTTATTTCCCATTCATGCAATTAACAAATCACTTTTCGAATAGAAATAAGATTTGACAATGATTTGTTTTTGAGTTCCAAGAGACTTTTTGAACTTTTTATATAAATTTCAATAAACAAACTTCCTAATAAAGTATTTTTATGATGTCCATCTCATTTCACTTATTTCCTTTTGAATAAACTTCAATAAAGGGTAGCATACTCACATGAACGATTGAATCAATAACATAAATTTATAAGTAATAATTTTATTACGAAAGACATTAAAGATAAGTTAAACACAACTACAGAGTTAGCAAGTTACATATTTGAGAGGAAGATTGAAATTTACGATGAAAGGTAATTTGATTGTTAAAATATTGATCGTAGACCAAGTTCACCAGTTTTGACGGTGTAATCAACGATGTCTGTCCAATCTGGAATGTCTATCTACAAGTTTTTAAATATGTTGTGGGTCCCCTACACGTACAGTTATCAAGATCAGCTGATATATGTTTGCACACAGGACCCCCTCAGGTCCAGGACTAAAACAGATAAAAAAAATAAATCGTTTCTTTTTTCCTTTAAATCATACATGTAGATCAAGATCTTGCTTTATGATTAAATTTGAAATTTTCACCAAAAAGGCTGTGAAATTGTTGTTTTTCCCCCCAAAAAAAAATCAAATTTCGTAATGGAGTTGATGATTGCGAATAATATACAGTGTATAGAGACCATTTCACATTTCCAGAGGAATAGCGTGCTATATATCGTCGAGTGAAGTCTTTTAATGTATTTATCACTCGCCCGTGTAAGAGGCCGCAGTGTAATATTTATACGGCAATATCACACTATAGTCTAATACCACAATGAAAGTATGACGCCACGGTATACAAGAATGTGTTGTTGCACAACCTAGGGTGTTATTTATAACCACACTATGAAACTTTAGCACTACAACTCATTGTTTGGTGTATATCGTTATCTACTGTTTACACTGCTCCATAGCAACGGCCAAGCAGCTGTAAAGTTACGGTCAATTGAAACAATTAGACTACGCTAAGTGTTTTGGCGAACGGGACAAATATTGATAAAGGAAGGCGCGTAGTCTCTCGATCACGTCGGAACACCTCAAGGGTTTGTACATGTACTTATATCTAATTTTACAATGTGACTTATACTACACATTATAATAATATTGTCGAATATAATTTAAATATAATGACATTTTAAACGAGCAGGAGCACGGTATTTTGAGGTTTTATTTCTTAAATTGTTCGCGAGCGATTTTATTCTTTTATCCTGAAGACCTTGTTAGCCCTCATGCAAAAAGCATTCTATGCCTACCTTTTTGAGTTATGTGCCCTTGAAGTTGGTGTTTTTTTTAGTTGTTGTCTACTTTGAATGGTCACAGCGACAAAAGTTTTAACGTTGGGTCTTTCTTTTTTTCAAATTGAAACCTACAAGCCTCAGCTACATTATGTTGTGTAAGTGCATTTTGACTGGGTCATGAATTCTCATATGACGTCACACTGTTACCGCGGTGACGGGCTCTCCCATGTGGCCGCTCAACAGGGAATTGGCCTTTAAAACTAATATAAACTTTCTACCTCACTCGATAAGATAAACATGGTATTAGTCAAGAATAGACATATCATCTATTTATATACACAGCATGACTGTTCAAATTTCAAAGGGAAAATCAATAAATTTAGCTTAAGGTCTTACATTTATGGTTTAGGACTCCATAGGTCAAATAATTGTAGGTGTTATATGTGTCATATTATGCATATGCTCCCTTAAACTGAATAGATACAGTTTTTGACTCATAGATTAGAGAATGGAAGAAGCGGCAAAATAACTCATATTGTTTTCTTGTGCGCAAGGAAACTACTCTTAATCAAAGTCTTTTGAAAATGAGTTCTTTCATATGGATTGACGATGAAAATATTGTATTTGAAAAAGTAAATTTTTTTTATTACAGTTTGTACACAAAACACAGATCACATAGTAATTTTACATCTTATTTTACTAAAGCATGTAATATTTAAGACGGACAGAGTGAAAGTGTAGCTTTTAAATATCGACAGACTGGAAAAAAACAACAAGACAAATAGGCTTACAACCACCAGCTATTATTAAACTTACAACTAACCTGAAGCCTGCTAGATTGTTTTGAAACTTTTGCTGAGGGCTTCAAAGGTGTATAATTTTAACAATGGCGTCACATTGGTACCTCCTAAATTCTTATTTAGCTTTCCCTCCTTTTCAAACACAGAATTTATAAAACTAAAAAATCTTTTTGTGAATAACATAATTTCCTTAATGTTCATAGTTTTCTCAAATATTCTAATAACTTTCTACGCGAATGGGACTTCCTTCCAACAAACAAGAGCTTATTACAAACGATGTTCCTTAAAGTATAAATGTTCAACGTAATGTCAAGCAGTGAATAAGTTACAGAACGATGCTATTTACTTCCGTATTGATATTTTTACAAATAACGTATCAATCGTTATCAATATTACACCAAAGCTCTGGAAATTAATATTCCTTTCTTTGTTCTACCTATTAGTACTACAAATTGTTATTTTCATGCATATACCTTTACGTCTATCTTTCATTGATATCGCCAAACTTGACAGATCAAACACATCGTGACACCTCGCAAGAACGAGGAGTTTAATCGCCGAAGACAAAGTTGTTAAGATCAGAGACTATATATACTGTTTATATGGTCTCTGTTTAGATCGATCAACAAACACAAATAATTATTAAATGGTGTAAGATATGTAAATGTTTTTTAGATGATTAATGCTAAAATTTAAACTATTTAGAAGCAATTATGATTTTTTCTAGCTGGTAATTATTATCACATATGTTATGCTATGCGTTCAACTATTTGATTTACAACTTTCTCTGAACAGCTGACCTACAGTCAGTCGCCTTTCAAACATTATATTCTTTATTTAGAAAATAGACCACTTGAAAGATTTTATTTTTAACCGACTGCCTATATTGAAGGCTTATTTCTTTTGAAAACATGTGATAGTTTATACCATACACATTTTTGTCTCGTTCTCGTTTAAAAAATGGCGTCATATAAGTTGTATTGTCTAACAAACAACCGTTCGCTTGACCGTCAGATTTGCCTTTTTTTCATGCCATTTGTAGACAAATTTGAATTTTCGACTTTATTTTACAGCTAATCGAACTTATATAATTATGTAACCTCTGCACACCACGTGCTTCTTTTGGTAACGTCATCTAAGCACAATGCGTCACCTCTTCTCGGATAGGAGTTGTTGCTACTGGCATTTTCTGAAAATCGTTTATTATTTTTTGCAGTGATATTGTTACGAGAGATGTATTTATCACGAGGCAATGTTTATATTTATGACGTCACGAAAAGGGCGTTTGACCAGTCATGCATTCACTGGCTTGTAGCAAGACAGATCTAAGTGGCCTATCAAAAGTGGCATTCAAAAACAGCTTTCATTATCAAGCTGACCATATTTGAGTAGCGACCTTGACGCACTATACAGTATTGTAATCAGACATCCATATATTCCAAAGAAAAAGGTAAAATATGTATGTTGTTATGTAAACGTTAACCATGTTTATGAACTAATAATAAGAACATTGAAAACATTATGAGTCATTATTCTGCAAGTCCAGACTCGTCAATAGATATATAATATGAAATGAATAACTTCGCATGATAAAGGTACTGTCTATACATGACATAGACTTGATTCAGCCTGTATCATACTAATATACAAAAAATGACTGATCAAAATGACTAAACCTAGCAAAAAAGCATTGCTACGAGGAATTAATCATGAACGAGGGAAGCAGATTAATTGAATGACTGTCTCAATAAAATCGTCGCAAGTTCACGTCCAAACATTAAACTTATTTAACCAACAAAAAGTTAACTTAAGAAACCGAGACAACAAGAGACATGACCAAAGTCTATTGGCACAGAGACAAAGTTATGACTGACAGTGTGACTTTGGCTTACTTAGGTGTCTGCTTTCCTCACATGACGGAGACAGGTATTCAATTTCTGAATCAATGAATAGAATAAAGGACCGTCACGTCGCTGTCCTACTTTTTACTGACACAACTAAAGCTTGTGGGAGAAGGTTTGAATTAATCTCAAAGCATTCGTGAGCAAGTTTAGGACACGAGACGACTATAACTTCACTGAGGCTAGTGTAGTGAATAATATGCAGGAATTTGGAGTAAATATATATGTAAATGGGTTGGTGGGAGGTATTTATAAGTAATATTTAGTTTTATGTATTCATCGGGAAGTTGGGTGGCTATTTATATAGGTAGTTCGGAGTACTTCTGCGCATCTCCCATTGTCATATAAAATTTGATCCTGATGACGTCACCTAATGATATACAATACTCTCCTACACGTGCTTATGTGCTTCGCCGTGCGCTGGCTGAATATTCTTTGAGTGCATTGGTCATTAAGGTTTTAAACCATCTAAATCATTATCATAACTGAAGTACCTCGTGACTCTCGGGTCTATGGTATGTAAACAAAGCGATCACGCCATATACCATGACACATTGGATAGAGAGTACGGAAAATATAGGGTTATCTATTTTATAAAACGATGTAGTAGATCAATATGTTATTACTAGTAAGCAGTATGTAAACCTAGCGACAACGTTGATATTTGTTCTAATCTTTTGTGGAGAAATATTATGGGATAGGGACCATTCATTTAAGCAATGTGAAGCAATAGCATTATTTTAATTTCTATTATTCTATGTATCCTCTTCAAAATTATGAATAATCTTCTTTTCACAACTATGTTGAAACCATGAGAATATAAAAGGTGAAATTAAGAAAATAAAAATCATTCTTGAAGATGATGTTTTTTCACATTGTTGAAATTGATATGCAAATTAGAAAGTTCATATTTTCGTTAAAGGCCGAAATATACGACATTGATATCTGTTGGAATGGACATATGCAAATTACTCAAACTTATCCTTTGAATTTTCGAAAAATTGTAAGTGTTTTCTATTAATATTGTTAACTAAGTTGGAAATACGTTTCTCCGGCCCCATGAAAATGGACACGATGCTTTCATACATTTATGACTGGAAATAATCAGAGGGAATTTATCCCCACGTGTACCCCCTTTGAGATGTGTAACGTAGTGCAGCAAAATTAACAATGTCATGCAAACGAGGTTTGTTTTAAATGCTATATATTCACTAACAATTACAGTCTAAGTAAACCTAGCCTCACTATTATCCGTTACACTGCTATACTGAGTCTAGAAAGGCTTGGTTGAGAGTCGCGTCAGCCCACGTGACCAAGTTGACCAATCAGAACTGATCTTACCAAGCCACAATAGTGTGCCTTCGCACGTATAACGTTGGAGGGTCATAGGTCGCAGAAAGGTCGGCTGACGCGACCCTCAACCAGACCTTTCTAGACTCAGTATAGCAGTGTAACGGATAATAGTGAGGCTAGGTTTACATAGACTGCTAACAATTATGTCTTAGAATTCTTTGCTTGTGGCATTTGGTGTTCCCAATTCAATTTAATGTATGACATCAGTAAAATTCTTTGTTGCCTACATTTACTTCATATCATTGAACTAAGTGTTAAAAGGTAGAACTCTTAGTTTTTACTTATCTTCTGATCTTTATTTAATTGATTTGTGATGAAATATTACAAAGAATTCCTAATCAAAGCTATGATGTCACTTTCCGAACGGGGTGTTTTATTCACTAAACATTCATAGTGGCTTAAAGTAGTCGCACTTTTGTCAGCCAGGTTAGCCAAGAGTTGCAAGCCACACATCCTCGATAATCCAGCGCTTTCATTCCGATAAATCTACAATACAAGCCCTGGAAAACTTTACAAGGTTTTACTTCAAACCAAAGACCACCCTTTGCATCCAAGTTTATCCAATCAGAAACGAAACGCAGACACTACTTGCGTAAACAACTCGACTAATCAAGTAAGCGTTTTGCTGAGTCATTGCAAAGGGAGAAAATTTGGTTCGAGGTAAAACCTCATAAAGTTTTCCAGGGCTTGTAGTGTAGATTTATCGGAACGAAAACGCTGGATAATCGAGGATGGGCTTCCTTTGTCACAAGTTATTCTTTAAATTATGGTCTCAATTCATCATTAATGTTGTCCTATGTTCAGAGTATGTGAAAATGCTTATGTATAAGTTAGATAAGGTAAAAAGATAAGATAAGGCATTCACGGCAGATGTACGTAAAGGTATTCCAAGTTTGAATGGCCATTTCTTTATCAGTTTTTCTTCACAATTTGATTTCTTTACATTATGATCTTGATTCAATCTTAATGTTGTTGCTTTTTGTCGTCAGATTGCAGGGTATGTGAAATCGCTAATATGTATAAGTAAAATAAAGTAAAAGATATTTTTTAATGTGGAGTAAAGTTTGAGAGTATGTAAATAATCGTTTTGATGAATTACTGCTAATTTATGCTAGTTAAGCCATGATTGAAGTGCTATATCCTGAAATGTGCTTTTCGTATCATTCTTCCATTATGAACTTTGTTTAAAATTCACGTCTTTTTTATTAGGGGTGGAGTATTTTAATGAAACTTACATTTCAGTTTACAAGATTAGATCAACCACAATAGATATTCTAAGATTGAATATCCAACTCTTGAACTGTTTAATTTCATTATAAATTTCATTGAGAATTCCGATATTTTTATATATATTTTATCCGACTTAAAAGTATGTTAATAAAGAGTATATCATGAATCATATAAAATAATAAACCGTTCACAGAAAATGTACGCTAGATTTTCCAAGAATGTCTTTCTCAGAATTACCAAATTTGCATGATTAACTTTCGTGGTCATCAATGTCTTTTCCGTGTGAAGAAGACTTTCAGTGTATAAATATATATAAATCATATATGGAAATAATATTACAAGATGGTATCTCTCACAGGAAATCTACGCTAGATATTCCAAGATTGAATAGCCATTTCTTGTTCGGCCCTTCTCACAACTACACACTTTACATGACCAACTTCGTTGTCATCAATGTTTTTTTCATTTGAAGTAGAGTTTTAGACTATATATAAATCGTTTATGTAAATGATATTACAAGATGACATCAGTCACAGGAAATCTACGCTAGATATTCCAAGATTGAATAGCCGTTCCCTTATGAGTGAACTTCTCACAACCACCCAAATTTCCTTAAGAACTTCGTTGATCATCAGTGTCTTTGCCATATGAAATAGAGATTAAGAGTGTAAATATATGTAAGGAATGGTGTATATAAATAGAAACATTAGACGACTCACAGAAACTTTTCGCTAGATATTCCAAGATTGAATGGCCGTTTCTTGAAATTTGCCTTAATATAGTTCAAAACTACCGATTTTACATTATCACCTGTGCGGATCATCAATGTCTTTATCTTAGTATTTTGTAGTATTTTTCAGCGTATATTTAAATCGTATATGTAAATGGTTTTACAAGATTATATATCTCTCGGGAAATTCACGCTTTACTTTTCAAGATTGAACAGCAGTTTTTACAAATTTATCTTTCATATCTTTCTTCTCTTCATTCATGTGTTTTTATGTTGAGAAGAGTTTCAAAATATATAGACAGACAGACAGACATACAGACAGATTTATTCAGTAAATGGCCACAGGCCCATAATACAATCATTTGCCTAATTCATAGGCTGGTGCACATGTTGAGTGGAAACATTTCTAATATATCTAAGTACATGATAAAGAAAATTACATGTATCATTTATAATATGGTCTTTGTCAGATTTCAAAATATTTATGAAGTTTACAATGGGATAAAGATCCTTCATATATTTCTGTAAATATTGTAGCCTTAGTTCTGAGAAACGTCCACATTTCAAGAAAACATGAAACTCATCTTCTACAACATTTATGCCTTTGGATTTACAAAATAAACAAAATCTCTCATTATGATTTACATTAGTATATCTACCAATTTCAACTGACAAATGAAAGTTGCCACATCTGAATTTTGAAAAAGCAGATCTGAGGTGTAAAGGGATGTCACAATTTAGATATCTTTCAACATTTAATAGTGTCTTGAACTGGCAGTAATAAAAACATTTACTTGAACTTTGTATTGAGGCATACCAACATTGTTTAAGGTTATCAGAAAGTCTTTGCTTAAATAAATATAAGAAGTAATCAGTATTGCCAACATCCTGACTAATCCAGGCAAAACCAAAACCATATCTATATAAAATATTTATAACACATGTTGCCCAAGTAAAGCGGCCTGAATCATCTAGAGATTTAATCATGCTGTACAACTGTTTGGGTAATCTATTCTGAGGCATAGTTAACAGATGACACCAATATTTTATAACTTTAGTCATGTACACAATTTGGAGGGGTAATTTGCCACACTCACCAAGGACCATATTATTACAAGTAGATTTACCAACTTTCAAGAAATATTTACAAAATTTGACCTGAACAGGCTCAACAGTATTACAATAATTAGTACCCCAAACCTCAGACCCATAACACAAGATAGGTGTAACCATTGCATCAAATATTTTAAACAAATCTTTACAATTTACTCTTCCCATTTTTCTTTGAAAAGCATTTATAGAGAAAATTGCCTTATTAGCTTGAGAAACCAGACAGCTTTGAGCTTTACTCCATACAAGTTTGGGTGTAAATACAAGTCCAAGATATTTATAAAAAGATACAGTTTCAATAAGATTACCATTGAAGTACAACTTTTCATATTCCCTTTAAGGTCCACCATTTCTAAAAACAAGAATTTTTGTTTTACTAAGATTAACTGACATTCCACTTTGTCTACAAAATATTTCAAGTGCATTTATTTTTTTCTGTAACTGAATACATGTATCAGATAGAGCAGAAACATCATCAGCAAACATAAGAGAACATAAATTATTATAATCCGATGAAACATGTACACCCCTACCACCAACTTCTGACATTATAGTACACAATTTGTTGATAAATATGATAAACAATTGGGGGCTTAAAACACATCCCTGTCGAGTACCGATATTACATGTAAAACATTTGGATAATCCGTTAGAAGTCCTTACACAAGCTGCTAAGTTTTTGTACATGGAGGAAACTATATTAAATTTTTTTCCAGATATCCCAACTTCAGAAAGGGATTGCAAAAGAACATCATGTCTTATTGTGTCAAAAGCTTTAGAAAAATCAATAAACAAACAATAGAATCTACCTCTCTTTTTACAAGAATATTTCTGAGTTAAAGCCTGAAGAAGAAAAAAATGTGGTCAATTGTAGAATACCCTGCTCTAAAGCCTGCTTGTGACTCATTAATAACCTCATTTTCATCACACCAAGTTTTTAAACGCTTATTCAATATGCTGGAAAAAACTTTACAAATAGAGTCTATGAGAGAGATGCCCCTGTAATTACTTGGGTTGCTTTTTGAGCCTGTTTTGAATAAAGGACATATTATACTCTTCCCCCATGAAGATGGAAAGTTACCACTATCAAACATCTGGTTAAATAATTTTGTCAAGAAAGGGACAATAGTAGAACTTGAAGCCTTAAGAAACTCATTGAATATGCCATCAGGCCCAGGGGACTTATTGTTTGAGGAGTGTAAACTATGAAACAAAACCCCTTAGTTCACTTATAACAGAGTTAAGTGCTGATACATCAGTATGACATACAATAGGAGGTGAAACAGGTGAAACACATGATTGTTCAACATTGAGTAATGATGAGAAGTGTTCAAACCACTGCTTACATGAAATTGATAGTGGAAGACTATCCCTAAGTATAATAACAATGTTATTCACAATTCCTTCATCGATGTGCAGTGTGTCAGTCAGGAATGTCCGCACTGTTTTCTCTGACTGCTTCCAAGTTTCTCCCGACAAACCATTCAGACCATGAAACAGTTAATTATTGCGTCGACTTCTTGATTCAAAGTCCTCAATCTTTTCCTCTAACTTTCACCCTAGTGTTCAGCTCCACGTTTTCCGCCTGGAGTCGGGTGAGTTGTCTATTCAAATCCGACGCCATATTGTCTACTTTCGAGTGTAACGAATTGAAGTTTTTATCCATAGCAGATTTAAGCTCACTGATCATTTTCTTCATTGAATCACTGTTCGAGTCATCAGAACCATGATCTACATGCACCGAACCATCTGTACCTGCCTGTAATGTAGCTTGACGGGTGTGGGGTCCCGGGTTCATTTCAACCGACCCGCTCGTCACAAGGAGGGTGCTCAGTAAAAGTAGGAGACGTAGACACAGGGAAACTGATCGTCGATCGACGTGGAGACCGTTGAAGCTTCTTTTAGAACCATTTGGCTGTATAAATGTACCAATCTTTGCCCGATATTGGGCTAAAGAGATCCCCATACTCGGAGCGTTTTTTGACACGTCTTACCTACCCGACGCATGCGCACAAAATATATAAGTTAATCGTATACGTTAATGACATTACCAGATTTAATAGCCATCTCAATATTTTCATTACTCAAATTATGAAGTTCTCTTTAGAATAATGTTTATTGATTACACTAGTCATGGCGGTATCGTCACGGCATATATAAGCTATATACTTTTAGATTAATAACATTTCCTTATTATTACTTATTCACAAATTGCATTGTTTTCATAATGATTGTTTTTTCATGTAGATAATGCAAAGAGTTGTCTTTTACCAATATTAACAAATTTTAGAATTGTCAATTAAAGATTATGGGCGGTAATGATATAATTAGAACTGAACCTTGTTTCAACCTTCATGTAGATATTTTATGACATAAGTGTTTACTTGAAGAGGTAATATCATATTGTTAGATAACTGATATTGTTTTTATGTTGGAGTTCTTCCACCATTTGCATTGAGTGGTGTCGCCGACGTGGACCCTTTACCTTAGTTATTTGCAATGCATGGGGGCATACAATTTAGAATAGGTCATGGACACCCAAATAAAGTTAATAAAAGTTCTAAAGTGGTAAAACATAAAATTAATTTGGAATTTGGAATAGAGTGTGTTTGTGTGTGTGTGTGGGGGGGGGGGGGGGGGGGGGGGGGGGGGGGGGGGGGGGGGGAATATGTTAATTTTAAAACATTATAAAAAGATAAGACTAATAAAGACAGGTTATATTTTATATTTAGATAGAGACAGGAAAAGGGGTCAATGTGGGATGTCAGTCTAGCCGACAGGAGGCAACTGCGATAACTGGGATTGTCTTAATCAGCGAGGTGACATAATTGCCCTGATTAGTCACTTCGATTATGTGATAACAACTAAACTCATTGACTTGGTTAACCGGAAATGTTTAATTAATTGAGATTCATGTGAATAGCATGAAACCCTTAAATGCATGGGTTTTTTAAATGAATTTACCGACTTCTTTAAACAATGGCAAATAAAATTACGCACATGTGCATTTTAATCATTTTAACTTCAGGCAACAATGGATGACCTGTACCTGTTTCATTCATTATAGTTTGAACTGATTTATTTCGGAGCGTGGATGATTTCAGCTGGCAATGAATTCCACAGCATATAGTTACTTTATATAAAGCTTTATTGTTGACGTATGGTGACATTTCACTTAAAATGCAATATCTTCTTAACAAGGTCATCTATGTCTCCATAAACTTACAAATGTAATGCAAATGTGCATTTCGGTAAGGTTCATTCCATTCATAAATATTGAATAATTTGTTGATTTCCGATAACTGATAACTAGAAACGACATATAGTTTTGTGATTCTCAAGTTGACCTGTCCAAATTAAAATAAATATTGGTCATGCATGAAAGTTTCTACTTTTTATTTCTAGTTTTTGTTAATGGTTACAACTTAAATACTGTTCTATTTGGTAAAACGTTTTTGTTAAATCATATCAATACAAGAATAATCAAATCAAAATATATAACCTTAAGCAGGCGCTTCATCTGTAAATTCCTTGCAATGATGTGTTTTTTCCCCCTACTATTCATATATTTATGTATTCTTATGATGTAATCTTCCTGTACTTTAATCTATGCTAAGGGGATATTCATTTATTTATTTTGGGGAAACCCTGTTTGTCCATCCCCCTGTACCATCGGTACTTGAATAACTATTGTTTAAACCACGTATACAGCAAAAGTCAATGACAATATCATAAAATCTTATTGATGTGGTACGTACATAGTCTTGTAACTTTTAGAAACATGCATATAATTACTTTTTAATGAGTTCCCAGGATACCGTATGATACCAAAAATATTGTTTCATTTATAAATATTTAACTTTTTTTTAAAAACGCATAAACATGATAACATAACTGTAATTATACATTGGGTCCCGAAACGAAAACCCACATATATTTTCACTTATCTGATTCTGTTCATAGATGCTGTCCATTTTGGCGGCCGAAAATATGCATAACGAAGTGATATGTTCAAACTATCTAGTACGGAATCTTGACTTAAACATACAATTCAGTAAATACTGTTACTGTTACTGTGTGGCATCATGCCTCTGGTACAATTGGACCCTTGCATGCATCCTTTTTTTTCTCTCTATCATCATGTTTGCAATGACTGCCCACTCATTGTTTTTGTTTTCTAGTAGCTCTTCTAGCGTTTTGGCAGTGTCCAAATCTCTGAAAACCTCGAGTTCTGAGCACTCATATATGATGTGTTTGATGATCTCCTCCTCGAGTTCACATAGTTGGCACAGGGGACTGTCATTAAGTTTGAATCTGTGCAGGTAACTTTGGCACGGAAAGTGGTTCAGCTTGATTCTGGTCAGCATGACTTGGTCTTGTCACCTAATATTGGCATATCTCATGGTGTTTGGTCTTTTCTGAAGATCAAAATAGGACTGACCAGTTTTTCCTGACTTCCATCTGTCAGCCCAGATGTTTTTTGTTGTGCTTGCTACTACGCAATTAAGTGAAGACTGATTTTCAAACTGATCATTGACTGGTCCACTTACTGAAGCTGATTTGGCCAAATGGTCTGCCTTTTCATTCCCAAGGATCCCGACATGACTTGGAATCCATTGTAGCATTATCTGTGATGGTATTTCAGATAGTAAGTCTGTGATAGTTTTGCAGTGCTGGTAGTACTCTGTGGGTTTGAATGACTTGAGAGATTGAAGTGAATATTTTGAGTCAGTGAGTATAACATATCCACTCTCCGAAAGTCGTTCTTGAGATTTTACCTCTTCCAGGGCTCTTTCCAGTGCAATTAATTCAGCTTTTAGAATGGAGCATGGTGGTATGAGTATGTTCTGTTCAGTTTCCTGGAAGTAGACACCGGCACCTGCTAGTCCATTAGATGCATCAAGAGAGCCATCAGTGTAGATCTTGCTGCACTCTTTGTATTACCCATGGATTAGTTCCAGTGAAAGCTGTTGTAGTTTAGCAGGGAGCTCTGAATTTGTAGCATTTCCAGGCAAGGAGTCTCTGATGAATGGAGTTGCCCAGAGCCATGGTGCTGTGCTGCTTATGATGGATGTACTGGAGAACCTACCATCTGATCTATCTGGTAGGGTGATGTTCCTTTTGCTCAAGATGTCGCTTGATCTTTGATAGAAACTGGCCGGGGCACTTGAGTTCTTGAGGTAGCCCGGTGTGTCATAGGACATAAAGTGCTGTTTGATTCTTTCTTCATGATGACAGATTCTGTGAAAAGATCAAGAGGAGGGATGTCACATTCTATTTCTAGAGCAGCTATGGGAGATGTTCTTAAGGCTCCTGTCATAAGTCGAAGTGCTATGTTCTGTATTTTGCACAGTCTTGTTAGTTGGATCTTACTACAAGATGACCAAATCTCCATGGCATAACTGATCTTACTTCTGATGAATGCCAGGTAGAAGGATCTCAGTGATGTTAGATCTGCTCCCCAGTGATTTGATGCTATTGTTTTCATCAAGTTGATTCTGCTTGTACAGGCTACCACCAGATTGTCTATGTGGTTCTTCCATGAAAGTACAGGATCCAGAGTCAGTCCTAGGATTTTTGGATTCTTGTTGTATCTGATACTTTCACCTTCTAGGGAAAGGCCAAGATCTTCGATGGGCAGTTCGTGAGTCCTCCTGCGTGTGATGACTGTGTATTCTGTTTTCTCTTTGGAGATTTTTAGCTTCCATTTTCCTGCCCATGTGTTTATTTCTTGAAGGCAGCGGTTAAGTGTACTCTTGATGTACGACAGGTTGTTGTGTGTGATCATCAAGGTTCCATCATCAGCATATGTAACTTGCTCACATGGTTTCTTCACTGCTAGAGGTAGGTCATACATCATGATATTAAAAATGGTGGGGCTTAATACAGCTCCTTGTGGCGTTCCTGCACTAATTTGGAAGTTTTGTGATGCTTCGGTTCCAACTTGAACTTTGATATTTCTTTCACTGAGGACACTTTTCAATGCTTTTAGCATTTGCCCAGATATTCCAATTTGGGCTGCTTTGATAAGGAGACTTCCCACCAGACCTTATCAAAGGCTCCCTCAAGATCCAGAAACACAATAACAGTGTACTTCCTTTCATGCATTCCCTGCTGACATTGTTCTGTTATTTTCATCACGGCATCTAGTGTTCCTGCTTTTGGTCTGAATCCACATTGAGTGGAATGAAAGATGTTATCCTTTTCAATCCTCCAGGAAAGACGTATGTTGATTACTCTTTCTAGTAGTTTGCCAAGGCATGAAGTTAGTGCGAACGGCCGGTAGGATTTGATCTTTTGTTTGTCCTTGTTAGGTTTAAGAAGGGGTATGATCTTACTGACTTTCCACAAATTAGGATATTGGCCACTCTCCCATATTTCGTTGAAGACTTCGAGAAGCATTCTTTTCCCATTTTCCGGAAGGTCTTTCAGCATCTGGTTATGAACAAGATCTTCTCCTGTAGCAGAAGTTTTCAGTTCCTCCAAAGCCTCCTGTGTAGCTCATTTATAGTGAAGGGAATGTCACATTCATCCTCCATCTCACATAGGGTGTCAATCGATTTTTAAATATTGTTTTCCAGCGACGTATAGACTTTAGGAACATATTCAGGATTGTTAAGACTACACTTTTCAGCGTAATGCACTCCAAAGAGTTTTGCCTGTTCCTCCAGGTCTGTGACTAGTTGGCTATCATGTTCTATTGCTGTTTGGCTTGTTCTGCTGACACCATTGATTGCTTTTATCTTTTTCCAGATGATGTTTGATGGAGTTGTTCTGTTGATGGAGCTGACAAATTGCCTCCATGAACTGCGTTGGGCTTCTTTGATCAGTTTTTTGACTGATGCTTGATTTCTCTTATAAACAACCATGTCTTTCATTAAACGACTCTGTTTCCATTTTCTGCGGGCTTTTCTCTTGACTTTGCGGGCTTGTTTAATATCATTGTACCTCTGAAATGACGTTGTTGGCAGAGGTATTGACAAGTTATTTAAACAGGGCCCTGTCTGCTTTCTTGATGTTCCATTTTGGAGCATTGGGTGATGGTTGTTTGGAGCCAGGTGTTTCTAAGGTGGTGATGATTGGGAAGTGATCACTTCCTAAGGAGTCATCAAGCACTCTGTGGGCGATGTCAGGACTTGAAATTGAGATGTCCATGGAGTCAGTTTGGCCACTGGAGTGGCTCTGGTATGTGTGGTCCTTGCTGTTTAGGATAATCAGATCTCGATCATTAATCCAGTCTGAGAGATCATTACCTGATGGGTTGCTTTTTGTACTACCCCACAAAGCATGTTTAGCATTGAAATCTCCCGCAATGAACGAGTGTCTTTTTTCTCGGATCTTGTCAAGGGTAGGGGTTATATTTTTGGAATCATCTCTTGCATACAAGGATGTAACCACAAGATGGAAGTTCTTGCTGATGGTGACCTCAAATTGTATATACTCAAGATTTTCTGTATATACTTTCTTTACGTTAGACATTCCAAAGTTTTCCCGAAGAATGATGCATGTACCACCTCCTTCTTTGTTTGGTCTGGCAGAGTTTAACGTTGTATAACCTTTGAATCGATGAGTCCATATACTTGAATCTTTGATTCTGGTCTCGCATATACAAGCAATGTCAATGTTTTCTTCTATTAGAAGGAGATGTAATTCATCCACTTTGTTGTTGATGGACTGTGCATTCCACTGCAGTATGTTGATGGTGGAGCTTGTGACAAACTTGTCTCTGGGTTGATCATCACCGAATGAGGTATCCATAGATGGCATGGTCATAGATGCGAGTTTGGGCAACTTTCTTTTCGAGTATTCCTTTCATAAGGTACAGAAATATGGACATGCCTTTGTCTTGTATAGCGCTTTTATTCTGACATACGATTCCATTGTCTCAGATCTGTCTTTGCACCACATCTCAACTCTTTTGTTTTTCCTTTTCCCCCTGAAAAACAACAGGATATTGGAGCCGATTTTCAGTGTTTGTCTTACTTCACAGATGATGTTTTTCACAGGCTTGATGTTTTTGCATGCTTTCCATATGATGATCTTGAGTCTTTCTGGATGACATAGCTTGTTGGGCTGGAAATGTTTTCAGCCCGTTTTGACTTGGATGGCCTAAGGGTATTCCTAACAGGTGGTAGCACTATATTCTTACTACATGCTTCCTCATGTTTCTTGAGAGAAGCCAGGTAGATGTATCTCTTACCACATACTTTGCACTTGATGCTTTGACTAGATATTACACCTTTGGCACAATGAGAAGTGTTTCTAGCACAATTGCTATTGTCTGTACTGCTGTAAGTACTAGCACTGTTTGCTCTGCATAGTATCACTTGTTTGGTGAAAGGGATCTTTCTTTGATAAACCTTTCCACATTTGGCACAGATAGTGGTCGTAGACTTTTTACAACCAGTTCCACTAGACTCGCTGCGCGGACCTTGTTGTTCCGGGTGACGTCCGAGCCGGCATGGTAAATCATTTTCAACAATTTCCATAGAGAGATATCAAGGGGTTCTGTAAACAGAACGTCTCAGGAGGAGACTCCTCTTGGTAACGCTTGACCATTGAACCATGTATGGGTTTCATCTGCTCAGAGATAGCGTCAATCCCATCATTTAACCCATGACTGGGACAAGGTTGGTGTTACACCAGGGCGTGTCCACACACCGGTGGGCCTGCATGTAAGACCTCTGGGGCCCTTGCAGCTCCGAGATGCCCTGTAGTTTAGCCTGGAGCCGTAAGGTGTCAAGTTACCGAGTGTTACCACTTGGAGGTACTACAGAAATCTTGTCTATGGAGAGGTTATGTACTAGCAGGAAAGACTTACGCACTCGGCTTTCTTTTCGGCTTATGGCTAGCCAGCGGTATAGCAGTAGAGAGGAAGAAGCAGATAAAGCAAAAGCATTAAAGCCGCCACCAACTACATACTACACACTAGACACATCACACAGACCTGTGATAACTCATCACCAACACACATTCAGTAAATACAAGAACATTTTTCCTTCTGTTAAAGGACAATGCTTTTCGACAATTATGTTCCATTATAATGAGAACTGTTGTTATCATGAAGAAGTTGAAGAAATAAACTGTTTTATCTAAGGACATGTTACATTCTAAAATAAATTCAAGTATGACACGACGAACATAACATCCGGCTTTTAGGTCTACGAGACACTTAACACCGTTAAATCCTCAAATTCATATTAATAAATATAAGAAATTTATCCACACCAATACGTGTGTATACACAAATTCATCACCTCCCATACATACCAGCATACACACGAACACATTCACTCACTTGCATGCACCATACCAGGTATATTTATTCATTTGCACCCACTCAGTACCATACAACCAAATAAAACTTATCTATAACCAATTTTACACACACATAAAACCTTCATAGAAGTGAAAAAGAAGAAAATGATTTTATTACAGTGTCACATGTTAGAGATATCATGTTTTGTAGCTATACAATATAATATTAAGATTAAAACACTGTCACGTCAAATCAATAACGTACATAAAAGAGAGAGAGGAGAGAGAGTATTTTGTCGAAGATGTCATCATATCTACTCGTTCAATACAAACGACCCAATGACGTTCTGTATATGTATTTTAAAAAGGAATACATATATGTTTATAATGATAATAATAATAAGAAGAAGAAGAACAACAACATCAACAATAATTATGAGAATAATATCAACTATTATTCATTGCCTTTTCAGGAATTTGTTTTACATAAACACAAACACTGAACAGGGAAACAGTCACATGAAATATTTAAGGCCTATTATATATATTAAAAGATATGCTGTGTTTTGAACAAAATGTGTACGACCCTCTTAGCTTTCAAAATTGGAACTTTCTATCGGCTTGATTTTGACAGCTTGATTCATGATAACACCCTTATCAGCCTTATAATTTACTACAGGCCCTAGTGATAAGAGAAGGTCATATCTTTTAAATCCACACTACCCAAATTTCGAATCCTAAAATATCATTGACATTTGCTAACCATGAAAACAGATACTGCATAAGTTGATAATGTCACACCTTATCAATGATGCCATTTGATTGAGTAGTACCTTCATGTACTATTGATAAAGAGAAATGGTCTGGCAAACATGTTGTTTTAAAACTTCTCTAAAGAAGTCAAAGGACATTAATATATCCAGTATCCTTGTTAAGCTGTTGTGTTTTAAGCTTCTCGCCGAGGCTTATGTCCCTGTTATATTAACGAATTGCACGTGTACATTGCATGTTGATTTCCTTACTTCAACGATAACATAAAACTATAGACGATTTTCGGTTAATCTAAAACTTACTATGCAAAGTTTTTGTGGATCGTGTCGGATTATTTTTCACTTGGCTATGGTAAACTTGCATGCTCACTATACCAGGATCGATTATAAGCGCCAGATGTGTTTAGAGTGGGACAACTGCATTGTTGCTTTAATGTATGAAATCATTTTACGTCTATCGATTTAGTACGTATGTAAATAAAGGAGTGTTCTGCTGTGTAAACCTCGCGACCGACGCTACCAGATCTCCTCACGAGTTGTGCATGTGACAATATTGAATCTAAATTGTGTTTGGTTTGACGCTGTCATGGCTTGTCGCAATCTGTGTTTGTATAACTGGTGAACTATATCTGGGGTAAGTTTTGATATTGTGATTGATTTCACATAAGATATTGATACATTGTATTCACATGTGTTATCTTATTTTTACATTCTGATTTATATTGAAATGATGTTAGACAATAATGGTCTTAAAAGAAATCGTCACTCACATGACAACAATAGAGTTTGAAGTGACGTTGTTGAACGAAGAGAATTGAGAAACGTCTAAGGTAAGAAAACAGTTCTAATGCAACATAAGGAAGTTTCGACAATAATATTAGGTAGAAGACAATTTTATCAATTAAATATCATTACGATTTACCCAAATATACATGTAGCAGTTGGAAAAACAAACATTTATTTACCTGATTTTCTTTGTGAATAATATTTCTATTAACTCAAACACTTTTAATACTTAAATACAATATGTTGGATAATACATAATTATGTTAACTATATGTTTGTTATCTCGCAGATATTTACAGCATGAAGTTTTTAAACTAATCCATTCTTCATTCATTACTTTATAATAGCTATCCAAGTAACATGTGTTACAATTTACCGCAATTTCTCAGTTACCCACCCGCTATAATTAACAGTACCAATCAATATGACATTTTACCGCATTTTCATAACAATTTTCCGTATTTTAACAGTGATTTTGATACAATTAACCTCCGTTACTTCATCTTAACGTGTTCATTACACCTGACGTCGTAACACCGAGCACTATCATGTACAGGACATTGCTACACCGTTTTACTGACACCCGACAGCACACCTTTCTAAAGTCCTGTATAAGCCCACCCCCCATAACGCACTTTTAGTTTCCTCTTGCATACAACAGATTGATAGGATAAAAAAAGGAGGAAAGATTTTAGATTTTTTTTAGATTTTGATTGACTATTTGATTGAACTCAAAATAGCCAATTTGCAAAAAAAAACATATTAGGAAAAATTTGAGGCTACTGAAATTTGACCAAATATGACTATCGTCATAGGGGGAGAACTACACAATGAACTTTGTATATGTAAATTAAAAATACCATTTTTTTTATCCCTAGTTGACATTCTTACACAAAAGCCCTTTTATCATGCATGATAAGAGGCTAGCAGGACATTGAATTTTCAATACTTTCTTCTCCAAAAAAGTATAAAACGCCTACAATCTTTACATCTTTGAGTAAATTTGAGATTCTTTGGGTTGAACTTGTTGATCAGACACTTCTCCATTTAGATAAGCCATTATCTTTTACAGTGGCCAATTTTTGTCTTTGTGCAGTTTTCATTGAATTATATATCTGATAAGTTTCCGATTTTGAAGGTTCATACTGCTTTAACGACTAACTTTTGCTATGAGATCATTTACTAAAAGATTATCACTTTAGTCAAAAGAATGATAATTATCGCATTGCAGCAAAGAATATTGACGTTCATTTTCAATTAAAAGGTAACTTGAATTTTAACAAAAATACCAACTTTTAATAAAACCAGTTATCCAGCGACAGTGAATCGCAAATCGAATGAAGTTTTCGTTCCCACAGTGCTAGATGATCGTTCTATTGACAAGTCTTTATGTTTTGCCTGAAAATGTGTATTGTTTATTTGTAGGAGTGTTTTTCTGTTTGAAAAAGTGGGGGTGCTAAACTAAGTTCTTTGTCTATATATAGTCAATAATTTCAGTGTTAATATTGAGACTTTACATCAACATCATTATCATTTATACAATGCCAATATGTACAAAGATATAGTTCTTGTATTTAATGATGTTTTAAATCGTTTACATATAAATAGAATTGTAGAATAATGCGTTCAAAAGTACTATGTTCGATACATCTATTGAACTCCGTTTCACCACCAAACAAGAAGGCAAACACATCAAATTCATCTTGTAGTTTGAACACCACATATACATCAAGTTCTAGAAGATCTATCATAAACAAAAAAATGCAATTCGTTTACGATTTAGGTGTTCACAACTTAAGAGTATATGGAAATCATAATCGCTAGATTGTTATTGCACAAATCGCATTTCTAAGATAATGTTATTCTTGATGAGATTTTAATGCATCATCGTAAGGCAGATTTACAGTTTGGATGCAATAAGCTAGTTGCCAAAGAATATGAGAATTAATTTTGATGGGAACGCGTCAATAAAGACTCATATGTTTTATGTTCTTCATACTTTTTTACAGTTATATTTCAAATTTTGTTCTAGCTATCAAGGAAATACACCTTCTGCTATGCATTTTTCGATATGTACATTTAGATAATATTTGGAGATAATTGATAACAGATTATAACAGATTGAGGGCGATTTTGAATATGTTGTTATTGAGAAACATCTAAGATAAGACAACAGTGCTGCTGCAACATTAGGAAGTTATTGTATTTTTTTCATTTCACATGGGGTATAGCAGTTGCAAATACATCAACATTTATTTACCTTACTTTCTTTGTGAATAATAAAATAACATTCACAATTTGTCTTATAACACAAACGTTGCATTAACACTTGATATGTATTATTGGTTAATAAATAATTATGTATCCGATAAGTTTGTTATCTCGGAGATATTTATAGCATTAAAACCAATCCATTCTTCATTTCTTTCATAGTATAATAGTTATGGAAGATTGCGGAAAACATGTGAACCAGCTATAATACGGTTTCGCCATAACATGTGCAACAATTTACCGCACTTTTAGTTACATATATGTTTAAACCAACTTATACTGTACTGTTGTGATGTTACTTAATCATAAATGAAGATTGTATAAAACATTTTGGTTACAAAACTATACTATACAGAATTTGAAAATCTGAAGCTACACGACAATGAGTGTTAATTTTGTTTCATCTGATAAAACATAATGATTGTTCAATTCTATTCCGCTGGGTCATTTTAGATTCGAAAACATTTCTCTAAGACAAAACAGCTCATTGCTCGATAGGAACAAGATAATGATTCAGCCAATCAACGACCGCATGTCATAAAGGGGAATTCCCCGGTCACAATGACCGCACCTCGTTTGGCCGGCGCCCAGTCCGTGTCACGTGACCTCTTTCCTCGGCATTACGTAACTGCTGGTCAATTAGGTGTGAAAGCCTCGAAATACTAGTTCCCCTTTAAGATTAACAACACCAATCTGTATTTAATTTTACCGCATTTTTGCAACAATTTACCGCATTTAACTGCGATATTAAAAGAATTGTCTTCATTCGACAACCATTTCATCACATCAATTTGTCAACGAATTTATTATAGCTACTTTTGATAAAAAAATTGAATTGAGTTTGAAGGCTTCCTGCATGAAGCCAATGTTGACACCTGTACACACCTATTCTCTTTACAAACCGTAAAATTACAAATAAGATCAATAAATTGACAATGTGTTACTTTGATGACTATCAATTCACTTAAACTTCCCACAGTGACACTCATTACAAACAACATATTTAAGTACTTTGGCTCCTGAAGTTCGAACTGCTCCCCTGTTTTCAACTGATCAGCTGTGTGTCATATGGATTACTATTCTCCGGCTCGCAAAATACAATGTTTATTCCTAATGCAGGATATTTACCATCCCAAAACACACGAGCATGATAACCTCTTTATATCTACGTCTTTTTATATGGACCAAAGGGATCAAGAATAAGAAGAATGGGACGAATCATTTGACGGAAGCAACCACAATAAAAAGCCGTCTACTTACAAGAACAATCTACTTACAAGAACAATCACGCGTATAGCAGAAATATAATGATGACTGGCGAGAGAAGTTGAATTCAGACCCACCCTTAAAGTGATCTAGCACTGGTCTCAGTAAACTTAGGAACTATAAGAATTACAAGACAATATATGACACCGAATTATATCTGCCCAGATGTCACAGAAGTATAAAAGCACTTAGCCATTCACAACCTTTGAATGAACAACACTTCTCCGTCAGTTGGACACCAAGACCAGCTAAGAGCCCCTCACAATCTAGGACTTATTACTCCTATATTGCATAAATTGAAGATAGATAATCGCTTATAACCCGTCATAATCTGGGAATGGACTACACTGCCCCGTCATTTGGACATCAAGACCAACTAAGAGTCCCTCAAAATTTAGGAATTGATCCATATATTGTATGAATTGAGGATAGATCATCGCTAATAGCCCTTCACAACTTTGATATATACTACATTAACCCGTCAGTTGGACACCAAGAGCCCTTCACAAACTAGGAATTTATCCTACATTGCATAAACTGTAGATAGATTATCGCTCATAGCCCTTCACAATCTTGAAATCTGTCAATTCAACACCAATGCCAGCTAAGAGCCCTTCACAATCTAGGAATTCCCCCCTATATTGCATAAACTGAAAATAGATAATCGCTCATAGCCCTTCACAATCTCGGAATGGACTACACTTACCTGTCGGATGGACAACAAGACCAGCTTAGAGCTCCTACCAATCTAAAAATCGCTCCCTATTCACTATAAGTTGATTATTAAAACGATTTTGTAGCCCCTGTACTCCATAGATTGCAGATATATAATCGCTAATGGTTCATCACAATCTGGGAATATACAAAACTACCACGTCAGTTGAACACCAAGACCAGCTAAGAGCACCCCACAATCTAGGAATCGATCTCTATACTCCATAAAATGAAGATAGATTACCACTCACAGCCCTTCACAATCTGGAAATGAACTACGCTACTCAGTCAGTTGGACAAAACTCATTCCTAGATTGTGGTCATTCCCAGATTGTGCACGCGTCACAATCTGCAGATTGTTTAAACAATCTAGGAATGTTTAAATATTCCTAGGTGGTGAGCTCACATCTGCAGATTGTAATATACCTCAGATTGTTCGTAACATACACATGGGGACATCTAAATGTATTTAGGCATACCTTGTATGGGGAGCGGCATGATATAGCAACATGGTTTTCTTCATACAGTGTAGTATTCTTTCTATTTCTTTTTATTCATTCAAGGAAATAAGGTGTAATGCCCATTTGTTTGTTGATCTTTTTACATGGCATGTAGATCCATTTAAAGATCACATAACCACAAACATATTTCACTATTTTCTTTTGGAATATAGAAAGTCTGATTACAACATTGTATAGTGCGTGAAAGGTTGCTACTCAAATATGTTTAGTTTGGTAATGAAAGCCGTTTTTGAAAGCCACTTTTGATGGGCCGCTTATTGTTATGCAAGTGAATGCATGACTGGTCACGCCCCCATTTTGTGACGTCATAAACAGAATCAGCCTCGTTATCTATACATCTATCGTTACAATGCCACAGGGAAAAAAATAATAATTAACGATTTTCAGAAAAAAAAATCCACTCAGTTAGATAAATCATTTGACGATGTAACAGTACTTAGCATTTGCTGTAAAAAAGATATCCACATCAATGGTAATTAAACAATTATTTAGGCGGTAAATCAGTTGAAATAATATTGCGTTACTCTGTATAGTCTGTTTATTACGTCACACGCGCGCGAGTTTTATGGCCCCTAACCCAGGTGGGTTTTTCACAGCCGATAATTACGCTGTCTAAATGAAAGGCTAATTAAAGATGTTTATTGGACAAATTATTAAAAATTAAGTCCAGCTTATATTTTTTTGAAAAATCTTTGAACGAAAATCGAGAAATGGTAAGGTTGAGGTTAGTTGAAGTTTAAATTTTTTATTCGTTTTAACATTTGGAATACACTTTCACGTCAAAACAATAACGTACATAAATCATCAATAAACTTTCACCTCTCTACTATAAACTTATTCAGGTTTTTATCCATGTCACCCATTTAAAACCCCAGCATACAAAGTAATAGTAATCGTTGTTGCATCTTAGACATTATGCACGATCGAACCCACACGCTCAAAATATGTTAAATATAAATGTATAATCATAGATGTAATGTCCTAGGAAGAATACTAAAACTTTTCAACTACATCGATAAGGACGAATACAGAGACGTTCAATGTACATGTATATAGCGACTCCGTATAGTTCGCACAACTTAAACTATTTGTTTATCGAAGTACTTTTGATGTTATTAGTTAAAAAGCGGTTGTAAATAGAAGCGCACATATTACGATTTATGTGAAGCTACATGTAGAAAAAAAATAGAGCCTAAAACATCACAATGTCCGATCGCACGGACAGTGCACAGCAGACTCTTCAAGCTATATCAATACGCCGTGCTCACATGACGGCTGATTAATTTTCTCAAATGACAGAACATTCTATAAAGCTACATGCAACAACGCCTTAACATAAAAAGTGATTAACTCAGGTAATTAACGAAGGACGCATCCCTTCAATGCATAGCTGCTACCACGGTAATTGTACCAACAGCAATGCTACTAAATGCACACCTATATCCAATGATATGTGTCGAGGACCCACAAGGCTAATTACATGTAGCTATAGCTAGAGCCGTACATATCTTAAGATTTTTTATACGATCTTGGAATATTGAAATATTCCAAGATGGTATAGGACAAATCTTAAGATATTTTTTCTTCCAAGATTGTATAGTACATAACTATTTTCAAAGGGGAAGTCACTCTGTCTTAATATAAATGGCGTCTGTGACAACGCTACAGACTATGTTTATGTTGTTCCAGTAGGGACCGCACGAATTATGAAAAGTTATAATCATTAAAATGTCGACACAACAGGGGAACCAATAAGGACATCAAACATGAAAAAACAATGTGTTTGTTGATTTATAATCGAACTTCCCCAAAATACATATGCAAATTAGACAGACTCATGTAACCTACGAAGGGTAAAGTAAAATAGTATAATCCGATATCATTTTTATATTGTAGAAACAATATGCAAATTACACCAACTTGCGCAAAAGTATTTTAAAAGTTTCTAAGCCTTTCACCTTGTATAAAGTCCAAATCAGTTTAAGAGCCCTTAAAATGATTAATTTCCACATTTGATATTACCGACGATGTCCCTATTTTACGTAACCATGACTGTTTAGAAACCGGAAGTGGGCTCGAAACCATTTTACGGATCGTAATGAGTCTGCAAACGTCTACACATTTTCAGATAGCATTTACTCAATAATTGGGTCCAATTAGTAGAATTTTATGTTCTTTTTTCGTTAAGTTTGTTAAGGATTTATTATAAATACCTTTATCACAATTATTAATTCAAAGGTTTTGAAATAGAAATTCACCTTGCGGTCCCTAGTTCCAGCAGTGAAACTAAACTTATTACCCTAAGTGGAAGGAAGGTATGTGTTATAGGCATATTTCAGAATTTCATCTGCTTTTCTTTCGATTGATAAGTGACACCAAGTATTTGCTTAGCATACAATGTAGGCCAACGAACGGGAAAAATTAGAATTATCCATTTCGTGAGCGAAATCCGAGGCCTTTCTGTTTTGTTTACAAAAATTCCTACGCGAAAGTGATTTTATTAAATGTGATATATGTAAATTTTCATCATGTCAAGAAATAAATATCTGTTAGATGGCAAAATGAAGTGAAGGGTTTTTAAATTTGCTTAAATACCATAAAAGAATCATTTATTTGTTGAATGATCGCAGAACAATTTTCTGTCAAAGTGAAGTGAACGCTAAGTAGACGAAGCTCGCTGATTGGCTATACCCGGATTCTGGGTTTGGCGGGCTCCCAGTGGGGTCCGAGCACTTGTGAGTGTAACGGAGAGGGCCGAGGTGTTCCGAATGGCCTCACTTTATGAAATATAAGTAATGATTGCTCCCTGTCCCATAATATACATTTACAGTTGCTATGTCGCTAGTGATTTATAACACTCCAATTCTGTTAAAACTTATTTATAAATATGTATCTTAAAACAAAATGTCGGCAATAGTTATCCTTACTCTCGCTCAAGACTTGACACGACTGTAGCTCCGATCGCTTCGCAAAAAGACAACAAAAGCACTCGCCTTGTACTCACCAGGTCTATTTAATAATTTACACAGCACGAGGTATACATGACTCGTGGAACAAACACATGTCCATGCAGCGCACACAAAAGTGCAATTCCCGCGTGTAGGAGACTACATGTATGCATATCATTACATGACGTCACACAGATCGAGTTTTCGCTGTCACTAGAAGCTACGCGTGAGTATCCGAACTACCTACAAGTAGGACACAGAATCCAAGTGAACAGTGTTCCCAATCCTTTGACAAGCTGAAATCTGTTCCACGCATATGGTTTATGTTAAATTATCCATAATAAGGTCGACTTTAATGTTTGGATAGCCAATCAAATGTCCATGTGTAATCCCTGAAACAAAAGTGTAACGTCAGTTGTTGAAATTTAACACACGTGACCTTTGAAATTGCTTATAGGTAGTTCGGAGTACTTATGCGCATCTCCCATTGTCATATGAAATTTGATCCTGATGACGTCACCTAATGGTATGCAATACTCTCCTACACGTGCATATGAGCTTCGCCGTGCGCTGGCTGAATATTCTTTGTGTGCATTGGTCATTAAGGTTTTAAACCATCTAAATCATTAACATAACTGAAGTACCTCGTGACTCTCGGGTCTATGGTATGTAAACAAAGCGATCTCGCCATATAACATGACACATTGGAAAGAGAGTACGGCAAAATATAGGGTTATCTATTTTATAAAATGATGTAGTAGATCAATACGTTATTACTAGTAAGCAGTATGTAAACCTAGCGACAACGTTGATATTTGTTCTAATCTTTTGTGGAGGAATATTATGGGATAGGGACCATTCATTTTAGCAAGGTGAAGCAATAGCATTATTTTAATTTCTAATATTCTATGTATCCTCTTCAAAATTATGAATAATCTTCTTTTCACAACTAGGTTGAAACCATGAGAATATAAAAGGTGAAATTAAGAAAATAAAAATCATTCTTGAAGATGATGTTTATTCACATTGTTGAAATTGATATGCAAATTAGAAAGTTCATATTTTCGTTAAAGGCCGAAATATTATAACTCGATACGACATTGACATCTGTTGGAATGGACATATGCAAATTACTCGAACTTATCCTTTGAATTTTCGAAAAATTATAAATGTTTTCTATTAATAATGTAAGCTAAGTTGGAAATACGTTTCTCCGGCCCATGAAAATGGACACGATGCTTTCATACATTTATGACTGGAAATAATCAGAGGGAATTTATCCGGACGTATACTCCCTTTGAGATGTGTAACGTAGTGCAGCAAAATTAACAATCTCATGCAAACGAGATTTGTTTTAAATGCTATATATTCACTGATAATTATGTCTTAGAATTCTTTACATGTGCCATTTGGTATTCCCGATTCAAATTATGTACTGCATTAGTAAAAATTCTTATTTGCCTACATTTACTTCATATCATTGAACTACTGAGGACATTTACGACGCATAAAGTGTTAAAAGTTAGAACTCATAGTTTTTACTTATCTTCTGATCTTTGTTTAAATGATTTGTGATGAAATATTACAAAGAATATTTTCTCTTTGAAATGACTGGCCCCTACATTCATCCGGGAACGTTACTCATTTCTCTTCTGACACACATGTTTGAATATGCAGATAAGGGTCAACCAGTGTTGGGGCGGGGCGTATCTGCTGTCGAAAGACTTTAAACAACAGCTAACAATACTAGGTAGTTCGGAGTACTTATGCGCATCTCCCATTGTCATATGAAATTTGATCCTGATGACGTCACCTAATGGTATGCAATACTCTCCTACACGTGCATATGAGCTTCGCCGTGCGCTGTCTGAATATTCTTTGTATGCATGGGTCATTAAGGTTTTAAACCATCTAAATCATTAACATAACTGAAGTACCTCGGGACTCTCGGGTCTATGGTATGTAAACAAAGCGATCACGCCATATAACATGACACATTTGATAGAGAGTACGGCAAAATATAGGGTTATCTATTTTATAAAATGATGAAGTAAATCAATATGTTATTACCAGTAAGCAGTATGTAAACCTAGCGACAACGTTGATATTTGTTCTAATCTTTTGTGGAGGAATATTATGGGATAGGGACCATTCATTTTAGCAATGTTAAGCAATAACATTATTTTAATTTCTTATATTCTATGTATCCTCTTCAAAATTATGAATAATCTTCTTTTCACAACTAGGTTGAAACCATGAGAATATAAAAGGTGAAATTAAGAAAATAAAAATCATTCTTGAAGATGATGTTTTTTCACATTGTTGAAATTGATATGCAAATTAGAAAGTTCATATTTTCGTTAAAGGCCGAAATATTATAACTCGATACGACATTGACATCTGTTGGAATGGATATATGCAAATTACTCAAACTTATCCTTTGAATTTTCGAAAAATTATAAGTGTTTCCTATTAATAATGTAAGCTAAGTTGGAAATACGTTTCTCCGGCCCATGAAAATGGACAAATGCTTTCATACATTTATGACTGGAAATAATCAGAGGGAATTTATCCGGACGTATACCCCCTTTGAGATGTGTAACGTAGTGCAGCAAAATTAACAATCTCATGCAAACGAGATATTCGTTGTCAATTATGTCTTAGAATTCTTTGCTTGTGGCATTTGGTATTCCCGATTCAATTTAATGTATGGCATCAGTACAAATTCTTATTTGCCTACATTTACTTCATATCATTGAACTACTGAGGACATTTAAGACGCATTAAGTGTTAAAAGGTAGAACTCATAGTTTTTACTTATCTTCTGATCTTTATTTAATTGATTTGTGATGAAATATTACAAAGAATATTTTCTCTTTGAATGAAATGACTGGCCCCTACATTCATCCGGGTACGTTACTTATTTCTCTTCTGACACACATATTTGAATATGCAGATAAGGGTCAAACAGTGTTTGGGCGGGGCGTATCTGCTGTGGAAAGACTGTAAACAACAGCTAAGAATACGAATGTTTTTGGTCAATTAAGTCCATTTCCCCTTTGAATTTCGGTGAAAATAATTGGCTGTGTTCTGATGAGATGTTCTTTGATCAGGAAAAAGTATAAAAACTATATTTCATTCATTTTGAATTTTCTATCCGAACTCCCTAACAATACAAATGTTTTGGTCAATTAAGTCCATTTCCCCTTTGAATTTCGGTGAAAATAATTGGCTGGGTTCTGATGAGATATTTTTTTATCAGGAAAAAGTTTAAAAACTATATTTCATTAATTTTGAATTTTTATCCGAACTACCTAATATGAGACTGGGTATGTATTCTCACAACTGAAAGTGGGATGCTAACGTTATTTTGTGAACTAAATGCAGAAAATTCTCTCTTTATTACTTTTGGTAAATTTAAAGAGAAGTTTCAGCCAGTGATAGTTGTTTTAGGCGTACCCTGGTATTTCTACCAGAGCTGTAGCAAAGTCACAATGTGGGTAATACAGAATAGTTCACAAGCTTTACTTTGTTTGTGTAGTCTAGGTATACGGATCGTAAGTGATTGCGTTGACATTTCTTAAACAAAACTATAGTTGAGTGTGTAAAAATGTTATATTTTGGTTTGAAATATACAAGTTACAGAGTGTGATATAATTAATAATATCCATTGTCATTTCAGAATATAAAAAACACATGCTTGCTATATAAAAGATTCTTCATCCTTCAAAACATCATCAATTAGAAAGAAGTACCTGTTTGGCAAAACTAGCAATGTCAGTTATCAAAGTATCCACTTTCAAATGCACAATTACGAAAAAAAACCGACTGATGAAATGTATTTGTCTAAACTACAGGGTCTAAAAAGATGGTCATCGCTCTGACTATTAATAATAACAAGGCTGATAAAAAAGGAGAAAGGCTTAGTACATAGTGATAAATTGATATAGTGGTCGAATTCGTTATTGGCCAAATTGTCGAAAAATGTCCTCTGTAGTTTAAGAGAGATGGGACCCAGTAATCGATCTCACTGAAGGTAACAATTTGCGACAACATTATATTGTTGTCACTTTATCCGAAAGTATACTCATTGCATTAACTGAAATAATGGCTTATACGTACACTGAGCCAAATCTCTTAAGTATTACGCAACGCCTTTCTAACGGTCGTTTTACGACATGCCGTATGGCGTCATCGACACCTATATTCGCGGTAAATTTGTTATGTTGTTTGTTATTGAAATTACATGTATGCCTTATATTTGTTGTAAGTCTAAATTGCCTCATATAATCAACTGATAGTTGTCCTTTCGCTACGCTGTCATAGTAAGGTAGGGGTGTTGTTGATGATAAAATGCTAGGCCGTCAAAGTTGTACTTAAAATGAACAAACCTGCCGTGACGTCAGTTTTGTACGTTTTTGAATGTATTTAAAAAATGACACTTTATCGTCAAAAAACATTCAGTGACTCCCTATTATTATACCCCCGCCTTACAGCGTAAGCAAGGGTATATAGCGTTCATTCTGTCTGTCCGTCTGTCTGTCCGTCTGTCCGTCCGTCACAAAAGTTTGTCCGGAGCATATCTCCCAGACTACTTCGTAGCTTCACCAAACTTCATACACTGATCAGCCATGATCCCTAGATGTGCCTTTTGAGGGTTAGACCAACAAATTATATTTTTTGTTGCGGTTTCCATGGAAACATGACTAAACAGGGACTCTATGACCAAGTCCTTTGTCCGGAGCATATCTCCTAAACTATACATGTTAGCTTCACCAAACTTCATACACTTATCAACCATGATCCCTAGATGTGCCTTTTGAGGGTTAAACAAACAAATTATTTTTATTTGTTTGCGGTTTCCATGGAAACATAACTAAAACAGTGACTCTATGGCCAAGTCCTTTGTCCAGAGCATATCTCCTAAACTATTCATGCTGGCTTCACCAAACTGCATACACTGATCAACCATGATCCCTAGATGTGCATTTTGAAGGTTAGACCAAAAAATTATTTTTATTTTTTTGCGGTTTCCATGGAAAAATGACTAAAACAGTGACTCTATGGCCAAGTCCTTTGTCCAGAGCATATCTCCTAAACTATTCATGCTGTCTTCACCAAACTGCATACACTGATCAACCATGATCCCTAGATGTGCATTTTGAAGGTTAGACCAAAAAATTATTTTTATTGTTTGCAGTTTCTGTGGATATATGACTTACACATGACTTACACAGTGACTCAACAACAATAATTTTGTCCTCAGTTCATCTCGTAGAATATTCATGATAACTACCTCACATTTGAAACAAAGATCAACCATTATCCCTAGATGAACCCTTTTAATTGTAAAACCTATTAATGAATTTGGTATTGGGGTTTCAGTTGAAAGAAGACTTACACAAAGACTTACTGTATACTCAACTATCATACAACTTTAACCCATCTAAAACAGTTTGTCTATTTGAAATTCTTTGAACAAAGTGGGGAGCGGGGGTATGTGAACTCTGCTTGCTTCTTTTCTTGTTATTATTGCATTTGTTTTGTTAATTGAATGAGCACATCATATGTAATTATTAGCAATATCTAAAATATGTGCATCACTTAAAAATCTTGTTGAATACGCGAAAAAACGTAATAAAAATGCTGTTTTTCTTTAAAAAGTGCCTAATTTATTAATGTTTTCGCTTACATTGTTTCTATTTTTCAAAATATATGTTCCCTAGACATACCTTTACGTATTTGAAATGTGTTTGATATCATAGTCATTTTATTCATTGAAAGAGCTGGCTTTATTTAAGTACGCATAATCGGTAAGGAACAGCGTAATTTGCTGACAGCAGTAATATTATTGATAATAATAATAATAAACTAGGTATTTATATAGCGCAACATATCCAGTAAGTCCTGCTCATGTGCGCTCAGTCTTTTGCTCTTCTGAAGAGAATGGTCTTCAAACTAGATCTGAAGAGTGTTAGATCTTCAAGTTTTCTGATTAACGCCGATAACTAAACAAATCGTTAATGTCTGCCTTTAGTTTAGTTTATTTTAACAAATCATATGCACCATGTTCGTTTTTTTATGGGGCCGAGAAAAGTATTATTTAAAAACATATCTGTCGACAAGACCCACTATGCCTGCCCCCTTATGGACATGCTTTATTATCAAAGACGAAACTTGTGGAGTGGCGGATCCGTAAAATCCCCCTCCAAGGGCGGTATGTCAGTGGTCTCGTGACGTCACTCCCAGAAGCCTTCACTCTCCTCTCAGTTGCAGAGCAGGACAGTCGTTTATGTTTTCGCTCCCGACAGGGTAATTCTAGCGTCTTAGGACGGGGCTGCTTTCAGTATTTCTGCAGTTTCCGCTGCCGCCGCCGCGTCCGCCGCACTCGTATTACTGGCTATAAGTTGTTTCTACTAAGCTTTCCAGAACTTGTATTCATAACCTACTGCTTATTCCTCGGCGGAATTACTATGACAAGTTCACTTTCAGGGTCAAAGGTCACGGTCATGAGTTACAAAATCACTACAAAATTCATTGTAAACACTATAACTTGAACAGTTTTTGTGCTATGAAGTTTAGATTGTGAATATATTATCTCTTGAGAAGTACAAAACACTAATTCATTAGTGATCTGACCCGACGTTATGGTGCTCTGACATTTGGACCCTCAGACATCAGACACTACGGGTTCGGATTCTACGGGTTCGGAGCCTCCAGTATTTGGCACTTCCGATAGCCTCCGTCGTCTAGCCTTGCGTGTTTTCTCACTTAAGTGTCTCCTCGTTTCCATGTTTTGTGAGTTTACATACTTGGTGTTTTTGGAGTTATTAGCTATCAGAAGGGTTTGCTACTTAGTGTCAGGACTTAGTCGGACACTGTTCTACTGAGGGTCACTCACCGGGTCTAGATTACATGCATCGTTGACTCTGGTCTTCACTGGATTGTCTCGCCCTTTTTGTCTTATCTACTACCTCCGTATTGCTTTGCCATGTACTCTGCGTTTTGTACACAATGTGTGAGGAGGGTTTTCGTTGCTACAGTAGTGTGCAAAAGTAAGTGGTCGGGCAACGCGTTGCCTCACGGGTGGCTAACGCGTGAGCAACGCGTTGGTCACTCGTGGCTAGCCGTGGCCCACCAGTGACTCACGCGTTGCTCACGGGTTGCTCACGGGTGGTTAACGCGTGTACAAGCTTAACGGATAAACGAGTCTCTTGACCAAGATTATCTCCCTTGGCTTTAAAATTATTGAAACGAATTCGTTTGAACGATAGTTTAATCATGAGAATGTTAAATAAGGAAAATAAATTATTATGAACATAATTAAGTGAAAAATATTTTTGTCTGCAATAACAGGACTTATATGCTTATTAATAAATATGTTATTAATGTAGAAATATTGACTTTGAAAGGTATTTTGAATTTGTGCCATATTGAATTTGAAAGAAAAATGATTTCAGAAATAATAGTTTTAAAAAGTATTTTTATTATGTGAAATATTGAATTTAAAAGATTTTTTTTTAAATATTGACTTTGAAATATATTTTGATTTTGTAAAATATTGATTTTGAAACGTATTTTGATCTTGTAAAATATTGATTTTGAAAGAAATTTTGGTTTTGTGACATATTGGCTTTCAAAGATTGTTTATGTTAGGACACAATAACTTTGAAATATTCAGATTTCAGAAATGTGCTTTTAGAGAAATCCTTTATTTTGTGACATATTGACTTTGAAAGAATTGTTTATTTAAGGGATAAAACTTTATACAATCTTTTTATTATGTGAAATATCGATTTCAAAAGATATCTATTTTGGAGAAATATTGACATTGAAAGGGTTTTTAATTTGGTAAGATATTGACTTTGAAAGATATTTGGATTTTAAAGGATGAAATCTTGAGTTTGTAAGATACTTTTGAGAAATATTCACTTTGAAGGTTATATTATTGTAAGAAATGATTACTTTGACAGATATCTTGTGAAATATTGACGTTATCAGTTTTCCAGAAGTTGACTTTGAAAGGTTTTTGATTTAAAGGGATCGATAGTTAAGACCATAGCTCCACAGTTGGACAATCTTTACACACAGAACTGGCGGGATTTAAATTTTTTCGGAAAACCATTTAAATTGCTATCTTTTGATCGTTTTATGAAACTACAATGTTATTACAATATGTTATTCAAATGTTGTTGGGTTGGAGTTTAACGTCTTCTTTTACCATTGGGTGATGTCTCCGACGTAGGGGCTATGCCATAGTTATTTCCAAAAACAATTGGGGCATAGACACCCAAGTAAAAAAAGTTAATACAAGTTCTAAAGTGGAAAAAAGAAATAATTTGGAATTTGGAATAGATGTATTCAAAGGATAATGACTTCGTTATAAATCACCGTGTGAAGACAACTTGCCAAGCAAATCGACTGTTAAATGTATGCTGTGACTGGATGAGTGAATCGCGCGCCTGGTGATTGTGTAATGTTACCTCATTAACTTAGACATGCTTAACGGCTCAACGCCTTGACCACCTCTCAGCGTAACTGCTCGCTCTGGCGGCACTATTAACAACTAAACACCGCTCACCTCCCCAAGGTGTTTGTGTAGGAGGGAGGGTTAACGGAGGGGGGGGGGGGGGTCTGTCTAGTCTTGAAAAGCAACATAAAGTTCTGATCGTTTTATTGTTCCATGAAGGCATGCAACAGGCAGGTGTGCTAAGGATAGTATGATAGTATACAGGTCTGGTGATTGGCATTATTGAGGTTTTGATTTCATGCATGTCACTTGTTTATTAACATAACCATGAACATCATTTACTTAGATGTATCTATAAACCTGTTTGAATTTCCTTATTTTTAAATGTTAAATAGAATGAAGAGTACAATAATAGAAATTTAAAACATTTCAATGACAATACTAGATAGTAATATTGCTTATATGAAAAGAAATACTGAAGAAATGCATAGGTTTTTGATAATCATTTCGATAATAAATACATGCGTTTTCAATTTTACATACATCAAATATCAATTACTACTGGTGTAGATTTATTTATTGAAATTCAATTGATATAATGTCTTCTCCCGTTGTCAATTCTGGATTTGTTTATTGTGGTTATGATGTACATACTTACTTACATACATACACCCATGCACTTTTACCAGCGCGGTTACGAACACAAACTACACAAAATACAAACATGGGCGCGGATCCATGTTTGTTCTACAATTGCTACGCTTCAATTGGTAGGAATATGAGAATCATGGCGAGAGTGTTATTTCAAGGTCAATGCAATTTCTTATTGATCACATTTATAGAGTCAGATTGAATGTTTATTTGTTTGAGGATTTATACCTTAGTTAATTCTATATTCCCAATTTATCAAGAGAGACTGAATTCATTTGGAGTTGATTTGATAGTTACATTGAAATACAACACTGCATCCAATTAACAGTATATTACTTTAAAAGACATGAGTATTGCTAATAAAAGTGAGGGGTATGTTCCTACATAGGCTTATTTCTGTGTAAACTTCTAGCAATCCGTTTTCTTCAGAATATGTTTATTTAGCAACCGTTGTATCAGTCTTTGAAGGTACAAGTTATTGATATCAAATCACTTTGATTACTACCTGTCAGCAACACAAAGGGACACATCTAGCAAAGCATATTTCTATTTAAAAAATACATCTTTTTATATCATATCTTCTTTGTTGAGTTTTTGCTATGTTGTTGAAATTCGACTTTATTGCAATACAAAAGGAAATGTGCCGAGTAACAGTTATTTCAAATGACGAACATACGCGAGGCTAGCTGTATGATTCACTTACGCTAATATGCAGCTCTCATGAGGAGGTTACCACAGCTATAATTTCTTTGTTATCTTTATTATCTTGATGGAAGAGTTCATTATTTTTAAGGGGTCAGGGTGTATCTGTCTTGTGCATCCACCCATAACTGTGTTTTGATAACACTGTAGGCGAAATGAGGTGTAGGCGAAATGAGGTCAGGCCGGAGGGGCACCTATATTTTTCGCATATGTGCATCTCTCGCCGTTGGTGAAATAAGACACTTGTAGACAGACAGCAAACAGAAGATTTTATTCATGTCTCACTCGTAGATACAAATGTACATTTATGAAATAAATACATATAAGTTAAAACTACGACCAGTATTTGTGACTTATGAGAGACTATATTACTTTTAAAATGTACATACTATATGCTAAAAGTGTATTCACTGAACATCAAGTCAGCAAAAATATATATTACTAAAAGCTAGTTCAAAAGCAAAAGCTAACCATACATTAGTGTCTAATAGGCCCAAGTTGGCAGGGCGATGACATCATGTATCTACATGTATATTTGACTTTTACCAATTGCTAGACACTTGAATACAATATTATTCTTTCTTCCTTTGTTTTTTTCTTCATAAAAAAATATTACAGCGTATTGTAAGAATATCATGGCAGGCGCTAAAACTTAAGAGTGAGTGGGTGAATTAGTGTTTTACGCCGCTTGGGCAATATTTTAGCCATTAGTGGTGTCGAGAAGAATGGAGCATTTGTACTAAAAATATAAGAAAACATATCTTTAGAAGATAGATTCCTTAAAGTTCGGCAGTAAGCTTTGACATTTCTCTAAAAGTGATTGAATAAATGGGACCATAAAATAAAACATGCATTCCGTCTAACACTTAGTTAAAACAATAACTTTCCTTACATAGCACGTTCTCATATCTTCCCGTCTCTTCTCATTGGGGTCACTCCACATCGGAATTTCGGAAGTGCACTCTAGTGATCTTTGAAGATTGTATCAAGACAGTAAATCCCTATACACGTTGTGTCCCTTTCCCAAATAAAACGACACGTAGCGCGTTGTTAGCATATATACTATATTCCTCCTCCCTCTGCATTTTAATTATCAGCTCTTAGATCAGAGTTTTGTGTTT
The DNA here is from genome assembly GCA_916613615.1 of Steromphala cineraria. Lineage (NCBI taxonomy): Eukaryota > Metazoa > Mollusca > Gastropoda > Trochida > Trochidae > Steromphala > Steromphala cineraria. Next base: position 25,985,779 of record OU744732.1, read on the forward strand.
ATCATAGTTCATAAAAGTTGTTTTTTCGTTCAATAACTGACATTGTCATATATTTCATCCCGGAAAACGTTGTAAGTCATGTGTGTTTTAACAAATCAGTTACTATTCATATATGTGAAATCGAAACCAAAGCACAACTTCAAAAGACATGTCCATACTGCAATTGTTAACAACTAATGAAAAATACAAGGTCAATAGAATTCGATATATTGCATTCATAAAGTAATCGACAAGTGTTATTTTATAAAGCGAAAACCTGCTATCCTGCTTTGAAACTGCGACATGTCCATTTAACCACTAACTATGCGCTTTAAATATTGAATATAAGTCTTATATTTTAAGGTTCTGTATTGTTGCTACTGTAACTTAATTATCCTATGCAGTGAAAACGAAGAGAACGGGTATTTGTGACTGGCTATACTAAGGCAATAAAGATACCATCGCACGGTAACCGGACTGTCTGTTAATTGCTAAAGATACACTAATGAGGAAGCTGATTAACTGATCACAAGATTATGTTGATTGTTCAGATTACGACCTAATCCGGCGAAATATCCAAACGCCACGCTTGAGTGATTATCAGTCGAATCATTGAGTGAAAGAAACACTGCTGAAGGGATAAGCTGGTTATTTATGTTATTGTTATTATAAGTCATTTACTGGCTGGGCCTTCAATCCTAACCATATCATGTTTTATAATGTAATTTTATGTGGATTGTGGCGTGACGCAAAAATAAACATTTCTTCTTCTTCTTCTTGTGTGTGTGCGTTACGTGTGCGTTTGAACTAATAAGAATATTGAGTCATAAACAAGTTGACAAGCACCACGGAATATCAAAAATGGCGGTAAATATGACGTGATTAACCTAACATTCATTCATTCATTCATTCAGGCAATGACCAGCATGTGCCGGAAATGTCCACACTCCTACAGTTTATTATTCCTATCGATATACATGAGGTTTTGGGTGTTACTAATATTGATTAATTTATTGAAAATGTTCAAAGATTTTTATGAAATTAGTTCTGAAACTAACCAAGGTACATCTTCTTTCGTGCTCCATGGGATTTCATACATTTATACATATATGATATCAAAATTCGAATGATTAAATACAGGTCTAACCTTCTCACCAATATCAACGAAACGAATGTCTGTTATATGATAAAATATTCAACGAGAAAATATTCTCTATATGTAATTTTTCCGTATAAGTTGAAGCAGAGAATATTTCATTCATTTGTAATACTTTCAAAACCTGAACTGTCAAATGTACACTTTTCACAGTTACGTCAAGAAAGTAGTGTGTTATATTTCACGTACAATGCGTAATAAGTGTTTATCATGAAATGAAGACTGATTGAATAATTGAACACTATGAGTGTATCTGGATGTCATCTTCAGTCAATCCTTAGGATTGTTCGCATATACACTTTTCCTTATCCGGCTATCGGATGAGGTTAATCGAAATAGTAAATGTTTATTTAGGCAAACTACATGCATACATGAGTGCATCCATGCAAATGACGTTTAAACCTTTGCGCAATTTTCGCCTTTTTAGAGCAAATAAAGAAAGCTCAAATGACCATACGACCCTAAATACGTCGTGAATTTGTTACGTTTACATTCGATTATTTATGCTGATAGGTAAAAAACACTCTGATATTTAGTTAGAGGATATTTGTGTTTTCTTGACAAATACCATGTTTATCTCATCGAGCGGGGAAGAAAGTTTATATTGTCACGAGTGGTGCAGCCACGAGTGAAAATATATAACTTTTCTGCTTCACGAGATTATATTTATTTTTATTATTTAAACGTTGTATTTCTAACAAAATTGAAGTGCATTTTCGTTGAGTCGGCTGCAAAGAGAGCCCGTCGCCAAAGCAACAACATGACGTCATGAGCGTGTCATTGCGTCAGAGTATTGTTCGATGACGTCAGGTCATTGTTGTTATCGGTCAATAGTGACTGATAACACGTTCCATTGTTATTGTCACTAGTGACTGATAACACGGTATATTTTTATTGATAGATCTCGGTATTTCACCGCCAATCATATAATAATACGTTTTATTTACCCTTTCTTCGGGCAACTTCACGTATATATATGGAAAATATCTTATATAATCATAGAAAAGAACCCTATTAAAGGCATATTACTGTCGTCATTTTAATAAATCAACCTACCAATAAATCCAGATCACGGTAAGACTAAGTACTCATTTATCTATTGAATCAACAAGTGTGGAAAACAAATAAATACACAAATGAACCTGTACCGATAATTACATCATGAGTCACGTTGCATTTTATTAATTTTTTTTGCGGAGAGGAAGGTGAACATCAATTCGTATGTTATACAGTAACAAACGATCACAATTAATAATATTTCTAGTATTGTTCCCTTAAAGATCAAAGGCGCCGCCAACCCTTTATTCCGCTATAAAGTATAGTTTTTGAGTGACGTCACGTGATGTAAAATGCTTAGGCGAGACTTGAATGAAGATTTGGTTGTGTATCTATCTATTGTTATAACTTACATCATTATTTTTCTAAATTAGTGAACAAGGGAGTATATTGGTTGTATGGGTGCTCAGTGACCATTACTCGCCGGAGTGTGGCAGCGAGTTGATCAAAGCCGCCGCCCCGCCCTCTGTCTCGTCTCCAAACATCAAAGGTCTAACTTTAGGTTACGCTCATACCGAGATGTGGTGTGTAGTCGATTCGATTCTGGTATTGGTACAGGTTTGTTATAAACATGGTTTCATCGAAGTATCGATACAGGAGGATGTGCAGTTATGAAATATTACATTTACTGCATGATTAAATTCATTTCTTAATAGATTAGCCTTATATAAATATTTACCTAAGTTACGAAGCACTTTGACACTATCAACGTTAAGTAATTGAATAAGTTTAAATACTGATGGATATATATAAGTGTGATGTGTAAGTGTGATATTACTGACATTTTAATATAAAGGGAAATTCATTTTCAATATCGCCTTTACACGTTGGACATTTACTATTTACATACTGTATATTTTGATATCACTTTCAACCGCTAGGTTATGTGAACTGAGTCTAAATTTAGATATATACTTCCTATATAAAAATGGGATAGGCTTACACTTATTTATAATATTTCTATACTAAAACATTTTGATGAGCTGGATAACTGGCTAGAATTAAACTGAATAGCTTGATTTTATTCTTTGTTTCACAAATAAGAGATAATCTACAGATAGTTCCTGCCGCAGTCATATTTCAGTCATCCCAATGTTTGAGAGAATACATTTGACCTGATACGCCCAATTCTTAACACCACGTGTTCCCAGCTCGTCGTACAAATTATCATAACAACCTCGTAAAATATTATTGTCAAACACAAGAAGCTTACACCAATATTTAATCATATTATACTGCTTTTTAAATAGAGGCGGACAACAGCCTAACTCAGAATATACCATACAATTACATGTTCATTTCTTAACTTCAAGCAATCTTTTGCAGTAATTCAAATGTAATCTTTCAATATTTATTCCTTTTTCATACCCCCATATCTAAATGTTTATCCGTAACCGATTGGATTGACTTCTTTAGGTGCATTCAGAAATTTTCTAGATAGATGAGGAAGAATTTTATTGGATTTTTATAGGGAATGCGACATTGTAAACGGTAGTTGATTATATATACAGCTGCGGAGCTTACTTTTGTTCACTTACCTTCCTATTCTGGTGCAAGTAGCCTGTATCTCTCATAAATCGCTGGGCGATTGGTTGTGTACATTTTAAATGATTTATATTGTTTATACTGTTTTGAATATGGATATAAGTATGTACACAAATGAGACGTAAATAAACTATTGATTGATTTGTAATTTTGAAAGCCTTTGATGCATCCTAGCATTGCAAAAACGAAACGGATAATGTTGAAATTTCACTACATAAGTAAATATGCAGTTTGCGCTAACATATTCGTATGTCATGCCTAAAACATAACCTTAACAAATTAAGTAGGGCACTAAAGTGACCAGGGGTCAAAATTTCGAAAACACTATTTTCTGTTTCTCTACAAAATCCTTCATACCTCATCAACTGCTTTAATCCTTTGCACTAAGACAATGTAATTGTACTGATTGTTTGCTTACAAAGTTTACAGTGATTATTTTCATCGAAATTTAAGAAAATCTGAATTTCACAGATATAACCCCACCTGTCTATTAATATGGTGACGAGACAATCCCGAAATATGATTTGGGAATAGTTTTATACATTGAAAGTTGGTGATCCTTTGTAAGTGCCAGTGGAGTTATGGACGTCAAAACTAATCCCACATTTCATGATATTTGTACTAAGACACACAAGCAAGTGAACAAACTTAAGGTACGCAGCTGTACATAAATAGGGAGGATTTTTAAACAATAAAAATGCTTTATGGACATGGTGATTGCATTGTTATTACAGGATAAATGACATCGTGGAGGAAGATAGCAAGGCAGTTATTAAACCAATCAATCTACTTTATTTCATTACAACCACTCACCGTGGTACATGGAAGATTACACATAATATTTATGACATATAAGCTGTGAATAGTATACTAATGTACATAATAGAGATATTGATAATCAAGTTTTGAAAGTATGAGATATAATTGAAATGTTCATTTCCTTTTTTCGGAATATCTCATTTTGAAGGAGTTCCTAGTAACAATAATATCTTACTAAAGTTTGGATTTATATAATAAATTTGTCACAAGTATATTATCTGTGTAACGTCCCCTAGGACCTGTAGATAACAACTTGGACGTTGATGTGCAAGGTGGTATGGTTGTTGTTACGTTGAAAAAGTCAAAGCAAGTTTTAAATTATTTTACGTCGTATTATGATTAATTACTATAGGAAAAAATTATTATGGTTATCTCCAGTGTAAGTTGTCTGTATCGACGAAATGTCTCAAGTTATCAATAATTTTCTGATGAATTTGCGAATGCACATTTAATCAGGGTATGTCAAGAATCGGTCGGACTTGAAATAGCAATTTATGGTACAATCTCAGCCTCATTAACTTTATTCGGGTGTATTTAGGCCACCGGCCTATGATACAATTGATGTACATACAGTAATCAAGGGGATACTTCAGAGCTTATTAGCATGATACACATACATAGCCAAGTTTCTAACTCATTAACCCCTCGACCCCCTGGGATTTTGAAAACACTGCTCAGTTAGAGCGTATTCATTTGAAATTCGGTAAATATATATTGAAGGTTAAATCGTCAACTCCCGATTTCATGGTTTACGGGGAACTTGGAAGATACCCACTTAGAATTTCCATCAAATTGAGAATGTTATCATACTGGTGTAACGAAGCTATTGATATCCAAAGATAAGTTATCTAGTATTGTGTACAAATTAATGCTTAACTTACAAAATTCTCGGTTTAATGTTAATGTTAAATTCCCGTTAGTAACGGAAATTAAGTCTATACTAGAGAGTACAGGTTATAGTTACATTTGGTAAATGCAAGAGTTTTTAAAAATACCCAGTGGCTTGTAAATAATGTACTTATCGATCAATTTTTGCAAAGATGGAGAGAAAGTTAACTACAGTCATCAAAAGGTTTTTATTATAATAAGTTTAAAGATACTTTGTACATTGAAAAATATTTACTGCAACTTCCTTTGAACTTACGTATATATATCACAAAACTTAGAACATGTAATCACAGACTTTCAATTGAAACCGGCAGATGGTATAAAATTGATAAAGAACATAGATTATTCCCTTCATGTAAGTGTAAGATCGATGACGAGCTTCATTTTATGTTAGATTGTAATATGTTTAACGAATTGAGACACAAATATCTTCCTGCGTATTATTGTAAACATTCATCCATAGAGAAATTCATCTCACTGGTGTCCATCACATATAAACCAATACTTGTTAAAATTGCTCTTTATATCAAATATGGATCGCGTATGCTCCATTGATATGTATGTAATACTACTGTTTTATTATTTGTTCACTCTATGTCATAATTTCAAGACTTATGAGAAATAAACTTGACTTGACTTAAATAAAAAATATAGGAAGACATGCTTCACGGCTCTACGCCTGGGCCCCTTGTCAACGTAACAATCTGTCTGTCCGTAACTGCCCGCTCTAGCAACGCTAATTAGCTCACAGTACCAACCCCCCCCCCCCCCCTCATCTCCCGAGACTGGATGAAAGGAAGCTGTCTAGTCTATACCATAAAATCTGATTGTTTTATTGTTTCATAGAGATCAATCGGGAAACAAACAGGTGTGAATAAGGATATTAAACAGAGAACAGAGACATCATCGAGTTATTTGCACCATTGATGTTGTTAACTGAATGTGACTTGTTCATCTATATGTTTTTACAAAGATTTTAAAAGTTATATTGTGTCTCGTAGGCCACATGGCCGGACGCTGTTTTAAAAATGTGATTTATACCCAATGGTATTTTAATGTATATTTCAGCGTGTGACACTTAAATAAAATATTTTTCTTCTTTCTTCTTCTTCTTCTATATTATATTGACGTCTGAATAAACATTCACTAGTAAATAGATCTTAAATCTGTGCCTACGTGATGGGCGTGGTTTACATTTTTGGTGAGCAAGTCCCGTAACTTCATAGCTTAATTTAGATTGACTTATTGTAGTTTAATCTAATTCATGTTGACCCTGTACTAATTCTGAATATGAAGTAAAATATGTATTTTGTAATGGTACTGTCAGTTCTCAGACAGTATGAGGCATTAAACAAAACGAAAAAACAAAATGTAACTCTCTTTGACCAGTTCAACACACAAACATTGTTTTACCAAGTAAATCGACCCTATTTAAAACTAAACAGTTAATATGTCATTTATGTAGACATTATTACATACGCAAGTTAAACGTTAACCATGATTACTTACATAATCTCTACTTTGAATACTGATTTAGAAAGCAAAAGTCTGAACAGCATTCAAACTTCATATGACATGAAGAACACATGCAAAGATGATATTGTGCAAAAAATACAAATATTATACAAAAAACGCAAGCGAGGGGCATGGAATAGTCGGTGTTTCAATAGGTGACGAAGAAGGGTGTGGCTAAATGTTGTATGTTTTCTCTATATAATTTTGCATGATTAATGAGAATAACGTTCTGTTCTGAATATTGTCCAATGAAAGCATTTGCATGCGTTTGTTGCTACGCTACGTGTTATTTCAAAGTCAATCTGTTTGATAATGATTTCTAGAGACTGATTAAATGTTTATTCGCTTGTGGCTTCAAACTGTAAAATCTAGATTCGGCTTATCTTGATGATTGTCAAAAGAGACAGAATTCATCTGATGTTGATGTGATAATTACATCACTGATTCGAAAGTAACAGGACATTACTGTTAAGTGACATGAGTACCTTGTTAAATATGAGCCAGGTGTATGTTATAACATACATGTGTAAACTTCTAACAACCCGTTATCTTAAAGAATTGTTTATTCACCAAACGGAGTATCATTCTTCAAAATCGACCAGTCATTTCTATCAAAGCACTTTAATCACTGTCTGTTATAAACACTAAATGACATTATCGTACATAGAATATACACATTCATGTTGATATTTGCCAAATTATGTATACAAATGACTTTATTTCAATACAAGTAGAAGCGACGCACATATGCGGCTCTCGCTGAATAAGAGGTGCTTTCAAGCGATGCATATATGTGGCTCTCGCTGTGAGAAGCTGCTAACTGACTGACGCTTATATGTGGAACAAGCTACGCAACCATGGAATAGACAATAAGATGTGCGATGCGATTAAAAGTCTATATCGTAATGTACAGTGCAGTGTTAGACTCAATGGGAAGAAGACAGAGTGGTTTCCAGTTACAAGAGGATTAAAACAAGGCTGCCTCTTATCACCACTCCTCTTTAATCTATACATAAATGATTTAATTGTAAAAATAAGCTCTATTAAAGGTATAACAGTTAGTGAAGAAAACATCAGTATTCTCGCCTACGCCGACGATGTTGTTCTCCTCGCTGAAAGTGACAAGGACTTAAACAACTTACTAAGTGCTGTAAATACCTGGTGTGAAGAAAACAGAATGAATGTTAACAGTGACAAATCGAACATTATACATTTTAGAGGAAAGACGGTAGCGAGGACAAGCTCAACTTTTAACTGTGGGGATAAAGTACTGGCACTGACAGATTCGTACAACTATCTCGGCGTGCTAATAACTGAACATTTGGATTATTCTTTGATGGCAAAGTCAGCTGCAAAATCTGCCAGTAGAGCCCTGGGTCTTTTAATCACAAAGTTTAAATGCCTCGGAGGAATGCCATTTAGAGTATATAGTAAACTTTTTGACTCTACCGTATGGTCTACGCTCAACTATGGTGCAGCGATATGGGGAACGACAGTCCACTCCTGTATTAAAGCAGTACAGCACAGAGCCATCCGTTTCTTTCTTGGTTTGGGAAAGTATGCCCCCAACTTGGCTATCACAGGTGATGTAGGTTGGACGCCCCCGGAGACAAGACAATGGGTCAGTGTGACCCGGCTATGGGACCGATTAAACAACATGGCAGAGTGGCGGCTAAATAAGAAGATCTTTTTATGGGTAAATGAAATGGCTCTCTCAAAGAAGAAACGTAACTGGATTTTTAGACTTAATGACTTTTTCAAGAAAAACAACTTACAGCATCTACTCAACACAAATATGAGAACAGAAAAGAAACTCCTAGTAAACACAGTGGAGGAAACCTTGTTTTCGAGGTACACGGTCAAGTGGAACGAAATACTAAATGGAGAGGACAACAGAAAACTTCGAACGTATAGGACTTTTAAACAACAATATGGATGCGAAAAATATGTAACTGTTAACATGCCAAGGAAACATCGTAGTGCGCTATCTAAGTTTAGATGTGGTGTGGCACCTTTGAAGATAGAGACGGGCCGATATGAGAACACCCCTGTCGAGAATAGACTATGCTTCAACTGTTCTGACTGCGTTGAGGATGAAGCACACGTTCTGCTAAACTGTCCCCTATATACACACCTTACAAGTGATCTTTTAAAGCTCTGTTGTGATAAATTTCCCTGTTTTAAACAGTTTACAATCTCTTATCAACTTGCCCTTATTTTTACATGTGAAGAGTTTACTTATATTTTAGCCAAAACCTGTTGTAACATCTTAGAATATAGGCGTGTTTTACTGTATAAATAATTTTATGGTTCTTCTTTTACATATGTATACCTAATTTATGTATTTATCGATGTTTTTTTAATGTATCGAGTGTCTATAGTCTTTTAAAATGTTTTATCATCTCTCATAAATCGCTTGGCGATTGGTCGCTTTTATACATCGCAATATTATTTTATGTATTTATATTTGTGCGAGTGAGATGTAAATAAACAATTCTGTCTGTCTGTCTGTCTGACTCTCGCGAGGAGAATCGCCCTAATCGGCGGTAATGAGTTAATAGAGTCCAGTTGTCGACAGACCTCAATACATTTTAGTTATACAACGAAGGATATGTGTAATAGGATTACATGATATACGAGCGTGGTCATATGCAGAATATATTTAGAAGAAAAACATATTCATCTTGAATAAAATCATCCGTACAGATGTACAAAACATAAGATGTATTGGCTTATTAAAGTATATATATATATATCAGTTTCAATAATTAATTGATGTGAGCTGCAGCTTTCTGTGCAAGAGCAATACGAAATATCTTAATATCTATACAGCTCAAACAAATATCGCCACAAATTACCTCTTTATACAGCAAATATAAATAACTGTTTGATCTCCACGAAACTCTACAGCAATAAGAACTTTCTGTTACTCCCCCAGGGTTAATACTTGAACAAGAAAACATTGATGCATATTATGCACTACTCTTGGATAGTTTATTTCCATACTGAAAGGCCACAGGCCTGTAGTACATAGTTTTAGGTTAGATAGTAACACATTCTTTCTAAACATAAATGCTTTGTGTATATAAATGGACACATTTTCTAGATAAGATTTTCTTTTGCTCTTCATAAGAGAAATAAACTTATTAATATCAGGGTGCTTATGAAAATATTTCTATGTACATAATTCTCAAAGAATTGTATGCTGGGCAAACATAAAAAATGGTATTCATCCTCGACTTAATTTAGATCACACATTTGACAGATTCTGTTTTCTGTTGATTCCTTGGTATCTCCCAGTTTCAATGTTTAAATCATGCGAAGAGCAACGGAGTGAAGATTTGTATTTTCTTACAGAAAAGACCGAGAGGTAATGTTCTGCATAGATAAAATCTTAGACCATTTTGTAGTAGAAACATTTATTTGATAGTGAGAGACTAGCTGACCAGTTTTGAAATAATATATCTTTAAGTATTTGCTTAACTAGGCAAATAAAACGGGAGTGCGATTCTACTAATTGTTTATACCAAACATTACCGAAGCCGATGGAAAATAATTTTTTTTTAGTGTGTGTTACCCAGTTATGTTTTCCGTGGCTATCATAAATTAGCATCATATTGTAACATTTTCTTTGTAATCTGCATGAAGGCATTGTTAACAGTCTTAACCAGTACTTAATGATTTTAATGTTTGATTCAATATACAATGGGTATATCCCACATTCTCCATAAACCATACAACTAGATGTGGCATTTTTTACACCTAAAAGTCTCTATACAAATGAACTTTTTCGAAACATCAAATGATTTAAGGCCCCAGACTTCTGCACCATATAACAAAACATTGTGTTTATTTTTGTGTCAAATATTTTGAAAAACGAATTTTATGACAAATCAACCAAAATATATGTGTACTTTATGATACCTATCAATATTTGTTTTGCTTGCATAGATGCCTGTGATGTGTGTATTGACCAGGAAAGATGATTCGTAAAATGTACACTTAAGTATTGATACGAGGTTGTAGTCTCCAATCTATTTCCTTTATAGAATCATTTTCGCGATTGACTAACTTCCCTCCATTTTTTAAAACAATTATTTTTGTTTTAGTCTGGTGAACAGTCAGTTTCCAATTATCACAGTACCTCTCTAATTCATCTATCTCTATTTGTAACCCTTTAATTGTACTTGAGAACAAGATGATATCATCCGCAAATAATAGCAATACTCAATAATCTTCTCACTTGGTCACTTAAGACGTAGGAAATAACATGCTTGACCATAAGTTTCCTCTTCAACTCAAAGTGTGAACTATGTTATATTCTTAATCTTTAAAACATTGGCTCTTTACAAAGCCTTGTGATTTTCAGCAAATGTTGTTTCGTTTTGAAAGAACATGATTGCACAAATAATGATAGGAATTTAAAACATCTCACATACTCACCCTTAAATGCTGAATATATGATAATCCCGTTGTCATCAAACTCTTGTTACACACGTGAAATTGACACGAACAATAGTACTTTAGGCTAGCAACATTTTAAACTCATATCTGTCATTCTGACTGCTTTAGATAAGTCACTTAAATAACGTTTGGGTGATTGAAGCGCACCATTGTCCGGTTTTCGATCATAGTCACGACTTTAAAGCCTTCTTACTGTTACTATATTTTAGCTCTAAATGATTCTTTCATACATCAGTCGATACTTCCCGATAGAGATATTATTAATAATGTTGTGGTGTATGTGACCCCAAACAAATCACAACGTGCTTGTTATGCATAACAAATGTTATGCATAAAAGAGTAATGAATGAAATTGCTGCAGTTATGTAATTCCCATAAAAATATCTTACTCTAACACAGAGCTTTTGTTTTTTTAGACCACTGAAAGAAAAAATTAGGTTGTTTTCATAAACAGTCTGACTTGTAAATCAAAAGAAATTTTGTTATTTCATAACAACATCAATAAATATAATGGATTTTACATTTCACCAATAGTTACATAAATGACTGTAAAATATACCCGAAAGTAAAAACTTGCAATCACTCTTTTGTATATATCTACTAATGCAAGTATACTAGGGCAACTAATCAATGAGCAGCTTGAAGCTTGTTGGCCAATGAAAAAGATTAAAGTGTTGGGTTGAAATTAAATTCATTTAATTACGTAATTCTTAACTTCAAACCCTTTATGCTAGCATTTCCATTATAGATTGTCTTGAGGATATGAATAGTATCGGGATTAAGGTGCAAACATATGGAATATGTCATCCTGAATAAGTAAAATTTATAAAGAAAAAAATAAGTTTCAAATTCATTTTCAACTTTTGTCATATGACAAAAAGTAAAAGATCGGTAAACATGATTTTATGAACGCTTTTGGCACTTATGCAACCTCGATTATCCAGCCATGTATGACACGCGTTGGCCACCCGTCAGCCACGCGTGAGCAACGGGTGGTCGACGCGTGGCTACCCGTTGCTCACGCGTTGCTCACTCGTGACTAACGCGTGAGCTACGCGTGAGAAACGCGTTTTTCGACCACTTACTTTTGCACACTACTACCCGGTGTGTCATAGGACATAAAGTGCTGTTTGATTCTTTCTTCATGATGACAGATTCTGTGAAAAGATCAAGAGGAGGGATGTCACATTCTATTTCTAGAGCAGCTATGGGAGATGTTCTTAAGGCTCCTGTCATAAGTCGAAGTGCTATGTTCTGTATTTTGCACAGTCTTGTTAGTTGGATCTTACTACAAGATGACCAAATCTCCATGGCATAACTGATCTTACTTCTGATGAATGCCAGGTAGAAGGATCTCAGTGATGTTAGATCTGCTCCCCAGTGATTTGATGCTATTGTTTTCATCAAGTTGATTCTGCTTGTACAGGCTACCACCAGATTGTCTATGTGGTTCTTCCATGAAAGTACAGGATCCAGAGTCAGTCCTAGGATTTTTGGATTCTTGTTGTATCTGATACTTTCACCTTCTAGGGAAAGGCCAAGATCTTCGATGGGCAGTTCGTGAGTCCTCCTGCGTGTGATGACTGTGTATTCTGTTTTCTCTTTGGAGATTTTTAGCTTCCATTTTCCTGCCCATGTGTTTATTTCTTGAAGGCAGCGGTTAAGTGTACTCTTGATGTACGACAGGTTGTTGTGTGTGATCATCAAGGTTCCATCATCAGCATATGTAACTTGCTCACATGGTTTCTTCACTGCTAGAGGTAGGTCATACATCATGATATTAAAAATGGTGGGGCTTAATACAGCTCCTTGTGGCGTTCCTGCACTAATTTGGAAGTTTTGTGATGCTTCGGTTCCAACTTGAACTTTGATATTTCTTTCACTGAGGAAACTTTTCAATGCTTTTAGCATTTGCCCAGATATTCCAATTTGGGCTGCTTTGATAAGGAGACTTCCCACCAGACCTTATCAAAGGCTCCCTCAAGATCCAGAAACACAATAACAGTGTACTTCCTTTCATGCATTCCCTGCTGACATTGTTCTGTTATTTTCATCACGGCATCTAGTGTTCCTGCTTTTGGTCTGAATCCACATTGAGTGGAATGAAAGATGTTATCCTTTTCAATCCTCCAGGAAAGACGTATGTTGATTACTCTTTCTAGTAGTTTGCCAAGGCATGAAGTTAGTGCGAACGGCCGGTAGGATTTGATCTTTTGTTTGTCCTTGTTAGGTTTAAGAAGGGGTATGATCTTACTGACTTTCCACAAATTAGGATATTGGCCACTCTCCCATATTTCGTTGAAGACTTCGAGAAGCATTCTTTTCCCATTTTCCGGAAGGTCTTTCAGCATCTGGTTATGAACAAGATCTTCTCCTGTAGCAGAAGTTTTCAGTTCCTCCAAAGCCTCCTGTGTAGCTCATTTATAGTGAAGGGAATGTCACATTCATCCTCCATCTCACATAGGGTGTCAATCGATTTTTAAATATTGTTTTCCAGCGACGTATAGACTTTAGGAACATATTCAGGATTGTTAAGACTACACTTTTCAGCGTAATGCACTCCAAAGAGTTTTGCCTGTTCCTCCAGGTCTGTGACTAGTTGGCTATCATGTTCTATTGCTGTTTGGCTTGTTCTGCTGACACCATTGATTGCTTTTATCTTTTTCCAGATGATGTTTGATGGAGTTGTTCTGTTGATGGAGCTGACAAATTGCCTCCATGAACTGCGTTGGGCTTCTTTGATCAGTTTTTTGACTGATGCTTGATTTCTCTTATAAACAACCATGTCTTTCATTAAACGACTCTGTTTCCATTTTCTGCGGGCTTTTCTCTTGACTTTGCGGGCTTGTTTAATATCATTGTACCTCTGAAATGACGTTGTTGGCAGAGGTATTGACAAGTTATTTAAACAGGGCCCTGTCTGCTTTCTTGATGTTCCATTTTGGAGCATTGGGTGATGGTTGTTTGGAGCCAGGTGTTTCTAAGGTGGTGATGATTGGGAAGTGATCACTTCCTAAGGAGTCATCAAGCACTCTGTGGGCGATGTCAGGACTTGAAATTGAGATGTCCATGGAGTCAGTTTGGCCACTGGAGTGGCTCTGGTATGTGTGGTCCTTGCTGTTTAGGATAATCAGATCTCGATCATTAATCCAGTCTGAGAGATCATTACCTGATGGGTTGCTTTTTGTACTACCCCACAAAGCATGTTTAGCATTGAAATCTCCCGCAATGAACGAGTGTCTTTTTTCTCGGATCTTGTCAAGGGTAGGGGTTATATTTTTGGAATCATCTCTTGCATACAAGGATGTAACCACAAGATGGAAGTTCTTGCTGATGGTGACCTCAAATTGTATATACTCAAGATTTTCTGTATATACTTTCTTTACGTTAGACATTCCAAAGTTTTCCCGAAGAATGATGCATGTACCACCTCCTTCTTTGTTTGGTCTGGCAGAGTTTAACGTTGTATAACCTTTGAATCGATGAGTCCATATACTTGAATCTTTGATTCTGGTCTCGCATATACAAGCAATGTCAATGTTTTCTTCTATTAGAAGGAGATGTAATTCATCCACTTTGTTGTTGATGGACTGTGCATTCCACTGCAGTATGTTGATGGTGGAGCTTGTGACAAACTTGTCTCTGGGTTGATCATCACCGAATGAGGTATCCATAGATGGCATGGTCATAGATGCGAGTTTGGGCAACTTTCTTTTCGAGTATTCCTTTCATAAGGTACAGAAATATGGACATGCCTTTGTCTTGTATAGCGCTTTTATTCTGACATACGATTCCATTGTCTCAGATCTGTCTTTGCACCACATCTCAACTCTTTTGTTTTTCCTTTTCCCCCTGAAAAACAACAGGATATTGGAGCCGATTTTCAGTGTTTGTCTTACTTCACAGATGATGTTTTTCACAGGCTTGATGTTTTTGCATGCTTTCCATATGATGATCTTGAGTCTTTCTGGATGACATAGCTTGTTGGGCTGGAAATGTTTTCAGCCCGTTTTGACTTGGATGGCCTAAGGGTATTCCTAACAGGTGGTAGCACTATATTCTTACTACATGCTTCCTCATGTTTCTTGAGAGAAGCCAGGTAGATGTATCTCTTACCACATACTTTGCACTTGATGCTTTGACTAGATATTACACCTTTGGCACAATGAGAAGTGTTTCTAGCACAATTGCTATTGTCTGTACTGCTGTAAGTACTAGCACTGTTTGCTCTGCATAGTATCACTTGTTTGGTGAAAGGGATCTTTCTTTGATAAACCTTTCCACATTTGGCACAGATAGTGGTCGTAGACTTTTTACAACCAGTTCCACTAGACTCGCTGCGCGGACCTTGTTGTTCCGGGTGACGTCCGAGCCGGCATGGTAAATCATTTTCAACAATTTCCATAGAGAGATATCAAGGGGTTCTGTAAACAGAACGTCTCAGGAGGAGACTCCTCTTGGTAACGCTTGACCATTGAACCATGTATGGGTTTCATCTGCTCAGAGATAGCGTCAATCCCATCATTTAACCCATGACTGGGACAAGGTTGGTGTTACACCAGGGCGTGTCCACACACCGGTGGGCCTGCATGTAAGACCTCTGGGGCCCTTGCAGCTCCGAGATGCCCTGTAGTTTAGCCTGGAGCCGTAAGGTGTCAAGTTACCGAGTGTTACCACTTGGAGGTACTACAGAAATCTTGTCTATGGAGAGGTTATGTACTAGCAGGAAAGACTTACGCACTCGGCTTTCTTTTCGGCTTATGGCTAGCCAGCGGTATAGCAGTAGAGAGGAAGAAGCAGATAAAGCAAAAGCATTAAAGCCGCCACCAACTACATACTACACACTAGACACATCACACAGACCTGTGATAACTCATCACCAACACACATTCAGTAAATACAAGAACATTTTTCCTTCTGTTAAAGGACAATGCTTTTCGACAATTATGTTCCATTATAATGAGAACTGTTGTTATCATGAAGAAGTTGAAGAAATAAACTGTTTTATCTAAGGACATGTTACATTCTAAAATAAATTCAAGTATGACACGACGAACATAACATCCGGCTTTTAGGTCTACGAGACACTTAACACCGTTAAATCCTCAAATTCATATTAATAAATATAAGAAATTTATCCACACCAATACGTGTGTATACACAAATTCATCACCTCCCATACATACCAGCATACACACGAACACATTCACTCACTTGCATGCACCATAACAGGTATATTTATTCATTTGCACCCACTCAGTACCATACAACCAAATAAAACTTATCTATAACCAATTTTACACACACATAAAACCTTCATAGAAGTGAAAAAGAAGAAAATGATTTTATTACAGTGTCACATGTTAGAGATATCATGTTTTGTAGCTATACAATATAATATTAAGATTAAAACACTGTCACGTCAAATCAATAACGTACATAAAAGAGAGAGAGGAGAGAGAGTATTTTGTCGAAGATGTCATCATATCTACTCGTTCAATACAAACGACCCAATGACGTTCTGTATATGTATTTTAAAAAGGAATACATATATGTTTATAATGATAATAATAATAAGAAGAAGAAGAACAACAACATCAACAATAATTATGAGAATAATATCAACTATTATTCATTGCCTTTTCAGGAATTTGTTTTACATAAACACAAACACTGAACAGGGAAACAGTCACATGAAATATTTAAGGCCTATTATATATATTAAAAGATATGCTGTGTTTTGAACAAAATGTGTACGACCCTCTTAGCTTTCAAAATTGGAACTTTCTATCGGCTTGATTTTGACAGCTTGATTCATGATAACACCCTTATCAGCCTTATAATTTACTACAGGCCCTAGTGATAAGAGAAGGTCATATCTTTTAAATCCACACTACCCAAATTTCGAATCCTAAAATATCATTGACATTTGCTAACCATGAAAACAGATACTGCATAAGTTGATAATGTCACACCTTATCAATGATGCCATTTGATTGAGTAGTACCTTCATGTACTATTGATAAAGAGAAATGGTCTGGCAAACATGTTGTTTTAAAACTTCTCTAAAGAAGTCAAAGGACATTAATATATCCAGTATCCTTGTTAAGCTGTTGTGTTTTAAGCTTCTCGCCGAGGCTTATGTCCCTGTTATATTAACGAATTGCACGTGTACATTGCATGTTGATTTCCTTACTTCAACGATAACATAAAACTATAGACGATTTTCGGTTAATCTAAAACTTACTATGCAAAGTTTTTGTGGATCGTGTCGGATTATTTTTCACTTGGCTATGGTAAACTTGCATGCTCACTATACCAGGATCGATTATAAGCGCCAGATGTGTTTAGAGTGGGACAACTGCATTGTTGCTTTAATGTATGAAATCATTTTACGTCTATCGATTTAGTACGTATGTAAATAAAGGAGTGTTCTGCTGTGTAAACCTCGCGACCGACGCTACCAGATCTCCTCACGAGTTGTGCATGTGACAATATTGAATCTAAATTGTGTTTGGTTTGACGCTGTCATGGCTTGTCGCAATCTGTGTTTGTATAACTGGTGAACTATATCTGGGGTAAGTTTTGATATTGTGATTGATTTCACATAAGATATTGATACATTGTATTCACATGTGTTATCTTATTTTTACATTCTGATTTATATTGAAATGATGTTAGACAATAATGGTCTTAAAAGAAATCGTCACTCACATGACAACAATAGAGTTTGAAGTGACGTTGTTGAACGAAGAGAATTGAGAAACGTCTAAGGTAAGAAAACAGTTCTAATGCAACATAAGGAAGTTTCGACAATAATATTAGGTAGAAGACAATTTTATCAATTAAATATCATTACGATTTACCCAAATATACATGTAGCAGTTGGAAAAACAAACATTTATTTACCTGATTTTCTTTGTGAATAATATTTCTATTAACTCAAACACTTTTAATACTTAAATACAATATGTTGGATAATACATAATTATGTTAACTATATGTTTGTTATCTCGCAGATATTTACAGCATGAAGTTTTTAAACTAATCCATTCTTCATTCATTACTTTATAATAGCTATCCAAGTAACATGTGTTACAATTTACCGCAATTTCTCAGTTACCCACCCGCTATAATTAACAGTACCAATCAATATGACATTTTACCGCATTTTCATAACAATTTTCCGTATTTTAACAGTGATTTTGATACAATTAACCTCCGTTACTTCATCTTAACGTGTTCATTACACCTGACGTCGTAACACCGAGCACTATCATGTACAGGACATTGCTACACCGTTTTACTGACACCCGACAGCACACCTTTCTAAAGTCCTGTATAAGCCCACCCCCCATAACGCACTTTTAGTTTCCTCTTGCATACAACAGATTGATAGGATAAAAAAAGGAGGAAAGATTTTAGATTTTTTTTAGATTTTGATTGACTATTTGATTGAACTCAAAATAGCCAATTTGCAAAAAAAAACATATTAGGAAAAATTTGAGGCTACTGAAATTTGACCAAATATGACTATCGTCATAGGGGGAGAACTACACAATGAACTTTGTATATGTAAATTAAAAATACCATTTTTTTTATCCCTAGTTGACATTCTTACACAAAAGCCCTTTTATCATGCATGATAAGAGGCTAGCAGGACATTGAATTTTCAATACTTTCTTCTCCAAAAAAGTATAAAACGCCTACAATCTTTACATCTTTGAGTAAATTTGAGATTCTTTGGGTTGAACTTGTTGATCAGACACTTCTCCATTTAGATAAGCCATTATCTTTTACAGTGGCCAATTTTTGTCTTTGTGCAGTTTTCATTGAATTATATATCTGATAAGTTTCCGATTTTGAAGGTTCATACTGCTTTAACGACTAACTTTTGCTATGAGATCATTTACTAAAAGATTATCACTTTAGTCAAAAGAATGATAATTATCGCATTGCAGCAAAGAATATTGACGTTCATTTTCAATTAAAAGGTAACTTGAATTTTAACAAAAATACCAACTTTTAATAAAACCAGTTATCCAGCGACAGTGAATCGCAAATCGAATGAAGTTTTCGTTCCCACAGTGCTAGATGATCGTTCTATTGACAAGTCTTTATGTTTTGCCTGAAAATGTGTATTGTTTATTTGTAGGAGTGTTTTTCTGTTTGAAAAAGTGGGGGTGCTAAACTAAGTTCTTTGTCTATATATAGTCAATAATTTCAGTGTTAATATTGAGACTTTACATCAACATCATTATCATTTATACAATGCCAATATGTACAAAGATATAGTTCTTGTATTTAATGATGTTTTAAATCGTTTACATATAAATAGAATTGTAGAATAATGCGTTCAAAAGTACTATGTTCGATACATCTATTGAACTCCGTTTCACCACCAAACAAGAAGGCAAACACATCAAATTCATCTTGTAGTTTGAACACCACATATACATCAAGTTCTAGAAGATCTATCATAAACAAAAAAATGCAATTCGTTTACGATTTAGGTGTTCACAACTTAAGAGTATATGGAAATCATAATCGCTAGATTGTTATTGCACAAATCGCATTTCTAAGATAATGTTATTCTTGATGAGATTTTAATGCATCATCGTAAGGCAGATTTACAGTTTGGATGCAATAAGCTAGTTGCCAAAGAATATGAGAATTAATTTTGATGGGAACGCGTCAATAAAGACTCATATGTTTTATGTTCTTCATACTTTTTTACAGTTATATTTCAAATTTTGTTCTAGCTATCAAGGAAATACACCTTCTGCTATGCATTTTTCGATATGTACATTTAGATAATATTTGGAGATAATTGATAACAGATTATAACAGATTGAGGGCGATTTTGAATATGTTGTTATTGAGAAACATCTAAGATAAGACAACAGTGCTGCTGCAACATTAGGAAGTTATTGTATTTTTTTCATATCACATGGGGTATAGCAGTTGCAAATACATCAACATTTATTTACCTTACTTTCTTTGTGAATAATAAAATAACATTCACAATTTGTCTTATAACACAAACGTTGCATTAACACTTGATATGTATTATTGGTTAATAAATAATTATGTATCCGATAAGTTTGTTATCTCGGAGATATTTATAGCATTAAAACCAATCCATTCTTCATTTCTTTCATAGTATAATAGTTATGGAAGATTGCGGAAAACATGTGAACCAGCTATAATACGGTTTCGCCATAACATGTGCAACAATTTACCGCACTTTTAGTTACATATATGTTTAAACCAACTTATACTGTACTGTTGTGATGTTACTTAATCATAAATGAAGATTGTATAAAACATTTTGGTTACAAAACTATACTATACAGAATTTGAAAATCTGAAGCTACACGACAATGAGTGTTAATTTTGTTTCATCTGATAAAACATAATGATTGTTCAATTCTATTCCGCTGGGTCATTTTAGATTCGAAAACATTTCTCTAAGACAAAACAGCTCATTGCTCGATAGGAACAAGATAATGATTCAGCCAATCAACGACCGCATGTCATAAAGGGGAATTCCCCGGTCACAATGACCGCACCTCGTTTGGCCGGCGCCCAGTCCGTGTCACGTGACCTCTTTCCTCGGCATTACGTAACTGCTGGTCAATTAGGTGTGAAAGCCTCGAAATACTAGTTCCCCTTTAAGATTAACAACACCAATCTGTATTTAATTTTACCGCATTTTTGCAACAATTTACCGCATTTAACTGCGATATTAAAAGAATTGTCTTCATTCGACAACCATTTCATCACATCAATTTGTCAACGAATTTATTATAGCTACTTTTGATAAAAAAATTGAATTGAGTTTGAAGGCTTCCTGCATGAAGCCAATGTTGACACCTGTACACACCTATTCTCTTTACAAACCGTAAAATTACAAATAAGATCAATAAATTGACAATGTGTTACTTTGATGACTATCAATTCACTTAAACTTCCCACAGTGACACTCATTACAAACAACATATTTAAGTACTTTGGCTCCTGAAGTTCGAACTGCTCCCCTGTTTTCAACTGATCAGCTGTGTGTCATATGGATTACTATTCTCCGGCTCGCAAAATACAATGTTTATTCCTAATGCAGGATATTTACCATCCCAAAACACACGAGCATGATAACCTCTTTATATCTACGTCTTTTTATATGGACCAAAGGGATCAAGAATAAGAAGAATGGGACGAATCATTTGACGGAAGCAACCACAATAAAAAGCCGTCTACTTACAAGAACAATCTACTTACAAGAACAATCACGCGTATAGCAGAAATATAATGATGACTGGCGAGAGAAGTTGAATTCAGACCCACCCTTAAAGTGATCTAGCACTGGTCTCAGTAAACTTAGGAACTATAAGAATTACAAGACAATATATGACACCGAATTATATCTGCCCAGATGTCACAGAAGTATAAAAGCACTTAGCCATTCACAACCTTTGAATGAACAACACTTCTCCGTCAGTTGGACACCAAGACCAGCTAAGAGCCCCTCACAATCTAGGACTTATTACTCCTATATTGCATAAATTGAAGATAGATAATCGCTTATAACCCGTCATAATCTGGGAATGGACTACACTGCCCCGTCATTTGGACATCAAGACCAACTAAGAGTCCCTCAAAATTTAGGAATTGATCCATATATTGTATGAATTGAGGATAGATCATCGCTAATAGCCCTTCACAACTTTGATATATACTACATTAACCCGTCAGTTGGACACCAAGAGCCCTTCACAAACTAGGAATTTATCCTACATTGCATAAACTGTAGATAGATTATCGCTCATAGCCCTTCACAATCTTGAAATCTGTCAATTCAACACCAATGCCAGCTAAGAGCCCTTCACAATCTAGGAATTCCCCCCTATATTGCATAAACTGAAAATAGATAATCGCTCATAGCCCTTCACAATCTCGGAATGGACTACACTTACCTGTCGGATGGACAACAAGACCAGCTTAGAGCTCCTACCAATCTAAAAATCGCTCCCTATTCACTATAAGTTGATTATTAAAACGATTTTGTAGCCCCTGTACTCCATAGATTGCAGATATATAATCGCTAATGGTTCATCACAATCTGGGAATATACAAAACTACCACGTCAGTTGAACACCAAGACCAGCTAAGAGCACCCCACAATCTAGGAATCGATCTCTATACTCCATAAAATGAAGATAGATTACCACTCACAGCCCTTCACAATCTGGAAATGAACTACGCTACTCAGTCAGTTGGACAAAACTCATTCCTAGATTGTGGTCATTCCCAGATTGTGCACGCGTCACAATCTGCAGATTGTTTAAACAATCTAGGAATGTTTAAATATTCCTAGGTGGTGAGCTCACATCTGCAGATTGTAATATACCTCAGATTGTTCGTAACATACACATGGGGACATCTAAATGTATTTAGGCATACCTTGTATGGGGAGCGGCATGATATAGCAACATGGTTTTCTTCATACAGTGTAGTATTCTTTCTATTTCTTTTTATTCATTCAAGGAAATAAGGTGTAATGCCCATTTGTTTGTTGATCTTTTTACATGGCATGTAGATCCATTTAAAGATCACATAACCACAAACATATTTCACTATTTTCTTTTGGAATATAGAAAGTCTGATTACAACATTGTATAGTGCGTGAAAGGTTGCTACTCAAATATGTTTAGTTTGGTAATGAAAGCCGTTTTTGAAAGCCACTTTTGATGGGCCGCTTATTGTTATGCAAGTGAATGCATGACTGGTCACGCCCCCATTTTGTGACGTCATAAACAGAATCAGCCTCGTTATCTATACATCTATCGTTACAATGCCACAGGGAAAAAAATAATAATTAACGATTTTCAGAAAAAAAAATCCACTCAGTTAGATAAATCATTTGACGATGTAACAGTACTTAGCATTTGCTGTAAAAAAGATATCCACATCAATGGTAATTAAACAATTATTTAGGCGGTAAATCAGTTGAAATAATATTGCGTTACTCTGTATAGTCTGTTTATTACGTCACACGCGCGCGAGTTTTATGGCCCCTAACCCAGGTGGGTTTTTCACAGCCGATAATTACGCTGTCTAAATGAAAGGCTAATTAAAGATGTTTATTGGACAAATTATTAAAAATTAAGTCCAGCTTATATTTTTTTGAAAAATCTTTGAACGAAAATCGAGAAATGGTAAGGTTGAGGTTAGTTGAAGTTTAAATTTTTTATTCGTTTTAACATTTGGAATACACTTTCACGTCAAAACAATAACGTACATAAATCATCAATAAACTTTCACCTCTCTACTATAAACTTATTCAGGTTTTTATCCATGTCACCCATTTAAAACCCCAGCATACAAAGTAATAGTAATCGTTGTTGCATCTTAGACATTATGCACGATCGAACCCACACGCTCAAAATATGTTAAATATAAATGTATAATCATAGATGTAATGTCCTAGGAAGAATACTAAAACTTTTCAACTACATCGATAAGGACGAATACAGAGACGTTCAATGTACATGTATATAGCGACTCCGTATAGTTCGCACAACTTAAACTATTTGTTTATCGAAGTACTTTTGATGTTATTAGTTAAAAAGCGGTTGTAAATAGAAGCGCACATATTACGATTTATGTGAAGCTACATGTAGAAAAAAAATAGAGCCTAAAACATCACAATGTCCGATCGCACGGACAGTGCACAGCAGACTCTTCAAGCTATATCAATACGCCGTGCTCACATGACGGCTGATTAATTTTCTCAAATGACAGAACATTCTATAAAGCTACATGCAACAACGCCTTAACATAAAAAGTGATTAACTCAGGTAATTAACGAAGGACGCATCCCTTCAATGCATAGCTGCTACCACGGTAATTGTACCAACAGCAATGCTACTAAATGCACACCTATATCCAATGATATGTGTCGAGGACCCACAAGGCTAATTACATGTAGCTATAGCTAGAGCCGTACATATCTTAAGATTTTTTATACGATCTTGGAATATTGAAATATTCCAAGATGGTATAGGACAAATCTTAAGATATTTTTTCTTCCAAGATTGTATAGTACATAACTATTTTCAAAGGGGAAGTCACTCTGTCTTAATATAAATGGCGTCTGTGACAACGCTACAGACTATGTTTATGTTGTTCCAGTAGGGACCGCACGAATTATGAAAAGTTATAATCATTAAAATGTCGACACAACAGGGGAACCAATAAGGACATCAAACATGAAAAAACAATGTGTTTGTTGATTTATAATCGAACTTCCCCAAAATACATATGCAAATTAGACAGACTCATGTAACCTACGAAGGGTAAAGTAAAATAGTATAATCCGATATCATTTTTATATTGTAGAAACAATATGCAAATTACACCAACTTGCGCAAAAGTATTTTAAAAGTTTCTAAGCCTTTCACCTTGTATAAAGTCCAAATCAGTTTAAGAGCCCTTAAAATGATTAATTTCCACATTTGATATTACCGACGATGTCCCTATTTTACGTAACCATGACTGTTTAGAAACCGGAAGTGGGCTCGAAACCATTTTACGGATCGTAATGAGTCTGCAAACGTCTATACATTTTCAGATAGCATTTACTCAATAATTGGGTCCAATTAGTAGAATTTTATGTTCTTTTTTCGTTAAGTTTGTTAAGGATTTATTATAAATACCTTTATCACAATTATTAATTCAAAGGTTTTGAAATAGAAATTCACCTTGCGGTCCCTAGTTCCAGCAGTGAAACTAAACTTATTACCCTAAGTGGAAGGAAGGTATGTGTTATAGGCATATTTCAGAATTTCATCTGCTTTTCTTTCGATTGATAAGTGACACCAAGTATTTGCTTAGCATACAATGTAGGCCAACGAACGGGAAAATTAGAATTATCCATTTCGTGAGCGAAATCCGAGGCCTTTCTGTTTTGTTTACAAAAATTCCTACGCGAAAGTGATTTTATTAAATGTGATATATGTAAATTTTCATCATGTCAAGAAATAAATATCTGTTAGATGGCAAAATGAAGTGAAGGGTTTTTAAATTTGCTTAAATACCATAAAAGAATCATTTATTTGTTGAATGATCGCAGAACAATTTTCTGTCAAAGTGAAGTGAACGCTAAGTAGACGAAGCTCGCTGATTGGCTATACCCGGATTCTGGGTTTGGCGGGCTCCCAGTGGGGTCCGAGCACTTGTGAGTGTAACGGAGAGGGCCGAGGTGTTCCGAATGGCCTCACTTTATGAAATATAAGTAATGATTGCTCCCTGTCCCATAATATACATTTACAGTTGCTATGTCGCTAGTGATTTATAACACTCCAATTCTGTTAAAACTTATTTATAAATATGTATCTTAAAACAAAATGTCGGCAATAGTTATCCTTACTCTCGCTCAAGACTTGACACGACTGTAGCTCCGATCGCTTCGCAAAAAGACAACAAAAGCACTCGCCTTGTACTCACCAGGTCTATTTAATAATTTACACAGCACGAGGTATACATGACTCGTGGAACAAACACATGTCCATGCAGCGCACACAAAAGTGCAATTCCCGCGTGTAGGAGACTACATGTATGCATATCATTACATGACGTCACACAGATCGAGTTTTCGCTGTCACTAGAAGCTACGCGTGAGTATCCGAACTACCTACAAGTAGGACACAGAATCCAAGTGAACAGTGTTCCCAATCCTTTGACAAGCTGAAATCTGTTCCACGCATATGGTTTATGTTAAATTATCCATAATAAGGTCGACTTTAATGTTTGGATAGCCAATCAAATGTCCATGTGTAATCCCTGAAACAAAAGTGTAACGTCAGTTGTTGAAATTTAACACACGTGACCTTTGAAATTGCTTATAGGTAGTTCGGAGTACTTATGCGCATCTCCCATTGTCATATGAAATTTGATCCTGATGACGTCACCTAATGGTATGCAATACTCTCCTACACGTGCATATGAGCTTCGCCGTGCGCTGGCTGAATATTCTTTGTGTGCATTGGTCATTAAGGTTTTAAACCATCTAAATCATTAACATAACTGAAGTACCTCGTGACTCTCGGGTCTATGGTATGTAAACAAAGCGATCTCGCCATATAACATGACACATTGGAAAGAGAGTACGGCAAAATATAGGGTTATCTATTTTATAAAATGATGTAGTAGATCAATACGTTATTACTAGTAAGCAGTATGTAAACCTAGCGACAACGTTGATATTTGTTCTAATCTTTTGTGGAGGAATATTATGGGATAGGGACCATTCATTTTAGCAAGGTGAAGCAATAGCATTATTTTAATTTCTAATATTCTATGTATCCTCTTCAAAATTATGAATAATCTTCTTTTCACAACTAGGTTGAAACCATGAGAATATAAAAGGTGAAATTAAGAAAATAAAAATCATTCTTGAAGATGATGTTTATTCACATTGTTGAAATTGATATGCAAATTAGAAAGTTCATATTTTCGTTAAAGGCCGAAATATTATAACTCGATACGACATTGACATCTGTTGGAATGGACATATGCAAATTACTCGAACTTATCCTTTGAATTTTCGAAAAATTATAAATGTTTTCTATTAATAATGTAAGCTAAGTTGGAAATACGTTTCTCCGGCCCATGAAAATGGACACGATGCTTTCATACATTTATGACTGGAAATAATCAGAGGGAATTTATCCGGACGTATACTCCCTTTGAGATGTGTAACGTAGTGCAGCAAAATTAACAATCTCATGCAAACGAGATTTGTTTTAAATGCTATATATTCACTGATAATTATGTCTTAGAATTCTTTACATGTGCCATTTGGTATTCCCGATTCAAATTATGTACTGCATTAGTAAAAATTCTTATTTGCCTACATTTACTTCATATCATTGAACTACTGAGGACATTTACGACGCATAAAGTGTTAAAAGTTAGAACTCATAGTTTTTACTTATCTTCTGATCTTTGTTTAAATGATTTGTGATGAAATATTACAAAGAATATTTTCTCTTTGAAATGACTGGCCCCTACATTCATCCGGGAACGTTACTCATTTCTCTTCTGACACACATGTTTGAATATGCAGATAAGGGTCAACCAGTGTTGGGGCGGGGCGTATCTGCTGTCGAAAGACTTTAAACAACAGCTAACAATACTAGGTAGTTCGGAGTACTTATGCGCATCTCCCATTGTCATATGAAATTTGATCCTGATGACGTCACCTAATGGTATGCAATACTCTCCTACACGTGCATATGAGCTTCGCCGTGCGCTGTCTGAATATTCTTTGTATGCATGGGTCATTAAGGTTTTAAACCATCTAAATCATTAACATAACTGAAGTACCTCGGGACTCTCGGGTCTATGGTATGTAAACAAAGCGATCACGCCATATAACATGACACATTTGATAGAGAGTACGGCAAAATATAGGGTTATCTATTTTATAAAATGATGAAGTAAATCAATATGTTATTACCAGTAAGCAGTATGTAAACCTAGCGACAACGTTGATATTTGTTCTAATCTTTTGTGGAGGAATATTATGGGATAGGGACCATTCATTTTAGCAATGTTAAGCAATAACATTATTTTAATTTCTTATATTCTATGTATCCTCTTCAAAATTATGAATAATCTTCTTTTCACAACTAGGTTGAAACCATGAGAATATAAAAGGTGAAATTAAGAAAATAAAAATCATTCTTGAAGATGATGTTTTTTCACATTGTTGAAATTGATATGCAAATTAGAAAGTTCATATTTTCGTTAAAGGCCGAAATATTATAACTCGATACGACATTGACATCTGTTGGAATGGATATATGCAAATTACTCAAACTTATCCTTTGAATTTTCGAAAAATTATAAGTGTTTCCTATTAATAATGTAAGCTAAGTTGGAAATACGTTTCTCCGGCCCATGAAAATGGACAAATGCTTTCATACATTTATGACTGGAAATAATCAGAGGGAATTTATCCGGACGTATACCCCCTTTGAGATGTGTAACGTAGTGCAGCAAAATTAACAATCTCATGCAAACGAGATATTCGTTGTCAATTATGTCTTAGAATTCTTTGCTTGTGGCATTTGGTATTCCCGATTCAATTTAATGTATGGCATCAGTACAAATTCTTATTTGCCTACATTTACTTCATATCATTGAACTACTGAGGACATTTAAGACGCATTAAGTGTTAAAAGGTAGAACTCATAGTTTTTACTTATCTTCTGATCTTTATTTAATTGATTTGTGATGAAATATTACAAAGAATATTTTCTCTTTGAATGAAATGACTGGCCCCTACATTCATCCGGGTACGTTACTTATTTCTCTTCTGACACACATATTTGAATATGCAGATAAGGGTCAAACAGTGTTTGGGCGGGGCGTATCTGCTGTGGAAAGACTGTAAACAACAGCTAAGAATACGAATGTTTTTGGTCAATTAAGTCCATTTCCCCTTTGAATTTCGGTGAAAATAATTGGCTGTGTTCTGATGAGATGTTCTTTGATCAGGAAAAAGTATAAAAACTATATTTCATTCATTTTGAATTTTCTATCCGAACTCCCTAACAATACAAATGTTTTGGTCAATTAAGTCCATTTCCCCTTTGAATTTCGGTGAAAATAATTGGCTGGGTTCTGATGAGATATTTTTTTATCAGGAAAAAGTTTAAAAACTATATTTCATTAATTTTGAATTTTTATCCGAACTACCTAATATGAGACTGGGTATGTATTCTCACAACTGAAAGTGGGATGCTAACGTTATTTTGTGAACTAAATGCAGAAAATTCTCTCTTTATTACTTTTGGTAAATTTAAAGAGAAGTTTCAGCCAGTGATAGTTGTTTTAGGCGTACCCTGGTATTTCTACCAGAGCTGTAGCAAAGTCACAATGTGGGTAATACAGAATAGTTCACAAGCTTTACTTTGTTTGTGTAGTCTAGGTATACGGATCGTAAGTGATTGCGTTGACATTTCTTAAACAAAACTATAGTTGAGTGTGTAAAAATGTTATATTTTGGTTTGAAATATACAAGTTACAGAGTGTGATATAATTAATAATATCCATTGTCATTTCAGAATATAAAAAACACATGCTTGCTATATAAAAGATTCTTCATCCTTCAAAACATCATCAATTAGAAAGAAGTACCTGTTTGGCAAAACTAGCAATGTCAGTTATCAAAGTATCCACTTTCAAATGCACAATTACGAAAAAAAACCGACTGATGAAATGTATTTGTCTAAACTACAGGGTCTAAAAAGATGGTCATCGCTCTGACTATTAATAATAACAAGGCTGATAAAAAAGGAGAAAGGCTTAGTACATAGTGATAAATTGATATAGTGGTCGAATTCGTTATTGGCCAAATTGTCGAAAAATGTCCTCTGTAGTTTAAGAGAGATGGGACCCAGTAATCGATCTCACTGAAGGTAACAATTTGCGACAACATTATATTGTTGTCACTTTATCCGAAAGTATACTCATTGCATTAACTGAAATAATGGCTTATACGTACACTGAGCCAAATCTCTTAAGTATTACGCAACGCCTTTCTAACGGTCGTTTTACGACATGCCGTATGGCGTCATCGACACCTATATTCGCGGTAAATTTGTTATGTTGTTTGTTATTGAAATTACATGTATGCCTTATATTTGTTGTAAGTCTAAATTGCCTCATATAATCAACTGATAGTTGTCCTTTCGCTACGCTGTCATAGTAAGGTAGGGGTGTTGTTGATGATAAAATGCTAGGCCGTCAAAGTTGTACTTAAAATGAACAAACCTGCCGTGACGTCAGTTTTGTACGTTTTTGAATGTATTTAAAAAATGACACTTTATCGTCAAAAAACATTCAGTGACTCCCTATTATTATACCCCCGCCTTACAGCGTAAGCAAGGGTATATAGCGTTCATTCTGTCTGTCCGTCTGTCTGTCCGTCTGTCCGTCCGTCACAAAAGTTTGTCCGGAGCATATCTCCCAGACTACTTCGTAGCTTCACCAAACTTCATACACTGATCAGCCATGATCCCTAGATGTGCCTTTTGAGGGTTAGACCAACAAATTATATTTTTTGTTGCGGTTTCCATGGAAACATGACTAAACAGGGACTCTATGACCAAGTCCTTTGTCCGGAGCATATCTCCTAAACTATACATGTTAGCTTCACCAAACTTCATACACTTATCAACCATGATCCCTAGATGTGCCTTTTGAGGGTTAAACAAACAAATTATTTTTATTTGTTTGCGGTTTCCATGGAAACATAACTAAAACAGTGACTCTATGGCCAAGTCCTTTGTCCAGAGCATATCTCCTAAACTATTCATGCTGGCTTCACCAAACTGCATACACTGATCAACCATGATCCCTAGATGTGCATTTTGAAGGTTAGACCAAAAAATTATTTTTATTTTTTTGCGGTTTCCATGGAAAAATGACTAAAACAGTGACTCTATGGCCAAGTCCTTTGTCCAGAGCATATCTCCTAAACTATTCATGCTGTCTTCACCAAACTGCATACACTGATCAACCATGATCCCTAGATGTGCATTTTGAAGGTTAGACCAAAAAATTATTTTTATTGTTTGCAGTTTCTGTGGATATATGACTTACACATGACTTACACAGTGACTCAACAACAATAATTTTGTCCTCAGTTCATCTCGTAGAATATTCATGATAACTACCTCACATTTGAAACAAAGATCAACCATTATCCCTAGATGAACCCTTTTAATTGTAAAACCTATTAATGAATTTGGTATTGGGGTTTCAGTTGAAAGAAGACTTACACAAAGACTTACTGTATACTCAACTATCATACAACTTTAACCCATCTAAAACAGTTTGTCTATTTGAAATTCTTTGAACAAAGTGGGGAGCGGGGGTATGTGAACTCTGCTTGCTTCTTTTCTTGTTATTATTGCATTTGTTTTGTTAATTGAATGAGCACATCATATGTAATTATTAGCAATATCTAAAATATGTGCATCACTTAAAAATCTTGTTGAATACGCGAAAAAACGTAATAAAAATGCTGTTTTTCTTTAAAAAGTGCCTAATTTATTAATGTTTTCGCTTACATTGTTTCTATTTTTCAAAATATATGTTCCCTAGACATACCTTTACGTATTTGAAATGTGTTTGATATCATAGTCATTTTATTCATTGAAAGAGCTGGCTTTATTTAAGTACGCATAATCGGTAAGGAACAGCGTAATTTGCTGACAGCAGTAATATTATTGATAATAATAATAATAAACTAGGTATTTATATAGCGCAACATATCCAGTAAGTCCTGCTCATGTGCGCTCAGTCTTTTGCTCTTCTGAAGAGAATGGTCTTCAAACTAGATCTGAAGAGTGTTAGATCTTCAAGTTTTCTGATTAACGCCGATAACTAAACAAATCGTTAATGTCTGCCTTTAGTTTAGTTTATTTTAACAAATCATATGCACCATGTTCGTTTTTTTATGGGGCCGAGAAAAGTATTATTTAAAAACATATCTGTCGACAAGACCCACTATGCCTGCCCCCTTATGGACATGCTTTATTATCAAAGACGAAACTTGTGGAGTGGCGGATCCGTAAAATCCCCCTCCAAGGGCGGTATGTCAGTGGTCTCGTGACGTCACTCCCAGAAGCCTTCACTCTCCTCTCAGTTGCAGAGCAGGACAGTCGTTTATGTTTTCGCTCCCGACAGGGTAATTCTAGCGTCTTAGGACGGGGCTGCTTTCAGTATTTCTGCAGTTTCCGCTGCCGCCGCCGCGTCCGCCGCACTCGTATTACTGGCTATAAGTTGTTTCTACTAAGCTTTCCAGAACTTGTATTCATAACCTACTGCTTATTCCTCGGCGGAATTACTATGACAAGTTCACTTTCAGGGTCAAAGGTCACGGTCATGAGTTACAAAATCACTACAAAATTCATTGTAAACACTATAACTTAAACAGTTTTTGTGCTATGAAGTTTAGATTGTGAATATATTATCTCTTGAGAAGTACAAAACACTAATTCATTAGTGATCTGACCCGACGTTATGGTGCTCTGACATTTGGACCCTCAGACATCAGACACTACGGGTTCGGATTCTACGGGTTCGGAGCCTCCAGTATTTGGCACTTCCGATAGCCTCCGTCGTCTAGCCTTGCGTGTTTTCTCACTTAAGTGTCTCCTCGTTTCCATGTTTTGTGAGTTTACATACTTGGTGTTTTTGGAGTTATTAGCTATCAGAAGGGTTTGCTACTTAGTGTCAGGACTTAGTCGGACACTGTTCTACTGAGGGTCACTCACCGGGTCTAGATTACATGCATCGTTGACTCTGGTCTTCACTGGATTGTCTCGCCCTTTTTGTCTTATCTACTACCTCCGTATTGCTTTGCCATGTACTCTGCGTTTTGTACACAATGTGTGAGGAGGGTTTTCGTTGCTACGAGTGTGCTCCTGTCTCGTCTCTGACTCGTGACTCCTCTCCGAACTCGGAAGGCCCTGAGGCCTTCTTTGTGGACGTATCTGACCCACCGTTCATCAGTATATGTACGGGGTCATCAAATGACCCTCCAGTCGTGGACTCAGTCGCTATGTTGACTGAAGTGGCCTCGTGTGCGGAGGTGCTACTCAGTCAGGTCTCGGGACCTGGCTCGTTGGTAGCCAGGAAGGCTTCCTTTAGTGGTGATGTGGACACAGATCCCGCGCAAGTCGCTATTCCTTCTCACAGGCTCCTGCTGGACGCCTCGGAGGATATAAAGTATGTCATCTCGTCCGCTGCTCCTAACTATCTGCTACCACCGTTAGTAGTCTCTGACAAGCACCGGCGTCAGTTACCACTGCATCCGGCTCATTTTCAACTCGTCCCGTCTGCTCTCTGACGCTTTACCCCGACGCACCCCATCGCGTTACTGATGCGCAGCTGTGTTTGGGTTGGGCAGTCATGTGACGTTCACCTGTCAGGCTATGCTCCAACTGCGCCAAGCAGGCAGACATGGAGTCGGGTGACCCGGTGCTCTTTAAAGATTTCAGCAATGTGACCGCGAACCTCAAGCAGATCCTGCTATTGGCGTTACGTATATCATCAGGGATTATGGTCCTGCGTAGGGACAAATACTTGTATTGTTCTGGCCTCAACCAAGACAAGAGATCTTTTCTTCGGCCAACTCAGAATTTCTCGCCGAGTTACTTTGGGCACGAACGGAGGCTCAACAACAAGACCTCACGAATCATCTCGCGGGCTTCACATACTGCGGCTAACTACCGTCAGGGTCAGGGTCACAGGCAGGGTCAATCTACCCCTAAGAAAGCCAAGACAGACTTTCGGCAGGGAGGTCGTGGCCGCGGATCCAGGAATGGATTTCGGGATCTCATCCTCAGCCTGGCTATTCCCTTGAGTGACTCAGCCTTTCGTCCAATTTCTTCACGAATAGGACATTCAGTTTCTGATGTATTTGGACGATGTCCTCGCTCACGACCGTTCCCTCGTAGTTCTCGAGGTACATCTTAGGTTCATGATAGACCTGTTCCACGTTTGGATAGTTAGTAAACTTAGAGAAGTCGGACCCAGTCCTGACTACTCGTCGGAAGTCCTTAGGGGCTATCCTAGACGGCTCCGATGGCTCGTTACGATCGGTTAAATGGAGTGGCAGAGAGTGTTAGGGTTGCTCAGCACAGAACCTGACCCGCAGAGAAAGGTTATTCCTCCGCCCGTTACAAGTGTTCCTGAGCCCCCACATCAGGGAGGCTCTTTGTCGTCACACCATAGCTCTGACCCCACATCAACATCCTCGAGTTCAACACTGGCAAGGCCTCCTGCGAGGCCAGTGCCTACTAGTTCACACGGACAGTTCAGTGGCTGCTTGGTCGTATTTGCTGACTATGGATGGTTGGTTTGTGTAATGAGATTTTTAGCATTAACGTACAATTATAAATTTATCAGTGAACAATTAAACACATAAACTTTAAAAAAAGGTGCGACTGTTCCTTTAAAACAGTCACCCAATATGGATTCTAAGATAAAATAAAGCGCACGACGAAGCACTTGTAGCAGAAATTGCATATAATTAGATGACATCTTTAAGATCAAAACTGGGTTCTTTTTATTTTTCCATATGGCTTAATTACCATGAGAGTAAGGAATATGAGGTTCATGACCTTGACCTTCATTTCAAGGAAAAAACGAGACTTTGAAAATATCTTAGGAACCATTCACTGGTTTCTCTCCATAATTTACACATATCATCATATTAGGAAGGCGCAAGGCCCAGTTGATTTTGTTGACCATCACATAATTTTCAAAGTCACAGCAAGCTTTTAAGCATTGAAAATTGCGTTTAAGGCTCGTCAGCGGTATATCTCAAGAACCATTCACTGGTTTCTCTTCATAATTTACACATAGCATCTGAATTGGAAGGCGCCATTATTTTCAAGGTCACAGCAGAACTTTTGATTGATCAGCATGATTACCTGCATGTACACTTGTTCGTGTGATATCTCAAGAGCCATTTACTGGATTCTTTTCATAAATCTTTTTTAGGAAGACACCAGGCCCATTTGATTCTGGTGACCTTCCCATTATTTTCACGGTCACAGCGAATCCAACATGCATTTATAGCCTAAAAGTATGTTATGTTGAGAACTATTCTCTAGATTCTCTTTTCAGATATCTTTTCAACAGGACGCAAGCTCAGTCAGTCTTCGCAGTCCGTTTCGGTATAAAACAAGATCAGTAACACTCCGTCCACCGGGGAGCTTAAGCTATGAAAACATGATCCAACTTTGACAACAGGTTATAAACAATCACAAAGTTCCATACCTAGAGATTTTGCTATTGCTTGCAATCATTTTAAAAATTTCGATGACAGTGATTAACAGGCAGTTTGATTGTTTGCATAAAGGATAAATCTATCTTCTATTTGCTTTCTTCGAGTTGTGCATTGATATTTGCTCATGAAGTAATTAATTTTAAAAGTTATATTTCTATAAAATGTACAAAATTATTTGAAATTGAAACTCATTGTCCTCGAATGTTCCGCCCGTCGCATTTAGTCACGTGGTAAATAAGTGACAACAAACGTCCTTGCGTACCCAGTGACATGTGTAGTGTTTTCATTATAACCTTATATGAAAATGCTAAGACCATGTTCCATTCAATGTGTTAGCAGCTGAAATTGTCAAGTTTCACAAATTCTTACAATGCACACATTATCATCAGGTATACTAACACAATCCGTCGACATAACTATTGATAAAAGCATTAATCTTTGAACTGCAAATAATAACAGACAGTATTTATATGCGATAGATGATGAGCGTATCTGTCTTCTGATCACGGTCAGCTGTCTCTGTCCTTGTACAGTAGAGAGAGAGAGAGAGAGAGGACACCTCGGAATGCCATGAGGGTTAGAAGCATGGAGATATTCAGAGCATAAATTCCTACCTGGTAAGTTACAAGAAGATAATATAGAATAAATATGTAAATGGAATTATACGTTTATGTTCTCATTCTGCGTAAAGTTAATGTAGATATGAAACATTAACTACTTCAGACGACACTCGCTGTAGAGATCATTTTAATAAAGACTGGATACGTCGTTACATGGCAAATATAAAATATTATTATTAGGTTCATGCTGAACAATGTACAATTAAATAGACTTTGATAAATTGACATTTGATCAGCTGGATTACAGCACGATGCACTATTTATGATGGATTAAGAGTTCACATATCTTGTTTGGCCCAAGTAAATGAATTGATGGTTTGTTTCATTGCACAATTGTTTTTTCCCTGTATTCGTGTACCTCCTCGAGGTATGGTTGCGTGTGTTCGGACAAATGTCTTTTTATTAAGTTAAATATACTCTAGAAGAACTTTTCTCTTGGTATTTCTAGAGGAGGGCAATGAGTTGTCACTTTGTACGTCTCCTTGTGAACCTGTGATAGGGAATTAACACTTTGAAAACTTGTGTGTGACTGGTGAGGGTCCTCCAATGATGATAGTTCTAAAGATTGACTTGTCACATCTACTTAAAAGATTCATTCAAATGAAAACGACAATGAACATTTTCCAAATGATAATGAACATGTTGCAAATGAAGATTATCATTTTTATAAAACGTTTCACACCTTCTTCACAAAAGTATGCTTGTTATCAATATAAGAGGGCAAATATCATGTAGATTGTGTACGCTGACGTTCAATTGTTTCTTCCGATATTCTGTCTAAAGTTGCCATGTCCCTTATATTTTTAGAGAAAAAAAAAGAAGATTAATATGAAAATGTTACCTTTTTGCGTCCTGTCGTAGCTCCAATGATATGCATTTTGGCAAGATTTACAATTCAAAGTGGGAGGCGGGATACCGCAATAATCAGCCCGTTTGGCTTTATTTCAAGAGGTCCGGAGCTCTTATCCCGCCAGGGGTTCGGCAACAGTGTCTGCAGCGACGTTTGAGTTCAATGCTACACTGAAGTTCAGCGCAGTATCATACATGGTTCGCTAACTCAAGCCATTAATCGCAGGTTTAACCGCAATCAGATCCACAATAACAATGCGGGCTACCTCCATGCAATTATACTAAACGCCGTCATATAACTGAAATGCTTTTTCTTATAATGAATTATGAAGAACTATTGTGTAGTCATCAAATCGTACCGATAACCATATATAGGACATGGGACCGACCAAAAACATTTTCCCAACATAATCTTTAATCTATGACGTTTAGACCAACATTAAAATGAAAATATAAAGCAAGAGAAATGATTTTAACTGTTTTAAGATCCCGAACCATTCATTTATAACAAATAAAAAATCCTGGAAAATCTAAGTGGTGGAGAAAAGTCAAAGCTTTACTCTCAAAGTCATTGGGATCATGACGTATTAAATCCTGCTTTGAAAAGCAAGCATTAAAAAATTGTACACTATGGTGTCGAGGTATTTAGCAAAAGAAACCACTTATTAGGATTTGAACTACTTATAATACTTCCAAGCAACAATTATGATTCAAATTAATATTTGTTATTTCAACGATTTCCTGCTCTTTAAACATTGAATTTCAACATCTGAATATATAAAAATACACTTGACTTTCAAAAGAAACTTTGCACCAATTTGAAATGATTCTGATTGAAGAATGAAAACCGATAGAAATATAAAACAAATTACCTCTTTTTTATCAATCATTTGTTTAACAACCAGCGAATCCAAATTAAAGGTGGGAAACCCAGTTTTGCACTTATTTGATCTGAAGTGGACAGGGGTCAAAATTTTGGTTGTTCAGACGTTCGTTGAAATATTGTTTTCGCAATAAGTTCGTTCAAGTACTAAAATGTGCTACTCTAGTACCAGGTTTGAGCAGCCCGAGTGTTATAACTTCCAAATCTTTCATGAGTAACAAAACGGTCAGCAGGTTCAACTTCACATTTCGACTTCAGCGAAGCTTTTCCATTAATGGGAATGTGAGGACACAA
This sequence comes from Steromphala cineraria, assembly GCA_916613615.1. NCBI lineage: Eukaryota > Metazoa > Mollusca > Gastropoda > Trochida > Trochidae > Steromphala > Steromphala cineraria. The sequence continues at coordinate 26,023,719 of OU744732.1, forward strand.
GACTTACTTGTCATATTGACACATCTTTGAGTCGTAACCAGCCTTAAGAGTTCAACAATCGCCTAAAAATTTTGTTATGCATGCTAATTCTGAGTTATAACTTCGAAGGAAATTACCATGTGTCGATGTTTAGTGGCCAATATCTATCATCATAGCAGTCGATGAGCTCTGATTAGATCTGTCCAAGTTCAAAAAGTGCACAAGAACATAACACATGCCGAACGTTGATGTTTGCTATCTCTGACGTCACTAAGAGACGACGTTGGTGTTGGTCTAACGTCACAGATATCGGCCCTCATGCAGTGAAAAAACAACTGTTTTTTGTGTGTGTTTCAGGGTTGTCAGCAATCCTCATAATCTCTCTATATAGCCGGATCAAGTTACCATTAGAAATGAAGGAACACTATCGATTCCTGTAAAAAGGGCTGGTTTTTTTTCAATTTTGTCAATTTTCAGAGGAGATTTGCAATATTTTCTTTATCGTTTACTGGTTTAAGGTGTTGTTTTCACTATTGGAGTGACAAACATTCATTATGGACAGTTATTAAATTTTTTCGTCACGTGACTAAGTTCCATCGGAAACGTCACGTGATTATGACATTTTGCCATTTCCGCAAAAATGTATGAATATTGCTCAATTAAAAGTTTTAAATTTGAAAGTGTGGGTTTAAACTATGTTATTGCCAACTTAAATGAAAATGCTAATTGAGATCGTTTTCGAATTTTCAGTTTTAAAATTGCAGAGTCTCTTTTGGAATTCAGTGTAGAAAAATAAAGTAAAAATGCATCTGAGACACAGGCCCCAGGGTCATTAAAAGACCCATCATTACCGCTGCAAAAAAGGGCCGGTGTCATAAAGTGGGTTTTTCCCCATTGTCATCTTTTCCCCCGGAAAGGTGGCTATGATATATATTATAGCCAAATTTCCCCCTTGGGATAAATAACTATGTAGCAATGTTTTCATATAACAGAATCACCCTCTTTTTTTGTAGATGCAGTATAAAAATGTGGAAAAAAACCTTTCTTCATCATAAAGCTCTAAATGTAAAAGATAGTAGTTGTAAAATGGTTATCAAAAACACATTTGATGATGAACGTTACAAACAAGGCTCAACAAATTTATACTTTATTATTTCCATTTGCTTGATATAAAATACTGCATATAACACTGATTTAATTTCAATATAAACAGTACCCGAAAGAATGTGAAAAATAAAAGCATGTATTGAAACCCTTTTTTTTATATCAATAGAGTATCCAGTAGCATAAACATACAGTTAAATTCACTTGTGGTCTACAGATTTGTCAAAATAGTCAGTTCCATAAGTGGTCTATAGGATTGAAGACTGGAGAACATGATAGTTACTTCAAAACAAGGACGTTAATGTTGTCAGTTATGATGTGCGAGGGCCTTAAAGGGGCAGTGGCACGGTTTTGGATAATTTTATACTTTAAATAACTCACTAATAAATGTTAGTTATCGCTAAATGTATTATATTGACAGTGTCAACAATCTCATTACACAAGCCAACCTTCCATAGTCAGAGGACAAAGTATGACGATTCACATGTAATCCATTGGCGGCCATTTTTTTGTGAACACCTTTAATTCATTTTGTGTAAGAAAAATTAATCGCATGGCTAAACTTTATGTTATATATTTGAATTATAACTGCTGAATTTCGTTTAAATACATTTTCTTTCAATTGGAACCATTTATTTTCATTTTCCTGACATCACCTAATGTTCCCTCTAAAAACGTGCTATTGCCCCTTTAAGTTATATTGTTAGTAGACAATGCTACACCGATGGACTAAATGTCGTTTATCTGCAGCCCTTCATTATCGTGCATTCTGGTCTTAACACGCCTCTTTTGCAGATCGCCACTGATCTCAACCAAACATATGGCAAATGGTACAGAGCTGCAGAACAGGATTTCATATTGACATTATCTAATATTTAAGATAAATGCAACATCAATAACATTCATTCACCATCCAATAAGGATGATATTTTCAAAATCTTATCATCACATAATTGAGTTGTTCCATCCTTCATGACGAAGTGGAGATCATATCCATATTATACAACTGCATCTATATAAATCATATCTAACATCACATCAGCATTTATGGATGGATAATTAATGAACGTTTATTATCAATCCTGTATGTATCTTAAATGTTAGTATACAATCATGAATATTGAACTAAAATGTTTTGAGCTTGCTTTCTTTTTCCATGGTATGACATTAGACTGTAGGCCTCCCGAATTTATATGACATGTAATTGCTCTAGATTCGAACATGCCCCTTTTAACTACACATATATTGAACTCAACCAATCATAAATCTTATTCAAAGGACGTGCTTTTTTACATGCTTAGTTGGAATTAGGCTCATATTTGAATTATATAATTTTCTTGCAGGCGGAATGTCAACAAATCCAAGTCATACCTATAAAAGCGGAAAATCAGTAGGTAAGGAAAAATATGCTGATGTAATCAATAAACATATTTGGAATGATTTATGATTAAGTGATCATTTTGTGTGATGGAGAAAACGTTGAACAACATTTTCAATCATGACGTTCCTCATAATATTATTTCGATCCCTTTTTGTATTCATAGCATCACAACATCTCTTATTTACACTCGAAGACGATTAGGAACATGCAACACCTTAAATACGGTTTTACGACTTAACCAGGCTGAATCCTTGTTATGACCGTTATGTTATGGGCGTGTTTATCATCATTTTAATTATTCCACGAAATTTTTGACTAAGATATAGCCAAAACGTCTGAAGCTAATACACTCAAAATTGACAGTCTGGTAGTCATCACCCTGGAATCGAGACACTAAGCTTTTAGAAGGTGGATCTGTACATTTGAGGTTAGTTCGGATCCAAAATCGAAAAATTTACATTGCTTTTTTCCTAAATGCAATTGGAGACCTGAAACTTAAATAAAAAAAAATCATAAAAAGTGCAAAAAAGTAAATGATGACAAAATCATTTATCACACATAAGCGCTTAATCCTGTTGTCGCTTTGCGACTATGTTTTAACTTCAATTTGGAATATATGTTTATGAAAGTAAAGATGTTATACACGTTTCTATTCCAATAGTCATGGGCGCCTCCATCTTGGTGTCACGTGACCGTCCGACATTAAGGTGCTGAAGAAAACGTTAAACCGCCTGACGTGCGTAGGGATGCGGCGTAAAACTCTTCGCCTATCATATCCGAACAACATTATATGTATTGTATCAAGTTATTATAATTGCAAAAGTCAAACATTTTTCATTCAGATATTAATAAAATATAACTAAAGATGAAATTCGCAGTTTTTGCCATTATCAGCATTTGATAAAATAAAGGATGAAAATACAAGATAAATGATTTTTATTATTTATAAAAAGGTATAAATCTTAAAAATTATTATTCATAATATCTAGTGCATTGGTTTACCAGCGAGAGTAAGACTAGCTTCAATATTAATATCGCTTAAATTGAAATTGCATTTACACTTATGTATTTAAAAACGTATTAGTAAATTAATACGAAAAACCACCTTCACTTAAAGTTGAATAAACTACCTGAAAAGTTTAACTCAATTTTGTCAATATAGGCCGACGTTCACATTATCGGAGAAATACAAATTAATTTACACTGAATATTCTTAATTATATTATATATTTTATTATTTTGCCGCTATGCGACAAAGTTGTCATATAGAATTGATGAACACTAACATATTAATTTTACGAAAGGACTTCTCAATATCGGTATATTGACAAGCCTAGGAAAAGCGGCAGCTATTGATAACACTTCTTATTATAGTTTAATAGTCATAAAACGCCTTTGATGAAATTGACATTGTCTTCGTTTACTTGCATGGCATTCATCATCATTTGGCGTAAAAAGTTATTATTTTTTTTTTTTATTTGTTTCCAATGGTAAGATCATACATACATTATGATGTAACATCAATATAATATTATGTACAAGTTTAGAAAGGGCTAGGGTCTTAATGACAGTGATCTTTCCAATCAAAGTTAGATTTATTTTTCTCCATACTGCTAATAATCTATTTATTTCTTCTACTCCCTTTTTTATGTTGATTACCCATAAATCCTCAAGGGTTGGAGTAAATTTAATTCCTAGAACCTCAAATTCTCCATTATACAATTCAATTTGCAAATTAGAACATAGGATGTTTACACTGCCTGTCATTGAGCCAATCCAAATTGATTTAGTCTTATCGATATTCAATTTTAGACCTGACATCTTATTAAATAAATTGAGTGTATCAATCGCTTCATATTAGCTGTAAAAAGTTATAGAGTAAAAATATTCTTATATTGTTGTTAAAACTTCCATCATAAACTTTCAATCATCAAAAGAATTGGTCATATTTAGACCAAACGCCTGAACTTTCGAACAATTTTATTTGATCAGTAAATATGAATGAGAGCAATTTCAGCAACAAGTTAGTTTCAAAATGTTCAAAAATTGTGATACGTACTTATTGCTTGCATAAAAAATGTTGTCATCATTTATATTTTTCAACAAACTTTTGCGGAGAGCTTCATGAAAGGAATTTACGATGTTTATTTGTATGTAAATGTTGACTCACAGTGTAGTCAAGGGAATGTAGGAAGCGGTAAAGTAACATAAATAATATTTATGTTAAAGAGGAAACTTCTATATAATTAAGAAATAAAGTTCGCTCTACCCCAATGTGTTTTGTAATAAAGTATAGTTTTGCCCTGAACTATTATAGTTAAAGCACGAGGACGGTAGTCCGAGTGCTTTAACGTTGTAATAATCCAGGGCAAAACTATGTTGAATGGTAAAGGCCGCTTCACACTTAGCCGAATTTGACAAAATATGGAAACACGAATTTGAAAATGTGCAAATTCGCAAAGGATCGTAAGCAATCGGGCCATTCGTAAACGCATCTTTTGGCCGCCGCAAGAATTTTTCTTGCTTCGGCGGCAAGATCGGGGAAGTGAGCAAATTGTTGATCACGCCATTTTCGTGTTGCATCCGTGTCTCCATCTTCCCCTTCGCATTGCTATCGAGGTACCGTCGTGTGAAATCGTAATGTGTTCGTATTGCCTTCGTATATCGATCAGTACGATGATGTCATTCGATTTTATTTGCATGTCAAACTCGCCCGTTGAACAGATGATCACACGAATGTAATACGATGACGACACGGATTCGTAGCTATTGACGTACGAAAGGCAAGATGTAGACACGATTACACCAAGAAAATGTATATTCGCATAGATTATTAGAATATTTTTGACATACCAAAAAACGTCCCTGCACTTCCGATTTTGTTGCCGGAGCTATGAAAACTCTACCGACTGTAATGCGAAGCATTAAGATGTATTAAAGATAGCCCCGGTAACTTTGCGATTCATTCTCGATGCACACGGCACCGGTTAACTAAGTTGATTTTTAAAAGTTCATATGATGCCCAGGAAGAATAAAACAAATATCCAGATGTTAAATAGTCGTAAGGTGGTTTAAAACAATCGAATTGTGCAGCCGTGATACTCGTTCCAGCTGACTTCCAGAGGTCACGTGACGTTTACCGGCACCTGGTTAGAGGCATCGTATATGCATCGTACTCCCGTTACGACGTCGTGCTGCCACCGTGTTGTCGTCGTGCAGACTTCGTAAAGGCTGAGTTCGAATGCTTTGAATCATTTGCAGTTGTTAACGATTGTTATCTAGCAAGTCAGTTGAAAATTATATTATAGGTCCATTGCCTGAATATGTTCCAAGAGGCCACATATTAATAGTCTAACAACATTACTGGTTATCTTACGTTGTGCCACACATCCATTCTTAGACTTGGTGGCATTCCACTGCTAGTTTAACCACACAACCACCTTTCACGCATGGGCAAAAATTCAAATCAAGACCAATTGTTATCAATTCCGGGCCAATCGAACTCGACCTGAGCTAAATCTCCTTTACGATCGTGCATCCATCCATCATACTTAGGGCAGATAAACAAAAAATGTACAACATCTTCAACTGCATTATAATTACAATTCTTACAGATACACATATATTTATCTAAACCTTGTCGTCGACCAATAGTTGTTTGAATAGGCAGTTCATCTAATCTTAGCAAGCAAAAAAATCTCCTTAATTCCCTATTTCTAATATTCATAATATAATATTCTGTATCAAAAACTGATTTTAACTGAAGACAATAGCTTAACCGATCAGAAGAACGTATGTTACTGAAAATTACTTGTATATTACAATCACATAAGCGTTCCCTAAAAAACTTGAAAAACATATCAATATTGCCATTATCTTGAAAAAAACACACATCACCGAATCCGAAACTAAAAAGTAATTGTCTAACATAGGTTGCCCACGTTGTTCTGCCAGATTCATCTAGTCTCTTCATCAAAAGATAACTTTGCCTAGGATATCTACTATTTTCCATCCTCAAAAGTTTACACCAATACTTCACACATTTAACATGATAATCTACATATAACTGAAGTCTACCACACTCTGCTGAGATAACATTGCTAGAATTATATTTACTTACACCTAACACAAACTTACAATAATTACTATAAAATGATTCAAGAACTGAATATCTCTGAAATCCCCAAACTTCGGCACCATACAATATCACTGGTTTGATTTTAATGTCAAACAGTTTAAACAGAATATTTGCTGGCAGTCCTTGGAACTTAAATAGTAATTGTTTAATGAAAAATAGAGCCTTATTGCCTTTAATAGATAAAGTATCTATACATTTTGACCAACATAATATATTGGAAAACAAAACACCCAAATAATTATAATATGTTGTTACCTTTATCTGGGAACCGCTATAAAACCAATTTTCATAATGCCTTAATTTACCGCCGTTTCTGAAAACCATAACTTCTGTTTTATCCAAATTTACATGAAGACCCCAAGTTTTACAAAAATTATCAAGAATATATATTTTTCGCTGCAAGCCAATGACAGTATCGTTAAATAAACATAGATCATCCGCATACAATAATAACAAAATTTCCATAAATTCAGGACCAACAGATACACCACGAAGAGTCGAAGATTCGATCATACTCTGTTATTCTAACATAAACATTGAAAACAACAAAGGACTCATGATACAACCTTGGCGTACACCACTTAATGAATCAAAGAAATCTGAAACCGAGGTATTAGATATCTTAACTGCACACTGAACTTTCGAATACAAATCTTTAAGAACTACTAATATTCGACCATGAACACCACTCCTCATTATAGAGTACCAAAGAAGTTTTCTGTTAATGGAATCAAAGGCTTTATGGAAATCTACGAAAATACAATAAAATCGTCCTCCCTTTTTCGAAAGATATTTCTGAATCAAACACTGTAAAGTAAATATATTGTCAATAGTACTATAACCACGTCTAAAGCCAGCCTGTGCTTCTGGAATCTTTTCATACAAATCAGCAAACTTAATTAACCTATTATTTAAAACCGTTGTAAAACATTTTCCCAACGTGTCTATCAAACTTATACCTCTATAGTTATTTATATCTTTTACGCTTCCCTTCTTATGTAATGGAATAATAATTCTTTTAGTCCAAATCGATGGGAACACTCCCGTACGCATAATACAATTGAACAATACAGTCAGATATGGTGTTAAAATATTACAACATCTTATTATCATCTCAGGTGGGATACCGTCTTTTATTATATGACAAGCGGTGAGAGACTGAGTTTTCTCAGTTCTAGAAAAGTGTTCTCGTCACTGAGTGTGATATCACTTTTTCAAGTCAGTGAAAATATCACAAAGAGGATGACGTCATGTGAACAATGGTTTGACGTCACTTCTACAGTCAACGCGACGTCATCGCCGTCGCTAAGTTACGATCAACAATGGTATGACGTCGCCAGAATACTCTCGAGTCAAGACCTTTTGAACGTAAATTATCACATTTTCGACCACAGAGACATATAATAAACAGAAAATCTTTTGTTTTGAGTGTGATATCACTTATCTCTCATCTCGTGACGGGGTAAAGCCTATATTTTCACTCGTGGCTGCGCCACTCGTGAAAATACTGGCTCTACCCCGTCACTCGATGAGAGATAAGTGATATCACACAAAACAAAAGATATCCTCTATGACCCGGTGCGGTTCCACACTTCAAACTGTTAATAGCGGAATTTACTTCAGAATATGAAATATCAGAGTTTAGAATGTCATTTATAGTTTCATCTTGACAGACGTTACAGTTCTCCTCCACATGACTGGTTTCCAAACGATCAGCAGATTCCAGATTATCAGAATCAACATTGAGGTCGACCAGATTAAGGATCGATTTAAAGTACTCTGTCCAATCTCCAGCGGAGAAGTTATCACTCACTGTCTGTCTTTGTGGCTGCGTCATGGAATTTAATTTTCTCCAGAATAATTTACCATTCTTACTTTTTGACACGAGATCATTAATAGAGTCATCTTCATAATCATTTTTCTTTCTTCTACACACACTTCTGTATTCGTTCCTATATCGTTGATACTCTGTAAGGGTTTCCTTACTTCCTGTTATTCTAAAATTGTCTAAAGTCTTAAACTTGTTCTGTTTCAATACAGTACACTCTTCGTCATACCACTTTTCAGTTTTATTTCACATTTGCATTATAGCCAGTAGATGAATGTTTCTGAAGTCCAAAGAGGCGAGCAGATTCTTGTTTATCGACAGCCACATCAATGTCTGTTAAACAACACTCCTCACAATCAGATAATGTAAAATTAACGAAGAAGTTCGACATGCGATTGAGGAGTGAAGCACACATGCTATCCTTCCATATAAACTTGGGTAGTTTTTGGTATTGTCATTCCGCTTTGAATGTTTGTGTTTTTCAACATAAACTGGCATAGTCATAGTTATTGGAAAGTGATCGGACTCACATCGAGTTTCCACACTGAAATCTATGTCGTACAAAAACACACTACTGGAACACATGCAATAATCAACCACGCTCGCCCCCTCGCCGCGTATGCAGGTGTAAGCGCCAATAGAATCACACGGGCAACGTCCATTTAGCATGTGAATGTTTAACGAAGCACACAATTCAAGTAACTCCTTTCCGAATTGATTCACTACATTATCTCTGCTAATGCGTGACATGTTAAAGGTGTCCGACACGTAGTCCATATCTTCGAGGCTGGGGATATGTCTATTATCATCATCGATCACATAATCAGACAGAGTGCCAGTTCTTGCATTGTAATCACCAAAAGCAACAATTTCACAATCAGGAAAATCGTACATTACAGACAATAAACAGCTTTCAAAATACTCTATACCCTTACATGGCCGGTTATCAGTTTGAACAGATGTATTGATTGGATGAACATAAACAAACGATAGAATAACATCTTTATCAAAAGAAAAAAACCTTCTTGTCAAAAACAATAAATATTATATCATGAAAATGGGTAATAACCTCTTTGACCCCACTGATAACAGAAGAGTGAATACAAACTGCCACGCCCCCTCTTGGGTTATAATCTCTGTGATTCACAAATACAGAATACGAAGGAAAAGCAGCTACAATAGCGTCTTTATCACAACTTTTCCAAATCTCCAACAAACCGAAAATGTAATATTTGGTACAAAAGTATATGAAATCATTGTTAATTAACTTATTTTTAAGTCTATTAATGTTCCAGCACATACAGTTAACCCGCTCCCGGGAGGGGGCAGGTGTACCGTTATTTAAGTCTGACACACGGGCCGAGCCGTTATGCTAGGTTGTACCACGTGACTCATTGTCAGCTGGCGTCTGATGTGCATTTGCACGTGATGGTCGTGTTCTAGATCCGCGTTGATTTAGCTGAATGACACGCCCCTTGTCGATATCATAAGTATACACCTGGTCGAGGACCAGGTGTATACGTATGATATCGACAAGGGGCTTATCAAACCTCATCGATGTACGTTTTTCCTCTTTCTTTGCATCTAGCATCATAGGTTTAAGATGTTTGCGCTTTTCCCTCACCGCCAGTGAAAAGTCTTCAGATATCAACATTGATGTCGATTTCAATTTCTTTGCCGATTGGAAGATTTTCCGTCTGTCGTGGTCATCCGGGATTTTGACGATGATTGCTTGACCTTTCATAATTCTATTAGCGCGGTTAATAGTCACACTGCCGTCATCAAGTTCAAGATTTTTCGTTAGTACTTCCCTTACGACATGTTCACAGTCCTGCCACAATTCAAATCCAGTCGGCTTCGGTACGCCATGAAAGATGATGTTATCACGTCGACTCTGGTTCTCAAGGTAGTCCAGTTTATCCTCAAACTTGAAGACATACTCCTTCAACTTGACATTTTCCTGTTCGATGCCCTCACACTTGGTAGTGAGATCATCCAGCTGTGAGGTGACTGCTGTCAGAGATGTGTTGATGGTTTCAAGTTGACCCTTCATCTCCTTGTTTACCTTCGCTATACCGTCGAACTTGGTAGACAAAGTCGCAATGGCCGCCAACACTGACTCAATATTGTTACCCTCGGCCGTACATTCCAAGTAATTTATGTTTAACAGCTGACTTCCTCAGTCGATCTCCCTTCCTGTTTAGTCATTCCGAATGCTCCGTTGGTGTGGATTGCATTGGTTTTCAAGGTTGATAAAATTCTACAAAGACATTCAAAATGTACTACCAAAGGGAAGTAACTCTGACGTCATGTTGTCAATACAGAAAAGACAGCTGTGCTGAAAACTCGTCATGAGGTCATGACTTAAAATGTTCAAGAGGCTCCACGTTGTTGAAAATTAACCCCATTTAAACATCCCCAGGTTTGGAAATATCTACTGTACCACGGTAAAGTTTATTGTGAATAATTACTTGACCGACTGTTGAATTTCACTCGACCCGGGCGTCGGGCACTGGTATTTTTCAACCCATGACTCGGAAATATGTCGTGTATTAATCATAAACCAATTCATGGTAGCTCCAAAACTTTTCGAAGTTAATTTGCGAATTAATACATGCACATACTGAACCATCATTTTCAGTTAGTCTTTAAAGGGGCAGTAGCACGTTTTTAGGGTGTAAATAAGGTGATGTCAAGAAAATGAAAATTCATGGTTCCAATTGAAAGACAATGTATTGAAACTAAATGGAGCAGTAATAATTCAAATATAGAATGTAAAGTTTAGCCTTTGGATTCCCTTTTCTTACAGAAAATGAATTAAAGGTGTTCACACAAAAATGGCCACCAATGGATTTTATGTGAATCTTCATACTTTGTCCTCTGACTATGGCTGATTGACTTGTGTAATGATATTTATGACACTATCAAAGTAATACATTTAGCACTAACTTACAATTATCAGTGAAAATTTTAAAATAAAAAATTATCAAAAAAGTGCTACTGCCCCTTTAAACAATCCTTTGAACACACATTGGAATCAACAAGATTGATAATATTTTTTATCATATAATGGAGGGTGTTATCGATGCAATAAAGCTATCTGATAAACTTGGTATCCGATTGCCTCAAAATCTGATAAAGATGCAAATTAGGTCAAAACACGAACTATTTTCTCACAACTCCATGCATGTCATGCGAGTCCTAAAACGGTCACTGACCATTGATAACGTCGTCGGGAGTTTGCAGGTTTAGTGTTTTTTATCGAATAAAATCTCGTACAAAAGCCGTCAGGGTAAACTTATCACGCATTCGTATTTAGGAACTTATAGCTTGGTTATCGAAGCATTTCAAGTTGTTTTTATCGTTCGTTTAAAAAATATAACGATATGCAGCTAACAATATCGACTATCGAAAAAATATGTGCTTCAATTTTCGTGAATAACATAAGCCTAGATCGCTTTGAGTCCTTGACCATGTCGGTTACTAACTTATCAGCAAAAACAAATCATATTCTAGTGATAATACACAGTAGCGGAGTAACAAACGCAACAACCTCACCTTCGCAAATAGTCGATGTTTGGTCTAAGGATACCGTAACTGAACTGGCGTAACAACAATGACAATGCAGCTTTTCAAAATGCAGTTAGAGTTACTTCCCCTGTTGTAGCGACGTTGACAAGTGGTTCTTACACATTTTGTGTTATAAAAAAAAAAAATAATTACTCGTGCACTGGGAATAATACAGAACATGTTGATAGATTGTAGAAGACGTTTCTAACACTGTGAAAAAAATAATTTAATGAAGGAATATTTCTAGACTGTTCACAACTATACATCGCCGACAATATGACCTTCACCTTGGTTTATTGTGAAAGCAATTACTCCGCGAAATCTAGGTCAAACATATTTTAAGTAGGAATCATATTTTCGTTTAAACCCGTTTATTCTAAAATGACATTATATGATAAAGAAATTATTAACATCGTGTGTTTCCGTATCATTAATATAATATAATAGGAATAACAAAAAATGTATTATGCTCGCCAAAGGCTCGCATAATACAAATTTTATTCCTATTATATGATATTAATGATACGGAAACACACTCGGTTAATAATCTCTATATATTTCCTTATATACCTTGATAAGCTTTTATTAAGATAATTATTTGTTTCTTTAAGAATATTTAAATCCGAGCAATTTTTCAAACCGCGATCAGTTTTCCGTAGGCCTATTTAAGAGATTATGAGGAAAATGTCCGAAACTGAAATAAACAAAAAGTGAAGAAAATTTAATATTAATCATAAATATATTTTATGACCTGATAGTATTTTAATGCAAATATCGCTTTTTCCTACTATGTTAGCATACCCCTCAGACCTATCAAGATTTTCCCCGGGCACGGTCTATTATTTTTTGGGGAAATTTTTGAATTAAACTAACGTTGAATATGTTTTTATTGTATTTCTATACTTATCTCAATTCTTTATTTCTTTGGAAATATGTTTAATAATGACTTTCTATTTATTTCTTTATATTTATATATATATTTTTTTTCGTTGTGGCATCTATTTTATTTATGCCATTTCTCTCCTCTTTTGCAAATAAATATTGGCAACAAAAATGTTTTATTTTATTTTTTTTCGAATTTGATTAAATTATAGTCGATTCCTTTAAAAAATTCCTCTGATTGTTTTCGCGTTCCCCCTCATGTGTTGCGTGTTGCATGTTGCACGATCTTCAGCACCTCAATAGCAGACAACGTCAGCGCCCCTAGCTGGCAAGAAAGATAATTCTAATTAGAAATATGTATAGGTCAATCAATATTCAAACCAACCCCTGTGCCATAATAGACCAAGTAAAGAGTTCAGTCTTTTTTCTACTTCAGATAATTTCTCTGGATTAGACTGTACAACATGCCCATCAATCAAAACATTCAGCCATAAGGGCTATCCCGTATTTACCATCCACACAAAGCGAAGTGTCATCGGGTCGGGTAAGAAAAAAGAACAGAAAAGTGTCAAAACACAGGGAAAAAGTGAACCGAAACAAGAAGATAAGAAGTCAGAACAATTGAAACCAACAAGTGGAAGCACAAAAACAAAAGAGCGACCATCTGCTAAGAAGGTATCAGAGGAGGACACTAAAATTCACGGACGAGATAGGACTAAAACGGAAGAGAAACCAGAGCAAGGTGGGTCAAAACTGAAAGATAAAAAGGAAGAAAAGAGTCAATTCGGAGATGCTTTGAAGAAGCGAGTCTCTGCACTGAGAAACACCGACGGAGGGTACGTTTTAATTCATGTTGATGAGCAAAAGGAAAGTGATAGAAACCTCCAGATCATTGATGAGTGTATCGGTAATTGGCTTAATAGTTTAATTTCAGACGGATCGATTTACTCTGACAACTACAAACGGCTCTGGTTGAGTGACTTTGATCCTGCTTGGAAAGATTACAAAGATGTTGTCCTTTTGAGAGTAGAAAAGGCAAACGGATTGGTCACTGTTGATTTTAACTCAAAAGTGAGAAATGATCATGAGAATGTTGCAGCAACAACTTCGAATATAGTTTCGATTCTTTTAAGAGAAAAGAACGTTAAAAGCAAAGGTCCTAAACCAATTGAAAACTTAGAAGAGATCAAGACAGAAGACAGTCGTATCGAATTAAAGAGGCTCAATAAAAAATTGGACAAGACATTGGAGAAGAAAAATGACACTGAGGTTGCTGACTACATCTGGAGTAAGCTTAAACTAAAAGATAACATTTCTGCCATGTCCAAAAACCAAGAGGGGGGATCTTATATCCTTGGATATGGTGAAGAGAAGGTGGAACAGGATAATATGTCAAAGATAGTTTCCTTACAAGGCATACATGTTGACGTTAAATTAGACGACCTGAAAAGAGCTCTAGATACAAAGATCAGATCAAGCATTTTAATTCTCGAAGATAAGGATTTTGCAGAAGGAACGAAAAAACTTTTCGAAACAAAAGTTCATCGCGTGCGTGGTGTAGAAGTTTTGGAAGTTGCAATTGGTTTCTGCAAAGGTTTAGTGTTTAACGATTTTGAAGGACCAAGAACATACCACATTGTCGAAGGCGAAATCGTAAGAATGACAAAGATTCACTGGTTGAACAAAATGATGGAAAATTGCTACATGTGCAATCAGAAGCTAGGATATCTCTCTGAATAACTTTCGTCAATATAGGAAAATAGCAATATTATAAAAATAAGCAATACCAAAATGGCAAAAATAGGAAACATCGCGGTATGTAAAATTAAAACTTCAGTTTCAAAATCTGCTGTCGTTTTAGATTAGAATGATAATAAGAGCACAATATTGAGTCATATTTAGTCGTGTCTTCAAGGCCCATTTTCGACAAAAAGAAGCCAATATTTGTGAGACAAAGAGTGCTATCAGTGTCAAAATTATCTACATCACGGTCAAGTAATTGCTTCATCGTCTTCTCACAGCAACTTTGGGAGAAGGTTATCTAAGTTGGATAACTTGTTCCTTATCCCTTTCTTTTTTGAATAAAACATGTTTAAATCAATCACAGCATTACAAGCAAGGCAAAAGTGAGCGCAGCTCATATACCCCCGCCTGTAGTTGGACCGCCTTTCTTTGACGAAAATAGTGAAAAGTCATATGCTTTGATAAGTTCTAGGATTGTTACCGTATTTTTCCATCACATGATATAGAAAATAACATTAAAATTTAATTTGTCTGAAAAGGTTTGAACTGGTATAACTATGATAATAAATGTTTTTCAACAAACTCTTACCTTCCATCCAGTTCCATGTAGGTCAATTTATATTCCAATATATGTATTCTTTGCAGTGGTATCAATATTCATCACATGATATAGAAAATAACATTAAAATTTAATTTGTCTGAATAGGTGTGAACTGGTATAACTATGATAATAAATGTTTTTCAACAAACTCTCACCTTCTATTCAGTTCCATGTAGGTCAATTTATATTCCAATATATGTATTCTTTGCAGTGGTATCAACATTCCAATATATGTATTCTTTGCAGTGGTAACAACATCAGTCATGTTCTATGTTCATAAGGTGTTCATATGAGTATCACAATAGGTCACAATCCCTTTCTTTTGGTTACTTCCCAAAAGATAACTTGAAGGCAAAACAGTCACATTTACAATGTTTATGCGGTATGTGTTTGTCATAAGGAAATATATTTACAAGCTTTATCCTCAACCTACTGTTTTTGGACTTTTTTGGTTCAAAATTCAAAAATCCTTTGAACATTGGAATTAAAACCCCTAAAAAGCACAACGGGTTGCAACAAAGCATATAGGTTACTACCATAACAAGTTTGAAAATTCCAAGTGTTATAGTTTTTAAATAATGAATATCTGACCGTTTTTGGTCAAAATTTTAAAAGTAATTTGAACGTTGGGGATGAAACCCCTAAAAGGCACAACAGCATCATATAGGCTACTGCCATACCAAATTTGAAGTTTCCAAGTGCTATAGGTTTTAATTATACTCCGGAAACGAGACAAAGTCAAGAAATCGGATGGTTTTTGGTCAAAATTTAAAAAATTATTTGAGCCATTGAGATGCAACCCCTAAAAGGCACAACAGCATCATATAGGCTACATCCATACCAAATTTGAAGTTTGTAAGTGGTATAGTTTTAGAGTAATGCTCCGGAAACGATTTCGCACGGACGCACGGACACACGAACGGACGGACGGACACGCGTAGCGCTATATACCCCCGACTACGTCGTAGCGGAGGTTTAATTACTGAACAGATCCATGTTTTGTGGAAAAACGTCGACAAAATTTGAGGGAGGCATTTCCCTGAAGTGGATATTCGACCAAGGGAGCTAGTTATCGCCCCTGTTTTGAGAAACTTCATAATGTTTAATCGCGGTCAATCATATTTAAAACCAGGAGGGTTAATCTTTTAATCTTTAGAGGTTATGCAATGTTTTTTTTAAAGAATTATAGATCATTATCTCCAGTATCATTATCTAGGGGAATGCAATGAATTCTGCCGAAGTTAACGGGCGAACGCTTTCAAAACTCAATAGAGCGTGACGCCCGCCAACGCCGGGCCTGTCGCCATTCGTGTTTCTACCATAATGTCTGGAAACAAACCTCCTTCAAACGAAAACAATTTCTGATTTATAAAAAAGGCAAGAAGCAAGTACGATAATAACTTACAAATACTCTATATTCCTTTGTTGTCCGAATCGCTTTGATGGATGTGACTGTACCAATATGCGGAATGTTATATGCAAAACAGTATGATCCCAAATATAACATTGTTGCATTTTCAATACGAATCGAAACCTTATATATCTTGAAAAGATCAACCACTGGTAAATAATGTTTAATTATTTTATTTTTGATATGTTTTGTAAGAATACGGAGATTGACCATAACGTTCTATAGATTATCCAATATCCACTGCGCACTGTGGGTGGAGAAGAACTTTGTAAAGGAGACTTTTTTACCGTTTGCATTCATTGATAGAAATATGTGAATCAAGAATTGCTCTATATTACATGTATAACAAAACGATGAACTGACTTAGGCGCCAAATTTGGGATAAATAACACACAAGAACTGAAGAAAACTGATGTCAACATGTTTGCGAACACTTTTTCTACGGCCTTGTTAAATTTCACTTTCATGCCATTGAAATTATGTGATATTTTTGCTCTAAACTAAATGTTTATATATTCTAAGAAAAAAATTCATACGTTTCTTTTTTGAAGCGTATATTAATTTTGAAGACAATTACAGAAGTGCCTTCTTAACAAACCATAATACTAACCTATATAATCATTTTGTTTATATAAATCAAAAGAAAATGTTGTATTCTGATACCAATTCTGGTAAGGTGGAACTTCCGAGCTTCCCAAATCATGCTTCATTTAAGAAATACTACAATGCATTTATTCTCTTATATCTCAGTCAGTAACCTGGCAGAACAACTACGAGGAATTAAGCTAGACGATAAAGAGGTGAAAACGATCCTGAACGAAAGCAGACTTGGTTATGGCCACAGCATGGGTGAGTATTAGAAAAAGTGTTACATGGTTAAATTAAAAACGACTTTGCATTTATATATATGTATGTATTTATGTATTTATGTATAAGAAGGCATGTGATTAAACATCTGATGTTTCAATTTGAAATCGTTTTAGTTCCCCTGTAAATATAACATCTGATGTAAAATGTTTCACTGGTAGTGGTTGCGCATGATAAAAGATCATTTTGCTCAATATCCCAACGGTAGTGTAAGCCTTGATATTAACATTCTGTTTTACATATTTCTGGTATTGAATCATAAAACGATTATTACAATCTGATATTGTGATATAACTTTCTTTACAGGTGCCATTTACCCAAACTCGTCCCGCCTTCAATTGGTCAGTCTATACCCACATCTGATTGAGAGTCTCTCTTCTATTGCCCAAGAACGAGGAGGCAACGTTTTTATTTCAGGGTCCTTGCTCAGAGATCTTGGACAGGATGACGAACATATACCCACTCATCTTGTCTGTGATGTTTGCATCATCTCCCAATCTCAGCCTTTTATCTTCATCACAATCAGTTCAGGTGAAACATCATCATTGAAGAGATATAGCGCAACAGTTGCAAGGATTCTCCGACAAACAGTTTGTCAGAGTGCAAACATGACGTTTGACTTCGTGAATGGGGTAATACCTCTGTCCTCTCTCAATGTAGGACAGCTGGAGGAACATATCCATGAACTAGAGTCCGCCACTTTAAAGCATGCTTTTCCACAGTCTCTTTTGATGAACAACATGAAGTATGGATATGTCTTAGCTGCCATATTTCCTACTGAAGCGATATCTTCACAAGGGTCATCAGAATGTGAAGCTGCTGTCAAGGAACAACACAGTGAGTTTGAACAAGCTTCTTTTATTTTAAATCGAGGGAGAATTAATCATAATTGAAGTAGTTATAAATCCAATTAAGCAACATCAAGTGTCCCAAACTCATAAACCTGCAAATAAGGTCAAAAGAAGTATTCTCTCAAAATGTTAGCGATTTATAAACCAGTACCAAATCGTTAGTAACGTCATCTTGAATTCACATGCCTGTTGTGCGCGAGTGGAAATTTAACAAGCAGGGAAAGGAAAATCTACCATACATTTATATTTTCATAATGCCTTGATTATCGCATTCTCGATAATCAAAAGTTTCCGATAAGATCTCGACTTACCTCTGGAAACAAGCAGGGCTCAGAAGATTCATAAATTACCTCCCCTTAGTTGCATTATCGTCTTTCAGTAGCCAATCAGATAGGCCTTTAGTCAGTGTCAGAAATAGTAAAGAAATCATATAGGCAGTCATCTTCACAACGCCAACGGCGAGTCGAAAAAGTTTCTGTTGCTCCTTGACATCATTAGCTGTAATTTCTGTGCTATCATTTCATCCCAAGACAAGGAAGTAGAATAGTCCAGTCAGAAAACACCCTTTTAATTGAACTTGAACACCGGTAATCGTGCTGCAATACATTATCACTGACTAAATTTCAAGTATTAGGTAAGTGTTTTAAATCATAATACAAATCATTATGACCGCTCTCTTTTTCTTAAAATTCCATTCAGAAACATATTTCAAATATATCAAGCTAATAATAATTCAGGTGTGATCAATCGATATTTGAGCGCTAATATATATGCACCGCCCTTAGGTTTCAATTTTCTTGCATTGAAAGGATTTAAACTTTTGTGTGCATTTGATAAGGATTGTTACATGTTTTAAGAAATATCGTGAACAAGGTAGAAAATGTGTATTCAGTTAAACCTTTGACTGCTATAGATAGCATGTTTAATAAACGTTTTATATCGTGTTGGCAGAACAACTCTTTCTTGTACACAAATAAATTTTTGATATCATGTGACAAATAAATCCTTTAGACGTGATTATTCATCAGATAACCCGATTAAAAGGCATAAGTAGTCTACTGTGAAATTTTGTCTCGTGTATTTTTCTTTGTAATTCACATTGAATAACCGAAATTTTGACAAATTTTAGAATTTCCTAGAAAAAATGGCAACAATTTATTGGAAGACAAATAATCTACTCCAAAAACAAGCCGATTTGAAAACTACTTTTGTGTGTATTTTACAAGGAAATGAAACACTTTATTTGAGCGATACATTAATGTTTATTTTCTCTGCATTCTCGGTGCTCATACAATACATGAAAACAAACATGCGGACTGAAGTTTGATATAATAGTTCACTCGGATAGTTTTCAGTAAGATCTTCTGTAAGTATCTTTAATTTGTTCCGAATGTAAATGGCGATTTCATTGGCTATGGTTGAAAGGGCTGGTGAGGTCGTAACTCGTGATCACGATAGGTATCGCTGCTCAAGTTCACCGGGATTCTATGCTGTGATGGCAAGGTCTAAACGAGGAGAGTAGCTCGATACGTTTTCACCTTGCCGTGCCAGATGATAGGCAGATAAATGTTGAGTTAGTTGGGATTTAACGCACTATCAGCAACTTTCCCCGGCTATTAAACATGTGCATGCTGCCAACCAAAAGAGAGAAGATCGGAGAGAATGAACTTCGACAGGATGAGAGAACAGACGACAAAAATCATAGTGAGGGACTGAAAGCATGTTTTAGAACATATAAATCTGGTCTCGTTTCTACACTTTGACCATCAAAGCTTGGGTGACCCTACCAGGAGCATGTGAGCTCCATCTAATAGCTTCCAGGGTCGGCGAAGCACACAAACCACCTCATCGGAATAAGGATTCGAGTCAAGCGGGATGGCATATTTATTCAAGTCAAAACATTAAAAAAAACATGAAGCTACTATATCAACCTACCAGCGGTTTTTTATGCACGACTTGTGTTGTAAGTTCCTTACACAGTTTTTTTAGCTCATCTGGCCTGTAAGGCCCGATGGGCTTATGGCATGGCATGGTGTCCGGCGTCCGTCCGTCCAGGAACTTTGTGGAGTTGCTACTTCTTCTCCAGAACCATAAGGCCTAGAAAGCTGACACTTTGTGTACAGACTCCTTGGTTAGTGAGGATTATAAATTGTAGCTTTGGTGGCCCTCTGACCCCTGTAAGGCCCATAAGGGGCCACGCCCTAACAACCTTTTTTCATCTTCTTCTCCAGAAGCATAAGGCCTACAAAGTTGAAACTTTCTGTTCAGACTCCTTGACTAGTGAGGATTATAAATTGTAGCTTTGGTGGCCCTGTGGCTCCTAATATGGACCACAGATGCCATGCCCTTAAAACCTGTTTTCATCTTCTCCAGAACCATAAGGCATAGAAAGCAGAAACTTTGTGTACAGAGTCCTTGACAAGTGGAGATTATAAATTGTAGTTTTGGTGGCCCTGTGACCCCTAACAAGGGCCACACCTTAAAAACCTATTTTCATCTTCTCCTCCAGAAGCATAAGGCCTAGAGAGCTGAAACTTTGTGTACAGACTCCTTGGCTAGTGAGGATTATAAATTGTAGCTTTTGTTGCCCTGTGGCCCCTAATAAAGGCCACAGGGGCCACGCCCTTAAAACCTTTTTTCATCTTCTTCTCCAGAACCATAAGGCCTTAAAAGCTGAAACTTTGTTTGCAGACTACTTGACTAGTGAGGATTATAAATTGTAGCTTTGGTGGCCCCGTGACCCCTTATAGGGGCCACAGGGGCCATGCCCTAAAAAACTATTTTCATCTTCTTCTCCAGAAGCAGAAGGCATAGACAGCTGAAACTTTGTATACACAGACTCCTTGACTAGTGAGGATTATGAATTAATAAAGGCAACAGGAACGTCCTTCAAATCTATTTTCATCATCTTCTCCTGAAGTACAGGTCCTAGAAAACTGGATCTTGTCGCCTATATACTTAATGTTATGATTGGTGACCCTGTGGCCTCTACAAAGGGGAATCACATTGGCCACACTCTACAGCATAATTGATGATTAAGCCTGATGAGCTACAGAGCCAATCGCTCTATTTTTTCTCTCTCGGATCTGTCTGCTCTCAAAACTTTTGATGACAGCATGCACGTGTTAAATAGCTGGAATATTGATAATAGCACGTGCAATCCCAACCCACTCAGTCTTTCATAATCGAAATCAAAGGCCATACGATTAAGATTTTAAAGCTAGAAGTATTCTCTCAACGGAAAAATGGTAATGCATAGTGACAAATCGATTAACCTCCCTCCCTAAAACAGATGCCTCAGTGTCTTTTCCTGAAATCTTTTCTATGCTATATCGAGAACATACAGTCTCGAAATCTATCTCTTCGGATGCCCTTTCTGTTTAACGACGAAGTAGGGGTGCATGAATACTCACTATTTCTCTTTTGTGTTTTAGTTGTAAAGGAGCAAATTAGAGACATTCGGTAAGATCCCTGATATTAAAGTCAAACCGCAAACTCCGATACTATTATTCAATATCATTATTTATATTTTTGGAATATTTCAATTTAATTTCAGTGCATACTTTGTGGCCAGTATCAGAAAATTTGCTGACGGCTAAGGTATAGTTATCAATCTCTTTATGTTTAAGGTAAAATAATTTTAGTATTTAGTCTTTTTTTAGGTCGTTTAGTTTTTATCTCATTGGGCCTATAAGGACCGATAGGCTTTAAATGGCATGATGTCTGGCGTCCGTCTGTCCGTCCGTATCTCCATCCTTTGACTTAGTGTATTTTCGATTATTGCTCCAGAAGGAATAGGCGAGCAAACTGAATCTGTGTACGGTCTCCTTGACTTTAATTTATTGCTTGGTGACCCTTTGGTATTTAACAATGGGTATCCATCTCGGCACAAATGGCAGCAAGAAGGATGGGTTTGACCGAATCAAGCGCTGTGATTGATCGAACTCATAAAAGTTTGATTTTCACTTTAGCTTCTGGTAGCCATTTGTGGCGAAATCGATACTTTGAGCAAGAAAATCCGCTTTCGTTCGATTTGCAGAAATAACAACAAAGTATTGGTAGATTCTAAGAGTGGTGATTGTAAGGTACACCTAAACACTGTATAGTATAAAGTTTAATCGACTGTGTGTCACGTCATTCTCAACAGAGGCAGATCAAGCCTTGCTGATTTAGCCTCTGTTCTATTACACCGAAATCCGTGGGTTGAAAGTTTTTTTCCGCTAGGAAACATTGTTTAGATAAGGAGGGATCTAATTTGTTCAGATAGTGACCCTGTGGCCCCTATAAGTGGAGAACCACATTTGCCACATCCCAAAGCAAAATTGATTATGAAGACTGATGAGCTAAAGAGCCAATGGCTCTAATTTTATGCAGTCGGAACGATGGAATTTTCAATGACACGGGAGCCTGTGATCATATACCCTAGAATCCTTCTTACTCAATGGAGGGTCACCAGTTACACCATTTAAAATTTGTTTGAAAGTTTGAGCATTTTGAGTCATTTCTAAAGTAATTTCCGCTATTTGAAACCACAACCCCTACATGCCCCAGGGCCAGGGCCTAAAACTTTTTATCATCTTCTTCTTCTCCAGAAGATCAAGGCATTGAATGATGAAATGTTGTAGAGGTGATGTAGAGATTCCTTAATAAGGATTCTAGATTGTACATTTGGTGACCCTTTGGCTCCAACTAAAGAGGAAACCACATTGGTCACACCTTAAAGCAAAAAATTTGAATATGAGGCCTGATGACTTGCAGAACCAATGGCTATATTTGTGTTTTTATTTTTTATTATTTGATATTGTTAACTGCATTTGATTTGCTTCAATGTCCCCCGCCGCAACGCGGAACGGGGGACATTGTATTCAGCGGCGTCCGTCCATCCGTACGTCCGGATCCTTGTTAACGTGATATCTCACGAATCGCTGCATCCAATGACTTCAAATTTGGTCACAGCCTCACTTGGGGGATGACGCAGCCACCAGTCACTTTTGGTGACCTTGACATTATTTTCAAGGTCACTCCTGCACTTTGGCCACTTTTGAAACTCTTGTTAACACGATATCTGTGTCGATATCTGTGACAATTCTATTGCAATATCCAGACGACGGGGACATTGCCACGTTAGTGGCAAACATTTGTTTTTAAAGCTTTTTAGCCACTGTTTCTAAGCCAATGCATTTGGATACTTGTATTTGAATCTTTGTATTTGTATATGGAACGTTTATTAACGGTTATGTATACATTGGGTAACGACTGAATAATTTCCAGATCTGATTTTGGATGTTGAATTACGCAAACCTATGAGTAAAATGAGTTTGAAATCTGACATGGCGTTATGATAACAAAAGGATTAAAATGCCAGAGGCAGCTGTCTTAACGGTAAATATTGAACTTTGTTAGATGACAATCTCAATTAGGAATCGGTCTCATTATTCTTTACCAACTATTAAAGTTACGTCAAAAAGAAGACATCAACAGAAAACTGAAGGAAGATAACGCCAAAAAAACACAAGAAAACGACAGGCTCCTGTGTCGTGTTAATGAGCTGTTAACCGAGGTACAGCATTTGGAGACGACTTTGTTCAGAGGTGAGCATTCCAAGTATCTTGTATAGGCCCTCCTTTAATGATTTCATAAATTAAACAGATGACCTATTGACTGAATTTCAAAGTTAACGAATCGCTTATTTAATTGAACGGAAATGATTTAAGTAACATTTACATGTCAATCATTTGGAATGAGATAATATTTACTTCATACTCAAATTTACTCAAGGTTTTTGTTTTTTCGTTTATTAGCAGCCCCGTCTAAGGACGGGGCTGCTATCAGTTTTTGTGAAGTTTCCATCGCCGCCGCCGCCGCCGCACTCGTACTACTAGCTATAACTTTTTTCCACTAAGCTTTCCAGAACTCTAATTTATACCTTACTACTCATACCTCGGGGGAACGATTTTGTCACGTTCACTTTCAAGGTCAAAGGTCAAGGTCACGAGTTGAAAAGTTTTTGTGCTATGAAGCTCTAACTTGGTATATATCATCCTTGGAAAAGTAAAAAATTTTGAAAAGATTTTGGCTACAATCCGTCAAAGGTCAAGGTCACAGCAAGGTCATGACGTAAGCATGTTTTAGCGAAAATGTTTTATTTTAACTACATGTATGAACACTTTTAATCAATACATGATTGTTATACTCAATAAAAAGTGTTCAATGATTGTGTGACCTTGAAGGTCAAAGGTCAAGGTAATGAGATATGAGTTATTACAAAATGCACTAAATTTGGGTATAACTTTATCCAATTTAGCTTTTCAGAACTCATGAACATGTCTAAATGTTAATACTTCCAGGGAATTATTATGACATGTTCAAAGGTCAAGGTCACGAGTTATAAAATCACCGCCAAATTCTTTGTAAACACGGTAACTTGAAAAGTTTTTGTGCTATGAAGCTCTTACTTGGTATATATCATCCTTGAAAAAGTAAAATAATTTGAAAAGGTTTCGGCTACAATCTGTCAAAGGTCAAGGTCACAGCAAGGTCATGACTTAAGCACAGTTTAGCGAAAATGCTCAATTTTAACTATGATCACTTTTAATCAATACATGATTGTTATACTCAATGAAAAGTGTTCAATTATTGTGTGACCTTGAAGGTCAAAGGTCAAGGTCATAAGATATGAGTTATTGCAATTCCTTGTAAACACAATAACTTGAAAAGTTTTTGTGCTATGAAGTTTAGATTTTGTATATATTATCTCTTGAGAAGTACAACATTTTCAAAAAGTTTTGGGTACGAACTGTCGAAGGTCAAGGTCACAGCAAGGTCAACATATATGGAGAAAATGGATTAATTTAATTTTTAACACTTTATTTCATTACAATAATGTTAAACTCAATGAAATGTGTTCATTGATTGTGTGACCTTGAGTGTCAAAGGTCAAGGTCACGAGAAAATTCCCAATTTGGTGAGGCCTGTAAAAGGCTGAACAGGGTAAGGCGAAACCCCAAGTTCCGGGGCTGCTCTGCTTTTGCGGTATCCCGCAGACGCTAATCTAGTTATGAATTTGTTTCAGAGAGGAATATATACCGATTTCTGACCGACGTTGAAAATTGTGAGTGTTTAATTGAACTGAACTTTATTTACATTAAGGCTGCGAACTGCAGCATAAGAGATACATTATATATTTACATGTACATATGTGCCAATGGTCAAATATTCATGCAGTTGTTTTACCCCAACGAAGTTAAATTGATCTCATTCGAAACATTGTCCATTTAGAAACATGAAAGATAGTCAATGGTTCTTGTTGAAATGTGTCTCACATATGCCAAGTTTATCGCAATGAAATGTGCATGTCGTAATTGAATGTTGTTTTTATACTGAACCGCAAATGAAACTGCACCCTTGTTATTTAGTCCAGAACTCACTCTTACAATTCTTCATAAAAACTACAAAAACTCTACTAGGTCCAACCGGCCCGTTGTCGGCATGTCCTCATGCCAGTGGTCACGCATACTAGAGGTTGAGTGACAATGCGCGGGGCCCAGCGCAAACATAGCGAAAACCACGCGCAAATATTCTGTGCCGTAACGGGCCGTTGCTTGACAATACTGAAGGAGGCGGGGGAAGTAAGAAACACTTAACATGTTACGAATGAGTACCATTGCGGAAGAATTTCACAAACTATGAGCAATTGTCGGTCCGCAACGGTACGAACTATTTGATTGACAGGTGAAATATACATGTTAACTATCCGCCTGAAAGTGTTAATGGGGCATAACTCAGTCAAAATGCAGCAACCAAAATGACATCTTTGTATCTTCCGGATTGACTACTGTAGCTCTCTTTTGACAATATTCCTCAGCAGCAAATAGAACGTCTTCATCTCATCCAAAACCCTGCAGCCAGAATAGCCACTTAGGACAAAGAAAATTGACCACATGACATCCAGCAAGTTATGGTAAAAGAACCTTCTCTTATGTTACAGCTACTAAATGGAATTCCCTGCCATCCAACATCAAACATGTCAAAACCTGTAAACATTTAAAACTCAACTGAAACCACACATTTACAAACAGAAATTTGATTAGATAGCCTGATGACAGCCAATCACATGTACTCTGCGCACAGAGCATTATTGTGGTTAAGTGCTCTTTGTATGCAAACAAGAGCTAAAAGTTTTGACCAATCCAAGGACAATTTCTCTTGACCATCCCAATGACAGTTTGCTTTAAAAAAGTGGGGAAAATGTTTGTTAGTTAGCTCAAATCACATCACATAATTATAATCCTTAAACAATAACTGTGATACGATTAAAAGAATACCGTTTTGTGAAACACAAGTCTCCGTAGCCAGTAACAAAAATTACCATACTTCTGAACGGTTGTAGTGTGCTTTTAAAAAAATGTGATTAACTGCAGGTACAGGGTGTTTTATGAGTGAGTTATTTTCAACCCTTTTTATCAATCTCAAATAGTGTTGGAAAGGTGAGGCTTCATTTGCGGTTCAGTATGCTGGTCAATTCTGAACTAAAATGTATGAAAATGCAATATTATAGACATTGACGAACGAAGCGGCCGTATGTCTCACTCAAGGGATCACCAATCCTCCGAATATTTAACATCAAGGATAGAAAATGAAGGTAATGTTCAATGCATTTTGTTATTAATGTAATGACCAACGTAGCCGTAGTCATCGCGTCGTCGTTTTGTTATTGAATGGTTATCGTCCGATCTAGCTCAATGAAAGTTTGTATGTAGATCAAAAAGCATATGTAGATGTGCCCAAGGGTCATTCTTTGTACTTTACCACCTACAGTTTTAATTAAATATATGTTCAATTTTGCAACACAAAAAAAATAGTTAGTTCAAACTGGTTGAAGAATATGGTATTATCAATACATTAACAGTTTCTAACTGAAGTTAGATATTCCCATGTTCCCGTGAACATAAGTAAAATTAGGCCTCACGGTCATTAAATGTGCACAGCTACGTTAAAAAAATCTAGTAAGGCTTTAAGGATCAATATTCAAAATATAGCTCCGGCATGTCAACATGAAGTCAAATCAAGTGTTGCCATCTCACAATTGCGTTTCCTTAATATACACTTGAAAACCGTTTTTGTCAGCCGACTGTGTCGCGAACGACTAGATTTTATGTCTTTTCCCCGAAACAGGTTTCAATTGCGCCCATCGGACGCAATTGTGGAAACTGAGACACGTTTAGATCCTACACACATAATGATGACGTCACCGTCGGGTTTGTTAAATACTACGGCAAATTTGCAGATGGTACTGCACTTCTGACATAGAAATGAGTACTTTATTGACAATTAAAATATGTAAATATGATATCAGAGTTTAGAAGAATGATTTTTCTACAGAGTGATGTAGTTTTCTCAATAGCTTAATTTGATCACGAACCGCATGCAAATATGAAGATGGGGCTTTAATGAAGGTAAAGGCAAGAGCTTCCTAAAGTAGTTTGACAAATAGTGAAAATATACATACGATGTAATGATGTCACACAAGTTTTTGAAAGGTTCTTTCTAAAGTGTTTTCCCCGACGTTTACAAGATGTCTGGTAGTAGTCCGATCACTAAAATCCATAAGAACATCAATGTGACGAGTTTTATGCCAATGATTATTAAAACATCTTATTAATATCGAAATGCGTTGAACTTAACTATTTGTTCCCATTTGTTTAAAAAAAACAGGAAGATGCATAAAATCATATTTAATATTTATTCAAATTTGTCTTTTGTATCTTTCAGAGCAAACAGAATATCTTCGTATAATCAAATTTCGCCTGTTGGTGTTGAACCGTTGTCTAAAACAAGGTATATATAGTTTACATTTCAGCTGAAAACGTTATGATTACAAAAACACAGCACTTACATATATAAACGTTAAAGAATTGGGTTGACCCACCAGTGCATGTGGATTAAAGGAGAGAAATTAATGGTAATTATATTATAATTAACTGCAGATTTCTTTTTCGTTGTCCATTAAATGAACCTATCATTAATTGATTTTATCATGTTTAATTTAAAGACCAATCTACATTTTTTATTTTCAGATCCGGATTCACTAGATAGCCTTTATGTAAAGGAAACCATTGATATATTGAATGCAAAGCTCCAAAGCTTTCCTGATTCAGGAAACCCATATAACCACTATTTTGTCGAATTATGCAATACATTTGATGAAATGGTATTTACAGTGTCAGATCACTTCAAGTTAAGTACATATGTAAAATATCTCATTGAACTGCTTCCTCATAACGTGAAAAAAACAAAGGCAGGGATAAAGTTTATCAAGAAACATATACTGTTAGCTGACAACAATCTTCCTGGTCTTTCTATTTTGTATCAATATTTGAAGCAAAATGCAGGAAAACAGCATGTGTATGTCAACAATGGTCCATCCTCTTCAATTAATCCGAGAGGGATGTCAGGTAAGATGAACAAGTCAGAGCCTCGTAGTGCCAGGAAATCTGCAGACAAAGAGGACAATGCACAGACAACCAAAGGGCCTGACGAACCATCAGACGATTCAAACAGTTATGAGATTTCTGACAATTGTACAAGTCAGTTCAGCGATAAACTCGCCATAGATTTGAAAAGAAAAACAAAGTGAGACCTCTAGTAATGGTGATCGGTGACAATTTGATATATTAAATCCGATGTCCTAGTTGTTGATGTCGCAGAGTTAACTACCTTTAACTAGGTTCGCTTTGAAGGGACGATATGGCGGCGGGATAACTATTTACGTGCTCAATTTAACCACTCCCTCCTAGAAGTATTACTTGCTTGGCAATTGCGGTTATTCGAAGGAGAGTGTTCGAACTTGGCCGTAAATTAGTCAACTATTGACTTACACAAGCGAAGTACGAAAACACCAAGTACGAATCATAGCGATTCTTTATTGAAGTAGCCCCTGGAAATCTGTAAATGTATATCTCCATCGACATGGATATGTTACTCTACAATTCTGACTGCAGTGTGGGCGCGTTATTATATATTTGATGAAGCAATTACAGCAATTTAAAGCATGAGGTTTTTTTTTTTGCATTCAATATTGTTAAAGTGTGCGTGCCATTTTTTTTCTCTTTATTTCTTTTCGTATGGTACCATACATTGTCTTGTAACATATATTATCTACATGTATATAAACACTTTCAAAATGATCATGATTGGTTTGCATATATACATCTTTATCAGTCTATAGCAAATTGAATGATTCATAGTTATCACAATTGGTTTACACGATATACAATTTCACACATTAGAACAATAGATAGTAGTTTATGTAAAAAGACTGTGGCATGAAGACCAAAATGACATGAATTTTTCGTATCTGCATTCGGTGTAGAGTATCTGTTTACTTACGTTATATGTAGAACTGATTTTAGGCCCTCTATGTAAGGGTTTTTGTTTTGGTATTAACAGATGTAAATGAAATGTTTTGTAACAGTAAAAATCAAATTTAGAACGTCATTTCGTTTTTCTTTGTAACCGAAAAATATATGCGTGACATTTGGTTTCAACCTGATATCAGTTTTACTTTTGATCCAGTCAAATAAGTGATGCCACATACTCTTTACATGTACACAGTCATATAACAGATGTTTATCGTTTCATTTTGGCATTTACAGAAGGTACACACTGGGGAATCTTGTAATTTAAAGATGACATCACTTTTGTTTGTTGTTAATATTCTATGAATGATTCGGTATTGAAACCATCTTAACTTGTAGCTAGTTGTGCTCCTAAAAGGAATATAATTTTATATCTTCCACTCATCTTTATCTATATTTAATCCAAACTCAATTTCCAATTTATTTCACTACTGACTCGATTATGTGACAAATATGATTTTGAAAGATTCATGTAAAAATCTTTACAACCTTTGGTTGCCTTCAACAGTATTTTCAGACTATCAGGAATAACTGGCAAATCAAGTTTCTTGTTAAAGCTTACATTCTTTCGAATTTTTTTTTCATAGATTGAGTCAATCCAGTCAATTCTAAGAAGTTTGTTTTCAAATTGTACATTTTTTTTAATTCAGTAAATCAAGGAATGAATCATCATCTTTTAAATAGTCGTTAATGAAAGGTATATTTGATTTTATTTTACATATTGGTCTATCAAGACTGGTTTGTTGTCAAATTTGAAAATTGTTTACACTTATATAACTTTTGAATGTGGCTCATGCATTAAAAACATCTTTCCAGAAGACATTTCTGATATGTGGTCTAACAGATCTTTTTAGATAGGTTGATCCCATTTCTATAGGATTTGAGACAGAAGATGGTAAAAAGCATTTTGTTAAATTGTTCAATTTTGTATTCTTAGAGTACAGTCTTCTTATCCAAGATACTTTTTGTGATAGTATAGTTTCTAAAATCAATGGCGCCCTTAATCCCCCTTTTCGTAGTCTTGTCCAATCACGTTTCTTTTGACTTTATCTGTTTTTCCCCTCCAAATAAATTGAAAGCATTTTTGTTGTAATTTATTTATAGTATCAACCTTTGGGTTAGGGATTGATGTAAAGAGATGGTTTAGTGTTGGCAGTATAAGACTTTTGAGAACAGTTATTCTACCCATAGGTGTAAGATCTCTTCGAGACCGTAGAGTCACTTTCTTGAGTTTATCTTTGTAATTTCTTTCAACCATTTTTGCCACATTATGCTGAAAATGTATACGTTGTGTCCAGTCCATGTCTATTGAGTCACAGTATTTTGAAGATGTTTTCATCCAATCCATATTACTTTCGTTTTTTCAATGTTCATGTTTTAGCCAGAGAAAGATGCATATCTATTAAGAGTATCACAAGTCGCCTTAAAACATTTCTCGGTTCCATCTAGAATTATTGTCGTACCGGCCGCAAATTGAGTAAGGAGATATTCAAGGTCCATCATTTTAATACCTTTTATATTTTCATTAGTTCGTAACATGTGAGCAAGTATTTCAGCACACATTAGGAAAATATAAGGCGACCGTCGTAATTTTGAAAAAGTCTGAAGCAAATCCGTTTATTAAAACACCTGAAGTTATATCTGAGTCAAATGCTTTGATCCATTGTTTAAGAGATGGCCCAAAATTGAAGAAATTCAATATCAATAAATTTCCATTCAACTGAATCAAATGCCTTTTCAAAATCGATAAGTATCAGAATACCTGGTATGTTCATATAGTCCGTATATTTTATTATGTCCTGTACTAATCTTGCACATTCTCCTATATATATGCCTTTCATAAAACCCTTTTGGTCTTCATTAATAATTGTCGGTAAAACTTTTTTGATACGTGCAGATATCGTTGCTGATGCTATCTTGTATGATATTGGTCGATAACTTTGTATATATTCCCTTGACTTTTCCTTTTTTGGTATGCAATTATGTAATTAGCCCTTGTCTTTTGACTTATTGATAATTCACCTTTCCTAAACGAACAATTTAAAGAGTTAATCAAACATGAGTGTTTGTCCCTCCAGAAAAACTTGTAGAATTCTGTTGTCAATCCAGATGGACCAGGACTTTTTTATTCTTCATGTTCTTTAGGGCGTTAAGAACGTCCTGACACTGATGTTCTCCTTCGAGACTATCCGATTGCTCTTTTATTAATTTAGGAATGTCTCAATTTGAAAATAACAGTTCAAGATTTGCATCCTTCACTTCTTTACTCGTATAAAGGTTATTGTAATAGGATTTTACATGTTGAATAATACAATTTGTATCGGTTATCATTTTGCCCTCATTATTCAATTTTGTAATGGCTTTATTTAGAAACCTTTGTTTTTCAAGAGACAAAAAGTATTTAGTTGGTTTCTCTCCCTTTTCAATGCTAGTTGCCTTTGATCTAAGTATAAGGCCGTCTGTCCTTATCTAATTTAATTCAAGTTTTCTCCTTTTCACATCGTTTATTTTTGTAATGTTCAGTCTTATCAATATCATCACAGTGTGTGTGTGTGTGCCATTGTGACTATCATTGCCATAGCCATAGTTTGCCAGTTTTGTTTAAGTTTTATCATTTCAATTGAAGTATTTATATTAAGCAATATGAATAACGTTTAACACATGTTGCCGAGCTTGTGATCAACCTGGCGTTTCAAAGATTGTGCTGTTTATTAATGTGAACCATATATCAATGCAAACATTGGTAAGACATAACATTCTTAAATTACTTGAGCTCACGGAGTCCTGAATACCCGAATTTAACGGGTCAGGTACTTAAAATTTGGCATCAGATTTCAAAGAGCAGGGTCAAGAAATCAGTCGATTTGTGCGGCCATTCCAAGAAGATCCAAATTTCAATAGGTCTACAAGTCTTGGCATTTAGAGTAAACAAAGATTTTCCCGGTAACTGTATCTCACACAATCTCTGGATTACCTCAATATCATCCGTTTCACTTCTATACTGAGTCTAAAAAGGCCTAGTAGAGGGTCGCGTCAGCCAACGTATCGAATTGACCAATCAGAACTCAGCTTACCAAGCCACAATAGTCTGCCTTCGCATGTATAACGTTGGAGGGTCATAGATCGCAGAAAGGTCGGCTGACGCGACCATCTACTAGACCTTTTTAGACTCAGTATAGGAGTGAAACGGATAATATTGAGGCTAGGGTTACTTAGACTGTAAGATTGTTTGCTTCTATTTAATGCACACTTAAACTTTCTTACTTCAAAGTAGCGATTTAGGACATGTACAGCTTTATTGTTTAGTGCATTGTGATCAGGAGATGACCTAGTTTGGTTTTTGTATCATTGACTATTAGTTTAGATCATGACGTTCCAGTGAGCAGTATATATACATCCAAACGCAAGATTCTTCGCAAAAATGTTCCAAACCCGCCTTCTTGGGCTGTTTCCAAAGGATATTTTTATATTTTTGTTAGTAGGACATCTTTGCTGAAAAAAGATACTTGTTGACACTTTTTTGTTAGTATGAAAGAGTAAGTACACATGTTTCAGTTATTTAGTGGAAAATATTTACTATTAGCACATGTATCCTTTGTAAATTATATATAGTAAATAATAAAAGAAAAGCCTCTTTTATTTCTTCCAAACACGTTGTGCATGAATAAACATTGCTTTTGTATAGCTACGTTCGTATATGGTGTTTTATTTCTCAGCTCATATGGCCTGTAAGGCCCGATGGGCTCATGGCATGCCATGATGTCCGGCATCTGTCTGTCCTTCCGTCCGTCCGTAAACTTTGTGCATTTCTACTTCTTCTTCAGAACCCGAAAATGCGTTGAAAGCGGAAATCTTGTGTAAAGACACCTTGACAAGTGAAGATTATAAATTGTTGTAACGTTGGCGACCCTGTGACCCCTTATAAGGGCAACAGGGGCCATGCCCTAAAATCTTAATGTCCACTCTTCTCCAGAACCAAAAGGTGTGGAAAGCTGAGATCTTGCATATATACTCTTTGACTATAGTGAGGATTATAGATTGTAACATTGATGACCCTGTGACCCCTTATAAGGGCCACGCCCTAAAAACCTTTTTTCTTCTTCTCCGCCAGAACCAAAAGGCTTAGAAAACTGAAATCGTGTGTAAAGACTCCTTATAAAGACTTTTGTGACCCTGTAACCCACAATAAGGGCCACGCCCTAAAAACGTATTTTCGATATCTTCTCTAGATCCAAAAGGAGTTGGAAACTGAAATCTTGTATTTAGATTCATTTACTAGAGAGGATTATGATTTATAACTTCATTGGCTGTTTGATTCAGTCTTACTCAAATTAGAGTTGGTCACTTGGAAATGACCACAGCCTAAAGAAAAGTTGAATATGAAGCCTGATGAGCTACGCAGCCAATGGCTTCATTGTTTATAACTTATCAAATACCTTAACAAACACCTCACATGATAGATTGTAATCAGCAACCGCGTTGCAAAAGTTATTACCCATAGTGTTAGAAAAAAAGTTGTAATTTATTTTGAGCACATATTCTCTTTACAATTGTTGTGGTGCGATTTTTCGCATGTGTTGTTCACGACGTTACTGTAGCCGGCCGTCAAAAAAAACCAGCAAGCCTTTACTTGGTTTTCAAAGAAATGTAATCAAAACGGGTTGGGTGAGTTAGCAAGAAATGAATACTCCATTCTCTCCCCACAGAGGCAGATCAAGTCATGTTGATTTAGCCTCTGATATATTACGATGAGTTTGTGGGATAGAGTGGGAGATGCCTGATTGGAGGCAATCAAAGTTAGTTGTGCTATCAGGGACGCTGCTCTTAAATCATCGTTTTGGCTGCTGAATCAAGGCAAAAGCATTGTCATATGCACCACCCTTTCCATGCGAGGAGCGTTGTCTTTTGCTAAAGAAATTTAAATGTATTGTGAGTTTTTTCCACCAGGGGAAACTGCCGGGACCCACGGATTTCGGCGTAATAGAACAGAGGCTACATCCACATGACTTGATCTGTCTCCGTGTGGAGAGAATGTGAATACTCTTGAAAATGGGAAAAACTCTTTCGAAACTTGTACAAAGTTGTGTTTAATCATAGTTCTCGCGCGGGTAATACAAAAACTCACAACCATTTCGTTAGAGTTATATTACAAACTTCCTCGGATAATTATCTCCAAATATCAGTTCAAAAACCTCAGAAATTCGATGCCTTTGGGTTGATTTTAAACTGTTTGGTATTTCATAATTTATTACACATCATTCAATAATATAAAACTCAATGTGGCATGTCACCCATTTTCTTTTAAAACATGTGAGGAGTATACTATACATAAAGGGGAGTAACTCTTGTAAGTGAAGCACACATAAAAATTCAAACTTTAGTCTTTAGCTTAACAGTATGCATCGGGAACAGTAGAAAATATCCAAATATTTACTTTGCATCTGCAATCGAGGTAGCTGATTGGTTGAAAAGAACGTAGGATTACTTCGATTTATTCGGTGCGAAGAGGTCAAGGTCAATCGAATGTCAAGGCCAAACATGGTTGACAAGTGTGTTGAGTTTCCTGTGATTTAGGCAAAACTGCCATCTAACTAACCAGAAAATGATAAGTAGGAGTCGCAATAATTTTATTCCCCCGTGGAATCACGGTGCTGCTGGAAACCACTTGCACTGAGGTATTGTAAGAGTTGTGAAATTAATAAACTGAATTAAAAGGCGAGTTTTCGGCAATATCAGTGAGAGGACATTTTGGCGTAACTTTATCGGAGGCTGGATTTCCGCTGCTTCTTGTCTTGTAATTATGGATAGGATAACTCGAGATCGATGTTGACAGTTGAAAGCCCGTTTGGAAGAGCAATCATTAGTTACATTCCTTTACTTTTTATATACTATAAGGTGGGGTATAGAGGCATATCTGTCTCTCTAGCGCAGTATCTAAGCGATACACGCCCCTGTGGTGGCAACATGCTATTCAAAACTGACCTCAGTCGGGGCTGCTAAATACTTAGAAACCTATCGGGGATTTCGTCTATTGTTTTGGAGGTCTCTTGTTTTCTCGTAATAACCTCCAAGGAGGGTTTGCATTGGGAAGTCAGGGCATTATATTCGCATGAAAGACCTACAAATCTACAAAGTTTCAATGCTTCCAAAGTGCGGGATTCGAACCCTCAACCTTCTGAACCACTACTCTAACGGGCCAGATAGAAGTGAAGGCTATAAACGATCTATTAATTGAAGTTCAGATTTCGGTAAAAAAAAAGGTCGGTCCTTAAGCATTTTGATAGCGAATTGCAATTGATTCCAATTTTAAATGCATACAAACATTCATAATTGATATTAACAGTGTTACACCTTTTAACTTGTGATAAATTTAAAGGATCAAAATACGGTATCAACCACGTGACTTGTCGATTGTCATTTGTAAAACCTTACACCTCGAAGAATGCTTTGCACGTGCATTTTGTGCTATGTCAATGTCAAAAAGTCGTTTGAACTCACTGCTTATTTTTTTCTTATTTTTTTATGATCAGTCTAAAAATATGATTACAAATACTACAATATGGACAAATTATTGTGTTTTTTTAAGAACTGTTTAATAACGGTATCTAAGTTAGTTAAAACCCTCGAACTCGGTTATGCTTGGGTTTCAAAACCTTCGGAAAGAAAGCTTCGCGGGAAATAAGACCTCAAGCTTCGCTTTCGGTCTTACTTTCCACTCAGCATTCTTTCCTCAGGTTTTGAAAACCCAAGCATAACCTCGTTCTCGTGTTTTAACCCTAACGTAAAAACCACGTGGTGTGGTGACTAATGGTGGTAACCCGGATAAGTAACCCATGGTTTGGCTATTAGTTAGCCAACCTGGACGACAGAACGGAACAGAACTTTATTACGCTCAGGCCGATATCCTCGGCATAAGAGGTAAAACATAACAGTAAATGCATCATACAAGCGGATAAGTGATTAGCCGGAAGATTTTACAGTTTGCATTATGATTTTCCAGTTGTTTTGATATAGACACCTTTTCACACATGAAAAGATTTTGAAGTTTAAGCATATTTGGTCTCTTTGAGAAATGTAAAGGTACGTACAAGGTTCTTTCTAAAGTAAAATATTCACATCTAAAAATATAATGGAACTCATCTCCAAAATCATTCATACAACAAAATTTACTTTCTTTCAGACTTAGGTATCTTCACGGGAAGCTGGTTCCAGCTAAAATTAAATTTTACCGAGTTTTGTTACTATTTTTAGTAATGCTACATCTGTACACGAGTTTATCTTCGGTTGCGACGAGGTTATTATATATTGCGTGTCAATAACATCTTTTCATATTAAAATAGATAGTGAAATACATACCCAAATATTTCTTCTCTAACTACGCAAAGTTACTATGAATATCAATGAAGCTTTTAGGATGAAATTAATTATCAGTAATAAATTCGGCCTGAAAACAGTGAAATTTGGCTTTCTGTCATTCAATTTTAGAAACCAAGGTTTGATTACGACATATATATTCCATATTGACCTATCGAATAGAATAAATGCAATTGAACGCGTAATTAATCTCTATTTTAATTTTAATTTTCAGTTGAACCTTCTGTTAATACATTGCGACGTTTTACCGAGTATTAATAACCTTAAGATAAATTTCTCGAATTCTGATTGGTCAATAGCCAAAGCATACATACCCGTGAAGTCGGATTAGGCAGGGTGTACGAAGTGAACACCCCGTCAAATTTGTCACGTGACATAACAAACGGGTCATACGGATGACCTTGACCTCAGATGGAATGCGGAAGTAAAACGGCCGCTCGACTGACAATTTCATAATCAAAATTTACAATGACCAACATCAATTGAGAGATTTTAATGTTATGTCATTGTTAATTTCCATTGTGTTATTACATTCATTCAATATGAACACATGTTTCTCTTTAATTATTTCATTTAACAATACTTTTAA
Source organism: Steromphala cineraria (assembly GCA_916613615.1). Lineage (NCBI taxonomy): Eukaryota > Metazoa > Mollusca > Gastropoda > Trochida > Trochidae > Steromphala > Steromphala cineraria. The sequence continues at coordinate 26,061,454 of OU744732.1, forward strand.
TTCGGATATTATTAGTCACAGAGTTAGCTCCCTTTATATAACTGCCGTTAACTCCGTACCACGACTCTTGATGTTCACACTGTGCTGAGCTTGGACCGCAGTCCAGTTTTGACTTATTTTGGTCGAAAATGAGTAAAATGTGTTGAAATCTTAAGGGTAATAAATTCGTTACACGGCGTTTTGACAGGGTGTACGGGACTGTAAGACCCTTGTACTTTGTGTATTTCCTTCGGCTCCGCCTCAGGAAAATACAGAATGCACAAGGGTCTTACACTCGGCTCCGCCTCAGGAAAATACAGAATGCACAAGGGTCTTACACTCGGCTCCGCCTCAGGAAAATACAGAATGTACAAGGGTCTTACAGTCCCGTACACCTGTCAAAACGCCGTGTAACTAATAATGTAGTTGTAGTTCCGCTGCGTTACCGAGTACGCTCCGTTGTTTTGTGAGTTTCTCAGTTTAATACATTCTCTTCTCAGATTTAGAAATGAATTGGAAAGAAATTTCGACAGAAGAAGGGAGCTTGCATGTGTCAATGGAGGTTGGGGTGACCACAGGAGAACTTTCCGAGGAGGAAAAACATAAAACTAGACGTTAATTGCAAATCCAAAGATCTCTGCCGGTGCAAATACAATCATTCCTAAGAGAGCATTATCAAAGGATAACACAGAGGTGAAATCTACTCATAATGAGACTTTTAATGACAATCTTAACTTCGCTGACGAAGTAAAAATGTGCATCGATTCTTAAGATAAATTATACGCAAATATCAACAAATGTGCCGTATGTCACACACATTTACACCTGTTTAAGCATAAAGGGGTCAGTCATATTGGTGTAAGTTTTTTACTTTACTCCTCTCTACTTGAAACAAATATATCTTACCAAACAATAACCGAGCTACGATGTGTTTATGTTAATCAATGCTGTTATGATTTATAAAGACAATTACTTAATCAAAGATGTCACATGTTTTAAATGGCGAATACAATTTTTAATACAATTAAACCAATTAAAGTGATCAGTTTCTTTTGCAGATCAGATTGCATTGTGCATGAAATAGAACATAAAGCTGCGCATCTTGAGTTTGTTCACTTACCTACTGTTGTAGTGCAAATATCATATATTTTTTATTGACTTAAAGGCGACATAGCATTGCAAAAACGAAACGGATAATGTTGAAATTTCAATACGTAAGTTAAAAACACAGTTTGCATTACATATTAGTATGTTTTGCCTAACAGATAACCGTAAAGTTTGGCAGGACATTGAAGTGACCAGGGTTAAAACTTTCGAAAACACTATTTTTTATTTTTGTCTCTAAAATCATTCATAAGTGATCAACAACTTTAGATCCAAGTCATATTTATTCTTCTGCACTAACGCATGGTTAATGTGCTGATTTTTATCTTACAACTTGTTAATGGAATATTTTAATGGACATTCAAGAATATCTGAATTAAAAAGAATTTGACCCCATCTATATATTTAACCATGCCAATTATCAACATTCAGAACCATTGACGAGACGATCGCGATATATGGTTTGAGATGATTATTTTAAACATGGACAATTGGTCATCCTTAGTCAGAGCTCCTGGAGTTATTTTATTGACGTCCAGACAAAACCCAAATAACATGATAATTCCACTACGATACACAAGCAAGAGAACTTATGGTATGCAGCTGTACATTTATAATCGGCTATAATTCCCAGTCAATTAGTAAAGGTGTTAGATATATATAACAAATGATTATAAAAGTTGCATTCACGTGTGTTCAAGTAGATCTATGTTCAGGAGTCATATTTGGGTTGCGGTTCTGCAAACTAATATTCTTTGGAAACATCAATCCAAAAATAAAAATGGTATGAGTTTGAAATAAGACACACATATTGGTATATTTGTGACTGATTTTTACTATAAATAGCTTCAGAAACTGAAATCCCAAAAGGCAGAATGGCAGATTATGATTGTGTCACATACCAAGTAACATAAAGCTAACTGCATTTGCAAGTCATGGTATTGAAACTAAAGCCTGCATGCATCCATACAATTTAGACAAAAGCTATATACTCTAATATATGATCCTTCCTGATTTCTTAGAAAGCTATAAGTGATTATCCACGTTGAAATCAATCGTGTGTATCAACAATAGTCAAACATCATTGCCAGATATCAAAAGCGTTTATTGTTAGTTTGAGTCATTAAGGATATACAGAGGTAAACCAGTGTCCAAAAGGAATAAAATTGCAAGATAATTTAACCCATAAGTGATTAATATGACTGAAACATACTTACATGATTTCCCCGGAAGAAAACTTAAATTAATTCATAATTTGAAAACGTCATCATTTCTTGTTTGCAAAATTTTACAAATTTCATTAAGTGATAATATTTCTTGTTCAAAACCCTCCCACAACATTGACGCAACAGAGAATTAATGTCAAATGAAATGCATTATATCGAAAACATAGTTTTAAAACTTAACTGTCGTTACTTATCAATTTCAAAAGTACTCAACAATCTGTCTAAAAAAAGAGTTTTGTTTTTGGAACCCAGTGTGTTCGAAAAGTTGTAAAATTATCTGTTCCTAAAGAATGATTCATTATTGAAATCGTGTTTTGCTTTGTTTTCAGTTCCGTCCGTGGTTCCGTGGTACCGTGATAACGAAATGCTTCCGTTTCGTTTCCAATCTAGCTAAAACTAGCTGTAATGTTATTGTCCCCTAAGTCCTTACGTTACACCTTTGAATCGGACAATCTAGTTAATACAAGCTGTTAGATTCGGTCAATCTAGTTAAACTAGCTGTAATGCTTATTTCCAATAAGTCATACGTTAAATCATTGATATTTATGCTCATAATGTGTAAAATGCAATATAAATCCTAACAGAACAGAACAGAACAGAATTATATTCTCATGAATTATATACAATGATATAGAGAACATACATATAATCACATAATATAGAAATGTAGTATGATAATGTAATCTGTAATTTAGAAAAGACTTAGTACAGCTTTAACGAAGTGTGCTAATTTGAATAAAAGCGGGGTATAGTCCGACTTCATAAGTGATACAAATTTGTCAATATATGGATAATAATGAAAGTAGGGTGGAAGTAATTCCTTACGTTTATCATTAAGATATGGACATGATAAAATGACATGATATTCGTCGCAAACAACAGGGAGTTTACATAAATCTACATATTCTGTTTTCTCTATTAACATTAAACCATCTCCCTGTTTCTATAGGTAATTTGTGATTAGATATTCTTAATTTTGTCATCCATGGTCGTAATTTTGATGGGAGATCTAAAAGATATGGTTCTAAAACGAGGGAAGTTTTATATAAATGGTAGTACCTTCCTTTAGAAGAATTTTGAGCATCGGCGTACCATGATTGTTTGAACTGGTCTATTAGTGAAATTTTGACATGATTTTTTAACTAGTGGATGCACGGGAAATTTTGGGATTGCCAAATATAAGAAAGTCCGACGTTTTGAAGAATATTTTTAACAATTTCCAATTGGTCGAAAACCGCATCTTGCTGAGATGATCGAATTTTCATTACATTATAAAGTATGTGGGGAAATTTACCAGTTTCAGTTATAACTTTACACCAAAAGCTGATAATTTTTACTTTTTATATGATCATCGATAAGATACCTGCCCAACTCGCCGTAAACCATGAAATTTGGAGTTGATTGTTTGACTTTAAGAATATATTTCAAAATTTCAAGTGTGTTCTTTCCAAGATGATAGTATTTTCATATCCCCACACTTCCGAACCGTAAAGTAGAATTGGTAAGACGCATTGATCAAAAAGTTTGAGCTGACAGTCAATTGGAACCTGCAAATTTCGAATGATTTTGAAGATTGAGAACATGGCCCTTGATGACTGGTCCGAAAGTCTCTTGATTGCCTTTGAGAATTTACCATTGGCATTAAATAATACTCCCAAGTAGAGATATTCCCGTACAACTTCAATTTCATCCTTACAGATGGTAAATTTAAATTTGTTCTTAACGTACCCCTCTGAAAATATTGCGATCATAGTTTTACTAATATTTACTTTAAGTTTCCATAAAACACAATATTCTGAAAACCTATCCAAAGATAACTTTAGATCTTGAGCATTTTCTGCTAAAAGAACAGTATCATCTGCAAACAGCAAAACTAAAAACTTAATGTACAATCCAAACTGTTCATTAATCATGTTATTTACAACAGAAAGACCTTGGACATTATGTTCGCACAGGAAAGACTCAAAGTCATTTATATATACAGCAAACAAGAAAGGGGATAGATTTTCCCCCTGCCTAACACAAATGTTGCATGAAAATAATGGTGAAATGATATCATTAAGCTTAACACAAGATTTGATTTGTTGGCACATGGCACAATAACCTTAAAGCATTTATTACTTATATTAGCCTTGATGAGTTTTATCCATAACCCATTTCGCCAAACACTATCAAAAGCTTTGCTTAAATCGATAAAGGCACAATATAGTTTCTTATCAAAGCTTTTATATATATCTATAAGGGATTTAAGTACGTATATATGATCTACAGTAGAGAAAGATTTACGAAAGCCGGCCTGGGACTTAGTTATCAAGTGAATGGAATCCGAGTAATTTTGAAGCCTTTCCGAAACAATAGATGTGAACACTTTACCCAAGCAGCTTACAATAGTAATACCCCTGTAGTTTTGATTGGATACGTCTTCCTTCCCTTTGAAAATAGGTGTTATGTAGCCTGTAACCCAAGCTTTAGGAACTATACCATCGTTTAAAACACAATTAAAAAGATTTACATAGAGGGGCATCATTACACAAAGGGAAGACTTTATATATTCATTATAAACACAATCAAGCCCACTTTTAAAATGATTGAAAAGATTATCCAACTCAATATTGCAGACGTTACGTTTTTTAGAAAATGATTTTAGAATACCCCAGAAAGTTTTAGGGTCTGATTTTTTTAGCCAAACGGATTTTGTCGGCACATTGTTTTTTGTATGCCACGTTAGCTACTTTTAGAGTTTTGTTGTATTTTTTAAGAAAGAAATAAAAAGATCGTGGTTTTCTTTAGAGTGCTGTTTACCAAATGCCCTTTTGCTTTTATGATATTGCTTTCTAGCCGCTTTGCATTTATAATCAAAGCACGGTATGGATTTATTAATTTTTTTGGAATAGCGTTTACAACCAAACGTTGATTTCGTGGAGTTTGTACATTCATCAACAGAGTCTTGCAAATCAACAATTGATACATTTTAATTTGTTCACACAGATTTTCAACATAAGCAATGTCTATACAATTTACAAATTGTGAACTTTTATCACAGTTCCATTTATTGACCTTCTCCCTGCTGGTTTGCTGCTGTTCGTCGTTTCTGTTAGTGTGTGTCATATCAGTGTTCACATCAAGGGTCAAGTTCAACGCACAGTGAATGTCCGAGAAGGTTTTATCACACCGTGATATGGAGAACTCACTTATAATTGGAAATAGTTCAGCTGTAGCCAAATAGTAATCAACAACACTCGAGTTCTTACAGGTGAAGCTACCAGTCTCTCAGTCTGAACATAGACGACCGTTAATTATATAAAGACCCGTGTTCTTACACATTTCTAACAGTTTGTAACCATGTGCGTTCTCTGTGTTGTCCATAGATACTCGTTGTAACGGGATGCCCTTACTTCGAAGTGTGTCTAGTCGTGAGTGGATTACGTCTATATCTGAGTGTTCAGCAATGAATTCATCAATTTCAATAAAATCCTTTAGGTCTTTTGTTCTAGAATTAAAATCACCGGTCACACAAACAAAATTACTTTTGCCACACTCATCGATGATATCAGCCTCTAATGTCCCAAACACGTTGTATTATAATACCTGCTACCGTCTGGTGGGATATAGGCACAGCCTAGTATGAGATCTTCTTCAAGGTTGAGGAATTCGCCGTCAATCGTACACCACGATACATATTGGTTTGCGGCGTTTTCAAACGACACATACTGCTTGATCTTGTCCTTCACCGCAATGCTTATTCCTCCGTATGCACGTTTAACACCGTTACTTCTGTTGTTATGACATGTTTCAAAGTGGTCAATGTTAACATCATCCAAGTCAGTAAGCTTAGTTTCTGTGAAGCAGAGCACATCGTAATCATTAATGTGCTTGACAAAGTCAGGGTTTAAAGAGCCTGGTCCGTAGACCACACACATTGAGGGATAAGATCCGGAGCTTACCATCTTTTGAAGTATGTTCTCCCTTGTCCAATTCTGTGTCCATAGATGGACCTCGTGATGTAGAAGGATTCGGCCTCGTTGGCGGTGTTGCAGCATACCCACGATGTTGTTGGTGCGTGCGGGAGAGTTCCTCCAGTGTATGGTTCCTCCTGGTGACATCGTGTCTTGAACTCCGTACAGCTCGTCCTGCATCATAGCGTTCTCCGTTGATGTAGAGTCTGTCCGCTGTTAGAGCTGCCCGATCTCCGGCAGCATTTGCAGCTCGCCTCGCCGGGTACAGCAGCTTCCTCCGGTTCTCGATCTCTTTTGGAAATTGCTCGCTCACAAAATACTTCGTACCTTTCAATTTGTCGAACGATGCTTGCCTGATGAGCTCTGTATCCTTGTAGCAGCTAAACTTAGCTACAATTGGTCGGGATCGGTCCTTCACCTCTCGTTCACTGCGTGGGGCTCCCAGCCGATGGACTCTCTCGAACTCTATCTCTTTCTGTACGTCGAGCTTTTCGCGTATAAAAGTAGAAAGCTCGGTCTCAGTGTTTTCGTGATTCGACTCCGAGATCCCAATAATCACAAGATTATCTCTCATAGGCCTAGATTGTCCATCTAGGATTTTTTCGTGTAGATCCCTAACATCAGCCGATATGGACACGTTTTGAGACTCACATATTTGCTTGTCGACGGTTTCAAACTTCTTGCTCTGGTTGTTGAGCCTCACTTCCATCTCGTCCAGCATCTTGTCCTGGTATACAACCGTCTTCTCTATATTGCCGGTTGTCTCTCTCAATACCCTCATTTCGCTCTCCACGCTATCTATTCTCACAACCAGATGAGCTAGGGCGGCTTCTATAGAGCCAAGCTTCAACAACTTATTGTCCATTATAGTAATACGGTGGAATAACTCCGTGGCCCAGTGTGGTCTCATTGAATCAGGGGACGTAACCGGTATAGCGCGGGGTGGAGGGGGGTTGTATGGAGTTAAAGGTACATAACCATTAAATGCATGAATTTGATTTCCATACCCTTCGTTCACTGCCATTTCTTGAATCTTCTCTATAGGTAATATAGAATTGTCGTCCGCCTGTTTTGGAAACTTCACAGCGCTATTAGGGCTACCATCACTTTTCTTTCGCTTCTGCCTCTGAGCCTTCTTTTGGCTTTTGTTTGTCATTATATGTTACGCTTGGGCTCAACCAGCAGAGCTCTGAGAAACACGTCCGTACTCGACTAACGACGCCCGATTCAAACAGATCAGCCAGTTCTTTTTCCATTGGTTGATTTCCGCGCATGCGCGACACGGACCGGGTGGGTTAGTAGCTAGATGTAACATAAGGACTTAGGGGACAATAACATTACAGCTAGTTTTAACTAGATTGGATTTTAGCGTATTTCAAATGTGAGTAAATTTGCTAGGCGTTCGCATGACACTTTTTACACACAGTATTAATTTGCATATGTGTAGAATTACATTTGCACCACGTCCTCGCTAGATGTAAATTTACTCCTTGTGCAAAATTACTCATGTGTGCAATTTGTTTCGCATTACACGATTTACATAGGTGTATAAAATGTGCATACATGTGTAACTTTACATAGAATGTATAAGGGTGCATGCGAACAGGGCTTTAGTCTATTAGTTAACGAATGACACGAATGATTAAGAGAAACATGTATAGCTGCCTCATATGCCGCTATGCTAAGTCATGGCCTTGTTGTTTGATAATGGCTGAATTTTGAATAATAATTAAAACATTGAATGAAAGTATCACCCAGGTATCTGAGATGTTTGTTAATTACCTGCAAGTTTTGACAATAAAATGTCTTAATATCTTGAAACAAAAATAGAGCCATTGGCTCGGTAGCTCATCAGGCTTCACATTCAATTATATTTGAAGGGGCCACAGGGTCACAAATCGTAAAATTAAGTAATAAGACAATGTGATTTCAGAAACCGGTAATCAATTCAGAAATGATAATTGCTCAAATATTCAATTCATAATTTAGGGTAAAGGTTCCAAAGGTTCACCAAGCCCTTTTAAGCTGCCATAGGGTCACAAAAGCTATAAATTACAATCCTCATTAGTCATGGAGTTGCTATTAGGATTTCAGCTTCCTAGGCATTTTGCTACTGGAGAAGAAAATATAATATGGTTTAAGGGCGTGGCCCCTGTGGTCTTTATTAGGGGAAACAGGGTCAGCAAAGCTAGTCAAGGAGTCTGTACACAAAGTTTCAGCTTTCTAGGCCTTATGCTTCTCGAGAAGAAGATGAAAATGCACTCAGTTTACGGACGGATGGGCGGACGCCAGCCATCAGTCCATGCCATAAACATGAAAATAGGTTTTTAGGGGGTGGCCCTTTAGGCCCTTATCAGCTACAATTTATAATAATCAATAGTCAATGGGTCTGTTCACAAGATTTCAGCTTTCTAGTCCTGGAGAGAAGTCTTTATAGACCTCGAGAAGTAGTCGAAAATGCACGAAAGTTTACGGACAGATGAACGGACAGACGCCGGACATCATGACATGCCATAAGCCCTTACAGGTCAGATGAGCTAAAAATCATTATCGCAAAGGTAAATGTAAATTTTATTCTGTGATGTCAATGTTATGTGTAGCTGTGGCACCCACTGTATCTCCAGAAGTAGAAACACTTTCTGCTGTTTCGTTAGTAGTTTCTGAACTTTTTCGCAGGGCTATTGAATAATGGCAGGGATAGTTTATTTGTATTATGATCTACCAATACGTCATCAAATGAACACGAAATATCACATCATCTCTTCCCATATCGAATGGAACGATAGCCAAGGGTCTCTTTCAAGATTTCAAGAGGGTTTTTTGACAGTAGAAACACGTGATATCTACCCGCAAAGTAGACACATATCTCAGTAAAGAAATGTTATCGCGGTACAAACGCGGAACATCCTACTCGGTGTATTGCGGAGCATGACTCGCCCAATGTCGGAACACCCCATTTTTACAAATTTGTGAATATCTTTAAGAAGAGTCATTCAAGAATGATCGCCTGAAACAGTCCTTTTCTGAAGCGATGGAGTTTAAGCAGCATTCATTATATCTTTAAATTGATTTGTGTTGACTTTTGATGGATAGAAAGTGCTTAGTGATATGTGTCCAATGAAACAGGTACAAAGCATCAAAGCCAATCGTTCATAAAGTATATTGCACTTTATCAATGGCGGTTTATTTCATAGTCTTGATAATATGTTCTGTAGTGGTTCATCAATTCCGTAGATTAACTGATAACTCCCAATATCGACATAGTCACAGAAAAAACGTGGCGACGTACACCGCTTACATAGCATGTGATAAAGTGATAATTATCGAAAAATGTAGCTCTTGTATTGAAACTGCAGCTTGATTTGTCCTTGTGTCGATGAAGACCTTGGTTTGAAAGGGTACCATTCCAATTGAATAGTAATATGGTAGTTCTATTAATCTTCGATAAAAAACTAAATAGCCTCAATAATATCCGTTTCACTCCGATACTGAGTCTAAAAAGGTCTAGTAGAGGGTCGCGTCAGCCGACCTTTCTGCGACCTATGACCCACCAACGTTATACGTGCGAAGGCAGACTTTTGTGGTTTGGAAAGCTGAGTTCTGATTGGTCAATTCGAAACGTGGACTGAAGCGACCCTTTACTAGGCCTTTTTAGACTCAGTATAGGAGTGAAACGGATAATATTGAGTCTATGTTTACTTAGACTGCTCCCCAGCCCTGCGTCGACGCATCCACGACGGCATTATCCGACCCCCTGCACAAGACTCGTTGGGGGACGTGACTGGCAAACGCAAAGACCTACAACAAATTCAACAGTTGGGTCTATAAACATTTCCCTTAAAATTTTTATATGAAACGATTTAAGATCTTAAAATTCGTTATATTTTGTAACCATAAGAGGGATAGCGCAGTGGTTAGCGCGTTCGGCTTCGGATCAGGAGGTCCTTGGTTCGAATCTCGCCAGGGGCTCGGCAACTATGTCTGCACTAGACAATTGTTCTACACGCAGTTAGGTTTGGGTGGAATGCTACACTGAATTTTCAGTGCAATACCACCGATGGTTGCTAATGCAGCCGATGCTCGCAGGTTTCACCGCAATCGTTACCACAATAATTTTGCGGACTTACGGACTCCATGCAATAATACTAGCAGCCCGATATAAGTGAACGACTCTTGAAAGCGGCGCTAAACCCGTTAGCACCTCACCTAACCTCACTTGTAACCATATGTATACTGACACAAATGAGAAACCAAAAGTCAAAGGATGTTTATTGTATGTGAGGCCTCAGGCCCATATACATTGGGTTACATGTTGTACAATTCCACTATTAAATTATAAAGGATTCAGGTTCATATTTGTTTTTAACAGTTCATCTCTTAGAGACATGGCATAGATTACATATTGTGAAAGCTAAAAAATAATTATTATTGAACAATCATCAGTTGACAATATTTTTCTAAACGCTACGATAGAAGCCGTAGAAAGATACTAAACAGGGATATACTGTTTACGCGAATCTTCAAGTTGTTGGCAAACAAATAAAAAGTGTAATTCGTTTTCGATACCATTTTTACATAATGGGCATATTCTATTGTTCCTATCAATCGACTTACGTCTACCTTCATTTATCATTAAGTTTGATAGTCCTAATCTAAATGGGATTAATGAACACCTCAGCTTCTTAGAAGTTAAGTGCAATAAATATTTTTCGGGTTGGAGAAGGGTTTTAAAAATCCGATATGAATCATATCGCGAGCTATTGTCTAATGTCGACTGCCAATCTTGGTTAAACATACCAGTGATTGTCTCCTGGAAACGATAAAGGAAGAGGTTTACGTTCCCAACCGACTGGCTCAGCCACACAAAACCATAACCATGCGAAAATAATAGATTGCGTACGTTGGAAGCCCATGTCATTTTACCTAAGTCGTCTATGTGTACAAGCATATTATAGGCTTTTTTGGGTAATCTATTTTCGTGCATACATATTATTTTCAACCAAAATTTCAAACATCTAATATAAGAATTTATATATAATGGAAATCTACCGCATTCTCCGTAAACCATACATGTTGGGGTTTGCTGACCAACGCAAAGAATATTTTTACAAGCCAATAGGTGTACCTTTTCAATGTATTCAAAACGTTGGAGTGCCCATAACTCTGAGCTATAAAGTAAAATTGGTTTGAATGTGAATCAAACAGCTTAAAAATATGTTTGGAGTCAAAACACCAAAGTTATGCATAATTGATAACATACTGATTAATGCTTTCTTTTCGTTTAAGGCTATATCGTCAAGAGATTTTTTCAAATTTGATGTTGTGTTAAACATAAATTCCAAATACGTATATTTATGTCTAACAATCACAGGGAGATTATCATAAAACCATTGTTCATTCCTTGATACTGGACCACCTTTTCTAAAAATAACAATGTTTGTTTTTTTCGAGATTAACAGATAGCTTACATGTTTTGGAGTAGCGTTCTAAAATATTCAACTGGTTTTGTAGCCCAACCACAGATTCTGATATAAGAACAACATCATCAGCAAATAACAATATAAACATCTCTAATAAATCTGGAAACATCTGGACACCATGTTTTCCATTTACAACAATATCGTGATAAAGATCATTTATGAAGAAAGAAAAAAGAATAGGGCTGAGAACACAACCTTGTCTCAATCCTAACGAGCAATCAAAGAAATCAGTCATATGGTCACCACAACGAACACAAACTTTAACATTTGTATACATGTACATTGATTTCAACATCGTGATCATCTTTCCCTTCAAGCCTATATTGTTTATACAGAACCATAGTTTTGATCGATCAACAGAATCGAAAGCCTTCTTGAAATCTACAAATGCAACATATAACTTACGCTTACGTCGCGATAAGGATTTCTGTATGAGTGCAAACAGTGAAAATATATGGTCTGATGTTGAATATTGTTTTCTAAAACCAGCTTGCGATTCGGGGATAACATTAATGGTAATCGACCACTTAGAAAGTCGATTATTTAGGATAGTGTTGAACACTTTACCCAATATACTCATGAGGGAAATACCTCTATAATTATCAGGGTTTGTACGATCTCCTAATAACTGACATTGCCCAATTGTTTGGAAAAATACCCCTCTCGAAAAGTTTATTGAAACACTAATTTAAGAATGGCAATATTAAAAAATGTGAGGATTTCAACATTTCAACAACTACTTGGTCTAAACCAGCTGATTTTCCGTTTTGTAAGCGAAACAACGCTTCAGATATCTCTTGATCAGTTATAGATGAATTAAGAAGTAGTGCTTCCGAGTCTGCAGAATCATCCAATATAACTGAATCATTTCCAAAACCGCTGTCAATAAGAGAATCACTTAAAACTAAATCATTTCTAAAAACCTGTTTGAAATGAGTAAGCCATGTCGTTTCGGCAATATAATTGGTCTGGGATGGTTTATTCTTAAATTTTCGAATTTGTTTCCAGAATTTAGATGGGGAACTACTTGTCTTGCATATTAACTCTACATTTCGTTTACAAATGTCTGATTTATAACTCAGACAAAAACTTTTCTCTCTTTACAGTATAATCAGATTCCTTGCGATATTTTCTGTATTTCCGTAGTGATTTTTGTGTTGCTTTACGCGCCGGCTTACACTCAGCATTCAATGGTATCCTTGTTCTTTCACATGGTTTCATAACACGTTTTTTCATGCAATTAGCAGAATCTACAATCATGCATACAAAATCATCTATTGCCTGTTCCACATTATTCTAGATTTTATCAAAGACTGATAGAATACTAAACCTAAATTTCGTTCCAGTGCCTCCAAGAAATTGTGACGAAAAGCATCGTTCCATTTGATCTTTTCAGACGAGTGCCTTAACGATGAGTTGGAAGTATTCATTGAAGGAAAATTGCAGGTTAGTTCAAGTGGCAAATGGTCAGATTCTTATTGGTCACCTATGATCAAACTATTTATATATTGGGAAAAATCGGCCAAAGAGATAAAATAATCATTTACACTACTGCCTTGTTGTACTATGAAAGTAAACTCACCAAGGGTGTCTCCAAAAGCTCGACCATTAACTATGAAAAGCTGAAAGGCATAAAATATGTCAATTAGGAATTGTCCGAACTAATTAATTATAGAGTCATGTGAATGTCTATTTTCTACTGGAATATCATCATCATCAACTATATCGATGCTTACATAACTATCATTATCGCTACGAACCTGCGGGTTATTGCTTTCACCTGTCCGTGCATTCAGATCCCCGCACAATAAAATATGAGAATTTCTTAATTCTGTTAAGTTTGATAAAAGAAAATCATCAACTTGGTCTAGCTTACACTTCGATGGAGTATGGTTATAATAAGATGATCCCTCTGGCGGTACATATGTACAAATCAAGTTAACATTTCTTTCGGTTGAAAAAATATTTTTAGTGAAGTTGAGACACACAAAGTTATCAAAATCTGTTTGGATTAACTTACGTGATTTACTCAATGACTGGTGAACGCATATACATACACCGCCAGAAAGTCTTCCATACTCGGATAGCTTGATAGCGGGGCTATAGAAAATATCATAATTGGGTAACCAGTCAACATTAGCAATATCATTGACAAAGGTTTCCACCAGGCATATCACTTGAAAATCGCATACATATCTAATGAAAGTAGAGTCATATATTTTGTTTTTAAGTCCATTCACATTCCAGCAGGGGAATTTTAAAGTTCCAGCATTGAACGCACATAGTGCTTTATTGTCACTAATACCGGTGTCACGGTTACAAGGTCCCTGTGAAGAAGGATCCGGACCTTGGCCAACGTCCTATGCTAGAGGCAAATTTGGTTCAGTGTCGGTGCTGTTAGTAACCAATACGACGTCTCTTCTGGTTGGTGTTTACTGTTCTTACAGGGGCAGATCGTAAGGGTCCAGTATCTTGACGTGACGTTCCGTGCCGTTGTTTAGTCACCAACTTTCCGTCTTTACAGTAACCAAACTGGTTGGTCCCTTTCAGTGATTGAAGTTGCTGCCGTTGTCTTGTTGTGAGGTCACTGGATATACCGTATCCCTTCTCTTTCAGTGCTGGTCTTGCCTTGAGCGCTCTCACCTTATCGTCAGACACCATCAGCTTGACAATAACAGGGCGAGGTCGCTCAGCGTTTTCCCGTTGTTTTCCGAGGCGATGGGCATGGTGGACATCCCCGGTTGCCAGGTTTTAAAAGCTAGGCACGACACAAAAACATTATTCATATTCAATGTACATATGGAAATTAGAAAGAATCCTTGTTCTATCAAATACTCAGAAATTATAGTTGAAAACGCAAACGTTGCGGCCAATGCAAATCGCTAAACCACCCTTTTTGGAAAAATTTAAAGGTCTTAAGACGAGTAACCATTTTCCCTGCACTGTGTTAAAACACTTGAATCTCTAGACTTGGACTCGAATTTTACAGAGACTTATAAAAAAGCGGTCATGGTTACCCTGACGGCTGGTCTTATTGGGCCTTGTGAGATCTATAATCTGCGTAACATTGTGTAGAAAATTACGATCTTATTCAAAAGAGATTGAAAATGGTAGAGTATTTGCTTTACAAACTGGGAACATATTGTTAACTAAAAGACTTGTTTTTACACAATAAGATTCCACAATTCCAAGACATTGATCATTGACAAATCGATTGATTTCATTCGTCTATATTTTAGGTTGCTATGCATACTTATGTTTCGTTAAATCTCATGCACCTTTTTCGTTACGAAAATTGTGCCTTCCAATAGCCCTAAACCTATCATCAAATGGACTTTTTTCATTACTACCCAAAATGAAACGTTTGATAATGTTTTCATTAACCATTATGTAGGCGAAGTTATTTAATTAAACCCTAAGGTTTTTTTCAATATGCCATCACACAGACCTCATATCCTAACAGTTCAAAGTGTTTGACACATTGATTTGTTTCATAATCAATTCTTGTTCAGTGATTTATTGATCATGATAAAAAAACAAATGAATCCAGAAACAAAGAGATGAGAAACATTTTGAAATGGTAAATAGTGTATGAACGTAAATTTCCTATGTGTTTGCTAAACAGTGAACATAAAAGAATTCTAATCATGACATGCTCATGAACAAACACTTGATTAGACAATAGAACTGTACATGTTTTAGATAGATTTGTTATTTTCACGATAAATAGAAAAATAATCATTATTGGCAATATCGGACTCACTTTGATAGAAAATTTGTCTATTTTTGGAATATTTATTAAGAATACTCATTAATCTCATTTGACACAATTGTGGATAACAAGACGTAAGAATACAATCAGCCGGCCAGAAGTTGTAATAACTGATGTAAATCAGATGGACCGTCAACGCTCTTCTTAGAAGCCTCAAGTTTGTTACTTGCTACAGACCGTCAACGGCCTTCTTAGATGCCTCAAGTCTGCTACTTGCTACAGACCGTCAACGGCCTTCTTAGAAGCCTCAAGTCTGCTACTTGCTACAGACCGTCAACGGCCTTCTTAGAAACCTCAAGTCTGCTACTTGCTACATACCGTCAACGGCCTTCTTAGAAGCCTCAAATCTGCTACTTGCTACAAACCATCTACTGCCTCCTTCGGAGCCTCAAGTCTGCTACTTGCTACAGATCGTCTACGTCCTCCTTTTTTGTTCAGTCATTGCAACTCTGGTGACTGTTGCATTGTCAGAGCTTAAACCATTCATTTTTTTCATTAAAATAGATTCAATTATTTGAAAAAATTATTTCGTCAAAACTATTATTGGGACTGCCGTTCACATAATGATCCTGTTTCAAATGACATTACGTCTAGAACATTTATTAGAAATTCACAAAATTTGATCTTAACTTGAGTTGGAAAAGCCGAAATTATTATATTATATTAAACTCGTGGCTGCTCAAGGCACTTGATGTTTCCCCTAGACAATTGCATTCTTTCACTGTCCGATCATTTTTCCCAATTCAACTCCCTGGGGAGTATTCAACCGGCATCCACATACGTTGCGCTCAGGTTAGGGACCATTCTATGCCTCACAGGGTACCCATTCACAGCTGGGTGAACTGCGACACATAGTCACAGCAGTTTGTCCAAAACTGCTGAATCCTGATAACCGACAGCTCGGTGTCTGCACATGTTCACATATCCACCATTCAGCCACTGACACGAATTCGCGGGATCTTTTAAGTCCGCAGGGCTCCAGGGTGACACTTATAGCATTCTAACAGAGGGGAACCGTAGGTTTTTATACCTTGGCCTGGATGGGATTGAACCCCGGACCGGCGTTCTTACCGACTGAGCTATCCCGTACCCCATTATAAATCTTTAATGCTTGTAAAAAAGAATTGAAATTGGAGAGAGAAAGCGTGTTTTATATGTGTTTACCATTTGTTTGATTCAGTTTAAAACAATGGATCATGGATCTTATCTTTACAACGAATGTGAGAGAATACCAATTTTACATGCTTACATGTAGTTTTATTCAATTTTAGATTTACACAGAATGGAGGTCGTTATGCCCTTGGGGAATAACATTCGAAAAGCTATCAATAATGTGGCATTACCGGTTGGCGGGCAATGAAGCAAATTGAGATAATGTGATAACTGATTTGGAAGCTTTGCTAAAGCATTAACCTCCATGCTCATTTGAAAACCTTTCCTTCGACACATTAGGCACAGGGTATTACCGAGACCAATCATTTTCAAGGAATGGAGAGTTACGAGGATGGCACACTACTTAAATTTCGCTCAATTTCCTGCTTGTTCGATTCATACCTCAAACTCAACTTAAACCTGATGTTAAATGTAACCCTACATTACTGAAAAATTATTGAGTGAGAGAACAATAGGCTGACGTCACAAGTGTAATTTAATTGCAAATGTTCCCTGTTTGTATAAGATGAAGTGTATGATTTTAAAGATGCTGTTTCATACTTGCATGCGGTTCAGGCTGAAATTTAGCTATTGAGAAAAGAAATACATTACTTTGTAGAAAAATCTTTCGTCGAAATTTTGATATCATATTTAAATTGTTTAATAAAAAATAACATACTTATTTATTAATCACAGTACCCCTTGTAGAAAGGGCATAGCATTTAACGAACCCGCTTTCGGTGACGTATACGTAATCATTACGCGTGTAGGATTTACACCGTGTCACAACTAGAGTTTTTGCGTTCGATGGTATCAACTTTGGCAGCAACGAATACCTTATTCGGAGAAAAAGAAAAGAAAATCTAGTCGTGCGTGACAAAGACGGTTTTCAAGAGTATATTTAGAGACCGTATATTTAGAGACTGGATGTTGTGAGATGGCCACACTTGATTCGCCTTTATGTTGGCTGCCGTTTCTGAATTTTGGTAAATTATCTCATATTTAATGAATTTTGGTCCGATTTTCCCTAGGTTGGTCGCTAAATTTGTCTAAATACAACGAATAATAATACAATAAATACAAAGAAAACATTAAAAATATATTAAAAATATTGAAAGTATGATACAGCATCTTTAAAGCAATATGTGTCATATGTAAAGTTTTATTGACGATTTATATATATATATGGCAGTAACCTATTGCCTAAAAATTTCAGGGAATAAGCTTACTGCCTAGATATTTTTGGGTGAATTCTGCTTATTGCCTTAGGCAGTAGTGCTACTGCCTGAAGACATTTAATATATTATCAATGATATTTATTATCATAAAATAAATCTATTCATACAAAAAATAATTTTCAATTAATATATAATCTTTGTCATAAGTTGGTTTGGGTTAAAAGCAGACAATTGTAATTCAGGTGATTGCTTGATTGATAGGGTGAGCGAACTCACCAATCAGGCCTAAATAGCTGAGTGAAGCTTGGGTGTCATAACTTGGGTTAACTTTCACTGTCTGTAAATAGAAACCGTTACTATTACTTGAAACAAATGAAACAAACAGTTGACTTGATCGAGCTGTATCCCCCACAAATGGAAAAACATAATTTATCAATTAAAGCTAATTTCTAACAGTGTATTGATGTGGAAAATTCCACTTGATCATATTGCAGGTTCTTACATGTATGTCAGAAGAAAACACATACTTTTCAGAAGATATGAAGGAAAATGTTACCAACATTATGTTCACTGATGTGCAAACTGATAAAATAAAAATCAAGTTAATAAAAATAAAAATACTTTTGAAATTGTCTTCATGTCATTCGGCATCTCATTCCTACATTTGATCAAAATGTGACGACTAGTTACATTTGTACATTTGTTTTCATAGATAGTCTTTACTTTTTACCATGAGAACTTGTACCAAAATATTTAAGAAAATATGTTAACTATGCAAAAACCTTCATGTCACTTTATATCGACAAACCCTTTTATTCCGGATGATGGAATTTCTAAGGTGAGCTTATATCAGTCAAAAGATAAGTATATATGCTAACCCAAACTTGTACACAATGACTGTCATTATAAATTGACAATAAACTAAAGTGACAAACATTCAACCAGTTATAAATATTGTTGATGTATGTGATCATCTAGACTTTCTAATTGCATATTTCAATTAATAGTGATGTTTGAGTTTGCCTTTTAATTTTTACATCAATTTCTTTGATTCTGAATATACTTACCAAAAGCTGCCTTTCCCATAAAGCAGTAATTAAATGTTTTACTCCTGTGACACCTGGTCGTGTCAAAGCATATTTGAAGCAAAACAGATCGTGTATTACCAGGCATCTGGTAGGGTCTGTCCATATGTTTGCCATATTTCTAACAGATATCAAATTATCCTAAAGCTTTTATACCATATGCTGTGAGCTTCTATTTATAAAAGTAATTTAAATGACTCTACTGCCTGTATTAAACTATGGGAACAAGTAAAAACATAATTAGACATGAAGTTAGCAGGGCTTATCTTTATTGCAAATAATAATTGATAATAATTATGCACTTTTGTAAAGTGCTGTTTTCCACACACTAGTGCATGCTCAAAGCGATAAAACAACCTTGACAAAACAACAATTTCCTGGCAATCATTTTTATAGAGGTTGAAAGTGTCATGAAGCCTTGAAATAACAAAATATTCAATTTTTGCAAAATCTAATAAGGCTTAATTAGTTGAACTCATCGCTGCAGGGTGATGAAATATAATGAAACCAGGGTAGTCAAAGCTTTTTGTTCAAATTTCAACTTGTGTCGATCAGTTAATTTCATTCACAATTCAGCTCTCTCTATTTCTTTTGATACTCAAAGAAATAGTTGTTATAGATTTTTCACATCAATCTATTCCTTTCACTGCCAGGGGAGATATCGAATTTGTCAAAACGGATGATTTTACTATAAGAAAGCACTTATAATGAGTATAACTCATATTAGAAATGATATAGTTCTTAAACACCCAGGTATCCCTTAAATAACTTACAATACCGAATACTTTGTATGAAAATACTTACATTTTTAATGCATTAGTAAGACACACGCGAAACACTCTGACATATACACCTACTATCTTACACTATGGTATTCCAAGCAACTATGGAATTAACTGTCCTGGTTGTCAATCAACCTAAATCCCGCCAGCAGGCATTGCACAGCATGAGATTTTGATTGGGCTAATATGACACAGGGGGTTATTTATAACAAGCTTTTTATTATCTGCATAATAGAGGTTAAATATTGACAGGCATGCATCTTCTAATAATAGTTTGTTTCTGGAAGCGTCGGACATTTTCTTTGTCTGTTTTCAAGTTTCCACTTAGATTTAAGTTTTATCATTGTACAGGAAACATTGAATTGAAATATATCTCATTGTTATAACCATCATGGAGACAGTTTAAAGCACACTAAAACAGTAACCAAATGCTCTGAATGCATTGGTTGATTGTATATATCAGTGTACAGCTATTATTTGGATTTAAGTAAATCTTTATTCAGTTTAATTTCACCTAAATTTATAGATATTCTAAAGGAAATAATCAAATAATACGTATCCAAAGATGAATGGAAATAGCCTCTAACAAAATACAGGTTTTGATTGATGAAGTTGGAAACATTTTGTGTAATCTTTTAGAATGGCTTACCTTTTCAGATTCAATTATGAGTTAAAGGTTCGAACTGTAGTAAAGTACAATCGACTCCTCACATAATTTTACTGATAGTATTTTGCAGGTAGAAAGATTGTACAAAACATTTGATTGCACTGATGCAAAAATATCGATGAAGTATGATGATTAGTTGATTATTTCTAAAATATTTTTATGGATAAGTAAGATAATAAATTGAATACTTCTAATTGATTATGCTTGTCTACATTTGAACAGGATTTTATCAGAAATAGCAGACTCGTGTTCTCCGCAAAGAATAAAAAGTATAATGAAATAATGAGTGTCATTAATTGAAAAATTACTTTGCTTGTGATTATCCTGATTGTGTTATTGTTTTCTTGCCACCAGCCCAATGCGTCTCATGAAAGAAACTTTTGGATAACAAGACCATAGCCTGGACAGTGGACCATAGCCTTGACAGATGTTGAAGATAAGGATCTGAAACTTGCAGGTTGTTAACATCATTCTACAAGACTTCACGTCTGTTACTTACTGCTTGATTGACTTGATTGGTTCCCCCACCCATAGGTCATGTTTTGTTAAACCGGCACATGATCAACATCACATTGATAAAGATTTATAGAAGGGATTTTATTTAGATTGATATATTCTTATTCGATGGTTAATAATTTGCAGGTTTATATCTAATATCAAGTTATATCAAATTGATTTATCACAAATGTGAACCATGAAGGAAAGAAAGATAAAGTGGAAATATCCAATCAGTTTCAACTCCACTCATTATGATGAATCCCATTATTATTAAACCATTTTTACGAGAGTGAGAAAGAGGGTACATAAATAACATGTCTTATTTTTTGGAGTTGAACCACACATGGATTTATCCTTACCCTTCTGTAGTTGACAAACCTCTAAAAGTAAAAGTAAAATTGTAGGACAGGGCCTTAAATGCCTTGAGAATAAGAAAAGAGATTCAGTTTTATATTACCTATCGCCCATAACTCTTACAATCTCCTGAATCCGTATAAATGCATTTACAGTTTTAAGGGAGGAAGACATGAAAAAACCCATGATCTCCCTAAATCGTAAGAAGAGTAGGAATTTATTGATTACTGCTTACTAATGATAGAAATCAAGAAGTTTCACAGACAATCACATATAGTTTTAAAGTAGAATATGTGAGAAATATTAAAACAAAAATATCATTTTGGTTAGAGTTACGACAAAGGCCAAGCCAGTCAGTTTTTTTAAACATTTGATTCTAAGTAGTTGGAGTTAATAAAACAACAAAGCTTTTAATGATGAAAAGAACGATTCCACAATTGCTATAAGTAAGTGGGAATGTGCTCTTTAGATTTTGTATTTTTCAACGAAACATTAACTAAATATATTTTTGAAATACATTCAAGTAGTTGTTTCTATTCTGTTTACACGTGCACGTTTACACTCATTTAAGGAAAAGTCATTTTACTTATTTAACATATTATTAACAGTTGCTTTACACATTATATTTAAACACGCTTATAAAGTAATAGAAAGGTCATGCTAAGGACCTTTTATGTCAATTTTGTTTGATATAATGAGGGTTTCCATGTTAGTCCCTGGGAAGGAATTAAGCACTGATGTTCATATCATGAGAGGTGATTAGAAAGTGTTTATTAGACAGTTCAGATAACAATGGATGACTTACAGAGCTTGGTTAGTTGGCTCTCAGCTGAATATCAGTTTATTACATTTAAGAGGAAAGGAAAGGCTCATATAGTCGATAAATACCCATTGGACATTGGAATATTTTTGTAAGCTCATTATCAAAAGGTAAATATCATAGAGATTATTATTGTGTGTTTTATGAAAGTAGCATTCTTAATATTTATTTAGTCGTTTATGAACACAACAAAAGATTTTTTAATTGTTTGGAAGTTACTGATTGATGTTGCTCTAGCATGCTGCCAGGATGTATTTGAACTGCGAGGAAGTGACAATTTGGTAAGATGCACTAGTAATATTTCAACACCTGTATATATCAGGTGTAGTTTCGGTAAAGTACATTACATCATTCTGATTTTTCTATTGCTGATCATGTTTTTGGAGTTTCAGTCATGTGTTTTCATATGCTGAATATAAAAAATATTTTACATCTGTTTTTCTGTACAGATTTTTTATCAATCGAAATATTGTTCATTATAACCAGACATCAAGTTGAAAAGCTTAGATTTGTATATAGATATGCATTGTCCAAAATGATATTCTATTCTCTAAGGATCTGTCCCCTTAATAGCTTTTCACCGACGCCAATGAAGCAACAAATCATGGAAAGGTGACAGCCGTGGGTTATCTTGCACCTGTATAGATTCATCTCGAGACGGAACTTGATGTTAACGGGACTGTATAGTGTAAGATTTGTTGCCAAACCGTGTTAAATGAAGTATCCATGCCAAATAATCACTAGAAATAGTTATCGTGACAGAGAATCATTAGAACCATTGAAATAGAAAACTTAGAGTTGATATGTCTGTTTAATTCAGATATTTTAGACAATTGTCCGATTTCTCTTCTCTTTAAAAATGGAAAGCTTTTGACTCCTCATAACATTTCATTCAGACAAATATATAAGATTACACAAAATATATATTGAGTTCAAAAACCTTTAAGACATGATTCACTCAATAGTATTTCATTCACTGGATATCAGGAAAAAGCAGATTTTTTTCGGGTGATTGGGTATTTTGTTATTTCCATAAATCGGTAAAAGGGAAAACTGCTTTAAGTGATAGTGTTTTGCCTACGATTGAGTACAAACCTGCTTGCAAATGGCATAAAGGCCTTTAGGGGTGATACTGTTATTGGCCAAGCCGGGTTAAATAAGTATATATGCAAGGGACACACTAAATGACAAAATAGAAAATGACTTCCTATTCCTAAATGCTTCCAAATTAATTGTACATTATGAAAATATTGATTATGTCATATTTCACAATGTATAATCACAAGGTTTATACATATTAAGCAACACCCGTAATTTCAACTGCAAAAGTTGCATGATAAGAAAAAGGGCGATGTGGTTGTTGAAATAAAATTTCATGAATAAATTCAAAGTGTACATTTACATTTTTGATAATTTGTTATTTACATATTTATTACGCATACATGTATATGTAATACACATAACGATAAAGCTATGCATCAATATTAATGTAATCACAAAATGGAGTGCTCTTATAATACCTTTAAACATATATAGCTTTATAAGGCAAATTTAAATTGAATGAGATGAAATTTTCTGATTTTCCATGAGACAAATAAGGCAATGGGAATTAGATTTAAACCACCATATCCTAACTAAATTTAACTGGGAAAAAATACCTCTTATCTTATTGACATGATTCAAAACATCAACTGAAGAACTTTTTTTGACATAAACATTTTTACCAAACAATATTACTAAACAATTATGGAAACACTTTGATTTGATAGCGAAGATCAATGCTAAAAAGATAATCATGTTCAATTATCCCATCATCTTATCTTATCATCTCATAAAGATTCGTCTTCACAAAAGATAAACTGCACTTGACCTCTGCCATACTGGAATAGACAACACCCTACTTCGCTTTTGTGGTACAATTAGGTTTACTTACTCAAAAAGGAAATGCGCGGGTATTTCTTAACAAGAAAGTGATTTGCAAAAGAAGAAGGAAATTAACGATCCCTTATCAATTTTTAAACAAATTCAACAAGTCATCTAAATCACAAAAGAAGTATGTTCTTATGGACAAAAACGTAAACGCTTGAGAAAAATGTTGACACAACATTTTAGAATCATGTTTTCCTATCACATGTAGAGTTTCACATCTTCAAAATACGTTAAGAACATCGTTACAAACTTATTTTAATTCGACAAATCTGTTTATAAAAGATAATCGTACTATGAACAAAAATCACAAACCAACGAATCATCCTCATAATAATGACCTTGACTGCGTGACACAGTTGGCCAATCAATTTGTAAACGTTCGAGATTCACAATCGTCTTGAAGACAAAAGTACTGATTATCATTGATTTTCAATATCTCTTCTGCACAATTACCTTCGTGCTGGAAGGCTATGGGAGATAACAACCTTATCAGAGGATGAGGAAACTTAAATGGGATTTCTGAAGATAGAAAAGCAAACATACAACCTGATGATATCTGCTAGGAAAATGTCAGATTTCATCATAATTATTTTATTCAATATTGCACTACTAAGTCATTACTTCGCATGAAGTATTGTTGGATACAATTTACCTATTATCTAATACAGTTTTGTGTTCTTTACTAAAATTATATCATGTGTCATTAGTATCATATACTTTTTTCTTTTGCTTGAACGTGCTACAAAGAAGAATGTTTTGGTACCATATACAATGAATATTATAAAATACATTACTCAACTTGACATTTTATCCTGAAATCATTTAAAAGCATCTGTACTGATCAGAATACATATTGAACATTCATAAACCTACAAAGTAGATGAACAATGTTCACATGGATAAGCACAACGCAAACGTCATGGCTTAATAGACCAAGCAAGAGTAAACTGATACATCACGCTGTCTATTGTAGATATTCTGTGTGTATTGCGTCTGCAATTACTGCACAGTATGTAGTGTTTGATTGAGTTATTTTAGCACATAGGAATGTCCAAGCATCTAATTCTGCTTTAGGTAGATTTGAAATTGAACCGCCTCTACATAATAGTTTGAAGATCAATTGCATATTTTTTGTCTGAAAATATGGAAATGTTTAAGGACAAATCATATTAAAACAGTTCCACTAATTTCGAAATATTTACACAAATGAATAAATATGAAAGATATATCAATATTAGAAATATGAAAAAAATATTCAATATTGGAAAATATTAATAAGATATAAACATTTTGCATTTACTATGCCAGCATAACTATCTCAGTAAGAACCTACGAATTACAGATACATGTTTGTCATCTTGTTACATGTTAATTTCGGGTTTCCAGATTCTGGCAATTAATGTCATAATTCGTGATCTGTGATAACCTGTCTTGCATTACGATTTGAATTTTTCGTACAATATTATACATTACAATTATTATCCGTGAACAGTTCAAAAAGCAACACTGAGTGCAAGGTGAATGCACTTGTAAAGCATCATTTAAGATTGAAAGTAAGTCTGAAACTTAACTTTTCCGCCATATGAAACTTGTTTTTTAATTTTTAAGAACTAAGGAATTTCCTTCACGTAATGATAATAATCTATGGAACTAAGGGAAGTATGAAATCTCAAGATGTACCTTATCTTGGGTAGACACTTAATTAGATTCTAAGCCTTAAAACATTATAATTTGACAACTGTTCTCATTCATGCTCTTTGGAAAGACAGTATCAATTATATCTTAACAGTACAATATGTTTATGCACATTTATATTAAGGCTCGAGTCAGTTTTAACATCATTTCACCAGATAGATTTAACTGATTTTGTAGTAATTGAATTTTCACTATAGTTTGGATACATGAGACTATGGAATCAGCTTCCTTTGCATCACATGATAATAAAATGAATTTGGGAATTGTGTTTTTCCTTCTATAAGCATGCTTGCTCTTATTTAAGTCAAAACACTGAGAGGGAGGCAAAAATCTAGGTTGCGTTTTGATATTTCATTTCAGTTTAGTTTCTTACTACTGCAAGTTAGTTTATAACTACTGTGATAGCATTTTGAACAATAGCAGGTGTAACTGATAGACAGTTACAACAAGATTCTCTGAGGAAAGTGAAGTGAGGGGTACGATTCTATTCTGAGATTATTGCTCCTTGGCTTCAATGCGCCACTTTCACAAACAATGTATGTTCTTCACAATGCCAGATAGATTATCTCCGAAATTTCTTTCAATATGGGTTCCACCAATTAAACTAATGTTGGCAAAATCTATGATGCGCTTCCATCTTTTGATAAGGCTTGGAATTCGCTGCATGATGATATAAACTATTCTTAGTAAATACTACGAATTTTAAAAATGCGACAGAACTTTATCTCTATCATTGAAAAGTTATACATTTTCAATCAAAGGCAAAGCCATATGATTTTTGTTTGATTCACCTTTGTTGCAGCGGTCTTAATACCTATTTTCGTGATTGAGATTTGACAGAAAATATTCCCTTTGGAAACAGTTTGGAAGTGGCAAATATTGCTTCTTTAAATGTCCCCATATTGCTTCTTTAAATGTCCCCAAGATGACTCGTTTATCATTACATAAATGATAACAATTGCCTTTTATAGTTTTCCATGTTAGTTTTGGTACATATGCAAATTCTAGTTTAATGTACAACAATCAAAAGGGTAACTTTAAAGTAAAGCATACTTATGGAACCAGGTACCATTAGTGGAAACGGGAGGATCAATTTGATATATTTGAACTATAGTAATATAAAATCATTTCTACAACATTGAAGTTGAAGTCAAGTTTAAAGGCACCAGTTTTATTAGTTATCTTATACACCATTGATTTACCCAGGGGCAATTACATTGATACTAAGAATGTCATTAAAAATAGAAATCTAACTCTTATATCAGATAGGAATATAATGTCAACCGGTATTGCAAGGTTTCCCATTTAATTCTCTTCAAGGCCGAAATAACCTACATTTCAATTAAAGCAGTATTTCCCCAATAGCTAGAATTGAAAGGGCTATTACTGTTGTAACTGACCTATCTTCCCTTGCTCTGGAGGCAAAATTCACGTGTTCTACAACTGGAGTATTGCTGAAAGCATGTTTAACAACTCACTTAATCTAAGCTGCTTGCCCTTGTATCAATTAAGTGATGATTATTACTGTCAGACAGATTGGTCCGAAGATCATCAAGAGAACAGCCATCATTGATTTGTGAGCTTTGACTTGTCATCGACAAAGAGTATTCTATTCAGCATCCATTGGTATTGCTTCTCTGAAGTTCCTTTGGTTGTCCCAGATTACTCATATTTTAAATACTTTATTCATGTCATGAGGGACTACTTTCAGTAACAAATCGACGATGAAAAACATCAATCAATACAATATTGTCATAAATACATCAGCAATATTGCATTCTTATAACGTAAATCAATAATGTATGAAAACATTATGCAATTGATGAAAAGCATGTTTGCTGTGGTTGCAAATATCATTTGTATTTCGAGTTGCAAAGCTATTGGCAAAAGCAAGAATGTCTTGTTCACCCAATACATTATTATTACCCTTTTTCAGTGCAACATATAACTTATATAACAAAGCGTTATAAAACGAACCCTAATGAAGAAAACTTTGGTTGGTGTGGAATGGTATGAATTTAGAGGATGAAAATGAATATATGCTGTTGATTTTTATATGGAAAATGGTTCTGTTCCAAACACTGCCTCTACGACTAGAACTTTTCTCTTTTCCTCTGAAAATGGCGTTAATTCTCCCATCAAATTATTCTAGGCAACAGAAGGAAAATGTATAATATGCCTTATAAAAACAAACTGAACTATGAAAAAATATATATGTTTGTGTCAAGATAGTACCCTCATCATGTTAATGTACGTAAATTTCTTATAACACCACTTATTATGTACGTCCATGTTATAAATACAACTACGATCAATTATATGCTAATAAACAGCACCTCTATCAAACAGTAAGCGACCTGTTATCCAACAAAACCATTACCAGAATTAATATCCATAATCCCCTTAGAAGTTGGCAAATAACTCAAAGAATGTGAAGTAAGCTTGTTACCTTAGATGTTACTCCTGTGTATGTGATTGCATTAATAGTTTGTGTTAAACCCTTTTCATAGGTTTGAGAAGTATCTTTAACTTTGTTAATTAATTATAAACGAGGTATATGTGATTCAAATCATGCCTCTTTATCATTATAGAAATTTTAACCATTTTATCAATATCATTATCGAATTGTATGCCTAGCAGAGTGAATTGGTTTTTGACCAATCGAAATTCATTCTTTGAACATTTAATATCCCTTCTCCTTACCTCCTGTCGGAGTCCATGCATAAAAGATTTGTGTCATCTACATTCAATCTTATAAGTTCTGCTGATCTTTTTCTTTCTGTTACGAATCATAAGGAATTTGTGCCATGAGGACAGACCTTACCCCAAAAATAGGCTCAATCCAAAGCCAAAACTTGCATCAGAGAATTATCAAGTTCAGCTTCTTTCGTGAAAACTGAAGGCAGAGCAAAGAGACAAAAGATGTATTTTGATGAGCTCATGTCCATGAGACAATGATGGCAATTACCATAGAGGTGGGGATCAGGCTTAATCGATCAATGACAATTATCATAGCTTTGCTTAAGCTGAGGCGAATATGAAGATACCAATATAACTACCATTCTCATCCAATATTCTTAGTAGAGGCGGTGCTTTATGGACAGTTTAAGGTGGTTGATAAAGTCGTTGATGTCATTGTCTGGTTTACACTATCATTTTAAAAATCTTTTGAAGACTTCAAGTATGTAATTATACATCACATTTGTAATAAGATATGCGTTTTGGGATGAAGGTATTTTTGTATATTAAAGAACAGAAAATTTAAAGTTTCCCTTTGATGTTCTATACATGAATCACACACATTTAGAGAATAACCAACGAGGTACGAGTGATTACGGGATATCTGCCCGAGTCGAAATAATGTTCACAGTCGCGAGCCTTGGCGAGCGACTGAACATTATTTTGACGAGGGCAGATATCCAGTAATCACTCGTACCGAGTTGGTTATTCTATATATTACCCATTTGTAATGAAATATAATTAAAAAACGACTGAAAAGATGCGATTGAGAAATCGTAGTAATGCTGTAGTAAGTGATACCAATCAGCTGATCAGTATTCATACGCGTGTCCAACCGAACATCTCCAGAGTGAATTAGTCAACAACGCATCGGAATCTAGTTCAGTTTCAAAACAATACGAAAATGACGAAAATATTGTCCCTGAATGATATAATACACTTTTCAACCTTGAATAAATTAACACACATAAAACTCTTAACAAACAACATTATTCGATAAAGATAATAAGTATTTGAATCAGCCGATCGTCACGCCGTAGGCCTACCACTGTGATGTGTTGTTGACGGCACAATGTTGTAACGAAAATGTCAAAAACCTGTCAATTTTTTAGAACTATAATTGATAAAAATGGCAATATCTTTAAGAGAAACTCACAAAGAATGCATCAAAACAAGTCTGTATGTCAGGATAATCAAATAATCTGAAGTTTGAACAACATTTGTTTCTTTCGACGTTACTTTCATTCATGTAGCAAGTGTCAAGAACGATAACTCTAATCGGCCTGTGATCACGGTGGTTCCCAGGGCTGATCAACTATGAGTATTTTGATTTGTAAAAGTTACTGCTTTCATGAATGTATGTATTGAATTTGAGTCCCCATGGTTTTTATGTGTTAATAATTACAAATGGATCAGTGAAATTCTTGTACTAGGATGTTTTTGTTTACAAAAACAGTACCTTTGGAAAAAGCACAATCTTGAGATCACAATGAAATTTAACACACTATAGATGAATAGTTTCAAATAATACTGCCTTTAAATATCAACCTGTAAGTTATATGATGTACAGTAATATTCATCGTTCTACGATTTTATTTTTAACCTAATCGACATTCGTTCGACACGTTCAATTTATCAATGAAACTTGAAAATAGTTCCGTCAACCAATCGTCTTTCATTCTCTTAGGAACCGACCAATCAACGTTGAGAATCACTAAAAAGCACATGTGCGGATATCAAAAAAATATCCACTCGTGTATCCTCGCCCGTATGGGTAATATTGTAAAATAATGTTTAGCTCAATAGAGATATACTTGATATCAATATACTAATTACATGATGTGCAGTATATATGGTGTTAATAAATTTTTATCAAAAGTTTATTGTGTAAGTATTTCATTCTTGCATTTTGTTAGCATGAATGACTTCCAACAAAGTACCTTTAAATGCGTGACTTATATACTACTTCATATTTAACATTGCTTATACATTTGCATTACATTTCTACATGCGTCGTAATTTGGTAAAGTTGTCCTATTTTATTGAATGACAGTCCGATGACACCGGAATGTGTTTACAAAACTATATACAATTGTTTTGAAGTGTACAATAACATTATTACGCTGGTAAAATTTAATGTTGTTAAAACACGACTTTACAAATACATAAAGGAACCTTTATCAGTCTTCACAAATCAGTCTCCTTGCTTCATTGCGATTATTTGATTTTAGCTTGATTTAATTACTTTTAGATTGACGGGCTTACAGCTTTAATTACAATCAAAATGATTTAGTTTCTAATAGCGTGCCTCTTTGTAATTATTTAGCACTTTATCAATTTATATATTCAGCAAACGATACTTACACTTGCTGTGCCATGACTTTGTAAAATGTTGCATAGTTGTTCTGCCAAAAACATTTATTTCTTAACTACACCTGACAAAGGGGTTTAAGCAAACTGTTGTATCGCCTGATCATCTGATGTAACGAAGTCCTAAGGTGGATAATGAATAGCCACATCTTTTTTTCTATGTCGAAATATCTAGCTGCTTTGTATGTTACATCTACAACATGTTTAGGACATATAGCGATCATGGTTTCAATCCTATGTGCAGAATAATAGTCTCAATCACCAAATTGTAACAATCACGTCAATTCGTATTGTGAAAACTTTTATACTTGAATAGTCCCTACTGAAACGAATCTAAGGAACATTTGCATCTTCGTAAAATACCTTACATATGGGCACATAGTCAAATTTATGTATTTTATTAAACAAGCACTACCGTAATGACATACTACAAAGCAATATTGAAAGTGATGCAGTTTCTGTATTAACATTTGATGTGTACATTCTAGCAAAAATTAAAACCATATGATGCCAGACGGGTCAATCTTGTCATGTGATGTTTTATATGCTTTGGTAATGATATCCTTGGGAACGAATATATGATAAGACATTTCCTGTAAGAAATGCTGTGAGAAATGCTATTATCATAAAAGAGTTAACTTTATATTCACTTATTATTGGTGGGAATTGTTGATAGCAAGGGAAAAGAGAGATGGCCACAATGATATTCTCCAAGATGACCATCAGATAAATCTGACTGACACTGATTATCATTACTTGATGGGTACCAATAGCTTAGAGTCAGAGTAAGAACTTAATTGTCACCAAGCTTACGAATTAAGTATTGCATAAGTAATTATAAAGCAGATTGGGTTCTAGTACTATCAAGCTATTACGTATAGGATTAAAGACTTAGCAATGACAGATTTAAAGATGAAACAAGACGGTAAATCACAGTATTATTCTTCTCGATGGCTGTTTGAACATAGTGTTATGCACAATTATGAGAGTTCTACTTAAATTAAGATGTGAGAACTACTTACATGTACAAGTGGTTACTTGATACACTTTTTTTTAAGGATAAAAGTATGGTTGCCAAACCAAAGTACATTGTAATACAGTCCATACAACAATATTTATTATTTCTATATCGTATTGGAACTTGCGCACTATGCAATTTGAGTACATGTATATAAAAAGCCTGTTTTGGATAAATGGATATTATTCTAACAACAATATGAAGGTAGCCATCAGAAAAATATTCTTTTCATCAACATCTCAGTAATTATGCATGCAATTGAGAAAATATTTGGTTTGCTACCAATGTATGAAGGGGTAGGTAATGATATTCAGTCATGAAACCATGCTGGAAGCTGGTACATAGAGAATCTGAGAATGTATCCATTGACTAAAAAAACATTACTTTTTTTACAGTTATGAGTCGAACTTCAGTGAACACAATATTTCATGACAGGGACGATATAAGATGGAGAGTAATAAAACAAACTCTTGTTTAGCCGCTCCATGTAGCAGGGAGACATTCTAAATTCTATTTTGATTTATTCGAAATTGATATTCAAGTGGACAATCAAGTGACAGACACGAACAGATTTATTTGTCTTTTCTGTTGTTAATTGAATAATGTCTCTAGTGAGTGTCCATTCCTGTACTTTTTATTTCACTTAAGGTATACAAGTCGCAGTTTTTAATCAATTGAGAAGTGGTTATACATAATACCCTTTTTAATTTATTTTAAGTTAAGAACTCTATAACTATGGACTATACAGGATTTTATAATTATATATTAATTGGATGAAATGTAGGTTATTATGCCCTTAGGACAACTAAATAAAAAACTGACTATTAGTTTTGGATTACCAGTTGGCATCATGTCTCAGTTCTCTCAATCTAGAGAGAAGAGTAAGATTTCTATTTCCAATAAAGTGAGTGCAACAAGGTAGTTGTCTTGGGTGAAACTATACAATAACTAATTAGATATATACCCTTACACAAGAATATATCAATAGATACATCTACATGTAGTTGCTTTTTTAAAAAAATTCACACAGAGTTTTCCTTCTCCATCGAAATCTAGTATTGCTGTCTAAAGATTTCACAATTTTACATTTGATTTTGTAAGTGTGAAAATCCGGGAAAAGCAGCAATGGCCATGCATTAATAAAGCAACTAGGCAAAAGTGCAAATGATAATTAAGAGTAGGCATAAGTCAATTACTTTTTATAATAGATTTTATAATAGATTTAATAAAAATGTGTGATGTTTTCATATTTCTTGACAGGTTTTTGTAGTGTGCCATCCTTTATAAAATCAAGTGTACCTTTATAAAACTGAATCATCTAAGACTACTACATTTTCCATAAACCAGAGTTTACATTCCGATAATATCTGCAGTAACCTCTGGAACCAGGCAGGGCTCAATGCGATTTATAAACTACCTTCGATTAGTGGCATATCGTCAAATGAGGTATCTACGCTGTCTCTGGCAGCCTGCCAATTGCATGGCTTCTTTCATGACACACCCCTGCCTCATCGTTAAACAGAAATGAGATAAATTTCGAGAGTTATGTTCTGGGTTTAGCATAGGAAAAGACACTTTATGCATCTGTTTTAGGGGAGTGATGTTTTTCTGTCTATCAAAACAGGTGGGGTAAATCGATTTGTTACCAAACACTTCCAGTTTTCCGTCAAGAGAATACCTTTTAAATTAAAATTTTTTAAATTTTAATCGTTTGGCCTTTGATTTTCGGTATGAAAGACTGAGTGAGTTCGGATTTCACGTGCTATTATCAATATTCCAGCTATTCAACACGTGTATGCAACCATCCAAATTTTAGACGGTAGACAAGAGAGAGAAAAAAACTGTGTAAGGAACTTTCAAAACACGTTTTGCATAAATAACTGCTTTAATGTAGATTAAGTAGCTTCATGTATTTTTCGCATGTTTCTGACTTGATTATATGCCATCCCACTTGACTCAAACCCTTATTGAAGTATTATGGGTTTTGTGCTTTAGCAGACCCTGAGAGTTATGTCAGATGGAGCTCACATGCTCATGGTAGGGTCAACCAGGTTTAATGGTCAACGTATTGAGTTCATAAGATTATCTATGTATTATAAAAACCTTCTTTCAATATGTTTTCAATTTCAACCTTCAATCTATCACAATTATTGCTGTTTTGCGAGATGATGTTTCCAGATAGATTTACAAGCCAAAAATCAAATTACAAATCACTACAGAAATGACTTGGTTTCCATGATCCTGGAAACCTTCAGGAAAGTGTGTAATTGTCGTATCAAGTTGGTTTCCATTCATGGAAACTAAGTCACTAGGTTTCCAGCGTGAATCCAATTTGGAATCTTTTATCTATTGTTTTTCCTCTTACGGAACCTAACAATAAACTATGTACAAACATATACACTTGGTTTCCATTCCTCGATAATAAAACAGATAATTTCCTTGAATGGAAACATTAAACCAAAAAAATAAGTTTCTTGTTGCGTTTCTATGCCATCCACTCAGTATCAATTCACTGAAACCAACTACTTGGTTTCCAGGTAGATTCCGTCTTAGATTTTTTCTCCCATTTCTACAATCTTACAGCTTTATCCGTTTGTAATGTAAGAATCATTTTCAAACAATTGTGATATTCTTGGATATGGATATAAAGTTATCCTTACTATAAGTCTTTTAAAAAACATTTATATAAAGAAAACCATAAAGGTTTATGGTTAATTAGCAGGATGGCATATCAGAAATCAAGAAGACATGGTCATCAACATCCCCGCCAGTCTGATTAAAATCGACTGTGATTCGAGGAAAACAAGTGTAAAAATATCATCTCTATCGCGATTCGAACCTCATCCAGCCCGGCTTACCTCTCATTCACAGTCTGAAGATACCCCTATTGCCCGCATGTTCTGACGCAAACTCATCTAGCCAATCGAAAGGAGCGCAGTGAAAGCTTACTTTTGTTTGTTTGAATATTTTTGATATTTCATTCCTCGGAGCATGGTTGATTTTAATCAGACTGCATCCCCCGCCAAATACGTTTTCACTAAAGCTCCCAATATTTTCCTAAATGGGCTGTAACTCTGTAATAAGTAATTGCATTTACCTTGTTTTTGGACTCCATCAAGGTATTCATACCCTAAAGACACGGTGCAAATGTTGTTACCTATCTTAAATAGTTTCTGAGAAAAGTTGATGACTCCCTAGAACAAAGTCCAAAAACATGTAAAAAGGGCAAAAACTCATTAAAAAATAATTTTGCATTTCTGATTTTCGAACTCCAGCAAGGTATTGATACAATGAAGACACACAGCAATTTTGGTTAGCCTATCTTAAATAGTTTCTGAGAAAAGTTGTCCCCTTTGACGACTCCTTAGAATCAGGTACAAAAACATGTAAAAAGGGCAAAAACTCCTTAAAAAATAAGTTTGTGTTTCTGATTTTCGAACTCCATTAAAGTATTGATACCATGAAGACACATAGCAAATTTGGTTAGCCTATCTTAAATAGTTTCTGAGAAAAGCTGTCCCCTTTAACTCTGATGGACAGACTCAAGGACGGAGCCCAAACCTATATCCCCCTTCCACTTTGTGGCGATAAGATACATAACTTTATAAGATACATAACTTCAAACAATTTACTATACATTTTACAATAAAAAAGTACATGTCAAATCAATTCACATAATATACATCTAAGGATTGTCATAATATATCCATGGTACATCACACATACAAATGGTGAGGTAGGGGAACCACGACAATGTACGGTCTTTGACCACTTTTCTCAACACACCAGGCACACTTCGTCTTGATTCTCTGGACTGGTATGAATGAGGCTGGTCCAGGATTGAGGTGTCTGTTTTGCCAGACTGTCGTTGGTGGCAAATAGCCGAGATTGTCATCTGATCTTTTGTACCAGTCCACTACTGCAAATACATGGTCTATGACACCCTCAGGTGTCTCAAGAGTGTGTTTCAAAAAGTAACTTATTTTCCCTGGTCTGGGGGTTGAGGCATCAATATTGGACTTGTCATCAGTCCAGGAGGCAAGGATGACATCAGGTGTACTGCTGTTCCCATACCCAACTGAAGTAAAAACTTCATTACTGATGAGCATACATCGGTAATTTTTCGCCACTTGGGAAAGCAGATTGACCCTGACCTTAATTTTATACATTGTGGAATATGCCTCTGCCAAGAAAGCTAGATTAACATTCGAAAGTGTACATAGTTTATAAGACTGCTTTGAAGAGCAAGAGGATAGATTACCCCAAACAGCCATTGGCACATTATTAAGTGGATATGAAACAACAGAGAAACATGACAAATTAGTAGTCTGGACATGTGAAGGGGAGGCAAAATTCAACAATTCCATAAAATGAACATTGTGTACTTCATCAACATTCAATGGATTTACCACACTTGACATTTCAAATTTTCTCATAATTTGGCACTCAACAGATTTTTTATTGGTAGGGTATTCAGTTAAAATTCCATTGTACCTCTCAAAGGAAAAAAGCCAAAACCCATAAATACAACCAAATGATTCTACACATTCTTTGAGGTGGCAGTGGAGGTGCATATTCGGGGTTACAAAGGCAGCACCATAAACATTACGCACTTCATTCACAAACTTTCAACCTCAGTTTGTGATACAACCGGCATACACAGATTCTTACATGCTAACACAAAAGTTTGCCATACATTAAGGTGAGGAGAGGGAAGAATCCCTTTTAATACATACATAGAATACACTAAAACCCAATTCTTCCACTCATTGGCAGTCATTTGTCCATAGTTGGAGACAATGTTCCTTGGTATACGCCCCATTTCATAGGGAATTTTCATTGCAGAGATTCTATCAGTGATTTCAGTCAAATTACTTTTTGTGAGTACTTCACTTTCCACCCAGTAAGTAAACATTTTTTTGGCAGTTCCTAAAAACAAGTTATGCATAGGGTCAATAGCATAGAACTTGGAGGGGTGGAAGTATTCTAAGTCCAGTAAAACAGTGTGCCTATACCCATACCGAGATTCAATCATTTGTTTTGCAGACACACTTTCGGCTGCTTCTGCCTTACACGAAAACTTCACATGTTTGTTTCGATCACGAAGTGGCCACCTTTCCAAGTTTGGTATACCACAGTCACGACCAGAGTTTGTTCTCAGAGGTTTTGTACAATGTGAGCATCCTTGATAAGCAGAATGTCCCATAAAACCACATAGCTTCCTTGCAGCTGGGATGTCAGCTGCTGCACACATCAAGGCAGCTTTCACCGTTACAACAGCAGGGTCAGAACCAATTGTCATCTTAACACCCTTCCAGAGTGCCTTCAGCTCTGCAACAAGTGGCTCCAGGAAGTATTTCAATGATTCTGGTTCCTTCTTCATGGCTGGTATCAGTCCAATAAGGATGGCATTTTCTGTTTTATATCGTTCTTCTCGAGGCAAGTTCATTACTACCATATACAGAGCACCTATAGAAATATCACTCCTTCTCTTGTAGGGCGCAAACCAGTCTACATTAAGGGCTTAACCAAAATGACATCTCTGGGTCAAAAAGTCAGAGCCATTGAGGGACTTAAAACTATTCCAAACTTTACCGTCAAATATATCAGCATACAGATTGTCAGTGTCTCTTGACCTCCACAAATTACAATTGTCTACAAAGCCAGGGATATTCAACATTTTCTGTAAGGGTTCAACAATTCCCTTGAAACAATAAATCTTATGGGGATACAACAATCATTTTCCATTACTCAACACAACCTGTCGTGCCAACTCAGTGTTACATTTGGCACGACCCTTCTTCCTGTTGCTATTTGTAGCTTTAGAAGCAAATACTTTATTTTTACATAGACTTTTCCCATTAAGAAGTACATCATCATAAGAATGGAGCAAACAACAATTCGAACATACAACATATTTGCAAAAGGTATCTTCACACTTGAACATTTTCTTAACCATGTGCATGGTGACAGGAAGCATTCCTGCAGCAACAGTGCACAGCTCACTGTACTGGCCAAGGAAGTTGAAGATCTGGGAGATCAAGAGGAGGATGTGCTCTAGACAACCGTTGCTGAAGAAATAGGAGCACTGCAGGAACACGACAGACATCACAATCCACATGACGACTTGTCGGGCACGTTCTTTGATGCTGCTGGATGCCGTTGATCTACTGTTGCTGGTGATGTCATCTTTGAGCTCATCTTCATCTTCTTCCCAGACAGACTCACCACTTTCCTGGAAAACAAACAATCTTAAGGTCTGGTCAGATTCCTGTTACATATGTAAAATTCTTCAAAAAAACATAAGCATAATTTCAGTAAGAAATAAAATGAAAACAAGTAAAAAAGTGAGCGTGGCTCACTAATACCCCCGACCGTGCATCTCTGACTAACTGAATTATTTTTCGCTTTCCATGTAGACATCTCTTGCACAGCATTTGACCCCAAAGGGGAATTGAGAAGAATGAATGAATTTCTGTAATTGTTTGAACAAAGTCTTTTCGTGTAAAATGACCATTACTTTGTAGTTTTGCATCTTTTATTTTCATCTCTAAATTTTGATGGGAAAATGACCAAGCAAAAGAATGGAACTTTGTGAGAAAAAAACCCTTATCAATTTTAGTTTTGATTTGGCACTGCAATTTTCAGTTTGTTTTCAAATAGTTTGACAGGGAATGAAAATGTTGTTTCTGAACGACAAATTTTAACTTATTGCAATCACTTCGAAAAATGGTGCATGCATACTAACTAGCTATAAAACCATTGATGTATTGAGTAAGTGTTTGACTTCAGTTTGCTCTGATATACCAGTATGTGTAATATTGATAATGATTGAAAATTACATTATCTAGCAAATGATGATGTATTTTGGCAAGATAAAATCGTACTGAAAACATTAACATAATTTGTGTGACTGATTATGTCAATTTCAACTTACCTTGTCAGAGTTAGTGTGGTCTGAATATGTTGTATCCGACTACGAAACAACAGGCTCTGGCTCTGGTTCTGCGTGGCAGGAGACATCAGATTCCTCATCATCTGAATCTACAAAATGACAAATGATAATGATATGTATACATGACATACATACAAAATTTATTACTACCTCTGGATATTGTGGTTGTTGCTCAAAGATACAAAAAATAATACTAAGACAGGGTTATTCATTTGTTTTGAGGGGTTTCTTTAAATGTCATAATTACAGAGAAGCTATTATGTTGACAAAAAATTCAATAACAACTATGTATATTGAAAGCTTCCAATTATCTTGTGTGCAAAATGATATGATGTAAACTTGATACAGAAATGTTAATTGAACACTTATCCTGTGGGAAAAGTATCCAACATTTCAGAAGTTGTAGTAATCATTTTCCTTTTGAACCTGTTTTGTCATGATACACACTTTAACCAGACATAAATATATCTGTTTGATTTGATAATTTAATATTACTTACTTCACAACATCGCAACTGTTGCAATTATTATAAATATATTTCAATATATAATTCATCATATCTTTTAAATGATAAATCTATCAGTGAAAGACCAAACATCCCATGACCAAAATATAAACAATTTGGCAATCCCTTCTACCAGATTTTGTATGTTTATATATAAATGCCCATATCCAACTTCACATAGGACATACATGAAATAAAAAATTTTTCACATTCTCATATGAAACCATGATCAAATTTATTTTGGAATCATGCATATTTGTTGTATAGTGAATTCTACTTCCTTTTTAAACAAGGCAAAAGTGAGCACGGCTCATATACCCCCGCCTGTAGTTTGACCGCCTTCACGTAACATTAATTTGAAAATTTATGAAAATTACTCGTTGAATGATTATGACTTTGAACACAATGGTCTTGCAAACCTAAAAACTATTTTACTTCATAACATCCGCGGCTATGTAGTTTTTGAATAACATTCTGGGAACCCTGGAATTACCCCTAAAAGGCACAACAGCACTATACAGTCGAACCTTGTTTTGTTTACAGTTGAAAATCGTCCCAATAGCGAATCTTCCTGTTAACTGGGTCATTTTTCTTAAGAAATATAGACACATTGTTTGAAAAATCTTTGTCCGTAAGGTGAGATTTACGGATATACGGAGTCCGGGTATCTGAGGTTCGACTGTATACTTCCATACCAAATTTGAAGTGTGCAAGTCATTTGGTATTTATATATGCTCCGGAAACAACAAAACAAAAATTGGACCGTTTTTGGTCAAAATTTCAAAAATTATTCAGAACATTGAGCTGAAACCCCTAAAAGGCACAACAGCACCATAAAGGCTACTTCCATACCAAATTTGTAGTTTCTAAGTGGTATATTATTTTAGTAATGCTCCTGAAACGAGACAAAGTCCAAAAATCAGACCGTTTTTGGTCAAAATTTCAAAAATTATTTTGACCATTGAGCTGAAACCCCTAAAAGGCACCACAGCACCATATAGGCTACTTCCATACCAAATTTGAAGTTTCTAAGCGGTACAGTTTTTGAGTTATGTTCCGGAAACGAGACAAAGTCCAAAAATCAGACTGTTTTTGGTCAAAATTTCAAAAATTATTTGGACCATTGAGCTGGAACCCCTAAAAGGCACCACAGCACCATATAGGCTACTTCCATACCAAATTTGAAGTTTCTAATTGGTACAGTTTTTGAGTTATGCTCCGGAAACGAGACAAAGTCCAAAAATCGGACCGTTTTTTGTCAAAATTTCAAAAATTATTTGGACCATTGAGCTGAAACCGCTAAAAGGCACCACAACACCATATAGGCTACTTCCATACCAAATTTGAAGTTTCTAAGTGGTATAGTTTTTGAGTAATGCTCCGGAAACGATTTCTTTAATGCTTTGGCATATAAGATGCGAACGTGGAGGAAGATTGATGATAATTAAGCTGTAGCCATAGAACCAATTAAAGTATATGTTAACTTGTCTTATGTTGGTTAAACTATCTTCAATATGGTCTATCAACATTTTCTAGACAATAATGATGGTCATTTCACAGAAAGACACTGCAGTGCATGCAATTTATCCGTCAACAAATGTTATTTATCTGTTCTTCACAATGAAATTCGCTGCCGGAAAATTTGTGTGTTAACAGACGTATTATGGTTTATTTAGAAAGTCACATAGATATAGTAAGTCCGGCCTTCTGACAGTTTGGATAAATGAGGGAATGAATCCGAGTCAATGAAGATAGCTTGGTACTCCAATCAATTACCTATTTGGTTGTTAAGGATATTTGAAGACCTTCATGGAGTTCTATTGAGTTAATTTTGTATAAATGGTATACCAGTGACTAAGCCAACCGATGAATTCTGCATGTTAAGTCGGTCAGGGCCATATTTCGCCGTAGTACCGCACTTCTATGCAAATCTATCCAATGTCGTAGCTCAGGCACAAGCATTTATTATACAACATGGTCTGTTTGATTGGGTTAATTTGGCAAGAAGACTTATTGATGCCTAACCTTCATTTTTTCAGAAGAAGTGTCTATAGTGGCAAACGCCGCTGAATAATATCTTGGTTTTGGAAATAATTGATATATCTGCTGTCGAAATTAAGTTGAAAGATTTCTTCACCTTAATGTAAGCATTGTGCACAAATCTTAGTAAGCTATAAAAGGAGAATCGTATTGATATGCATATTCAATTTTGAGAAGAAAGACGAGTGTACTTGTATTCAAACATATATTATATTGTTATATTACGTGCATATATAATTCCGTATGAACATTTCAGTTTTGTATTAAAGTTACATGTATGTTAATCTTTCACTGTAAGTTATTGTTGATAATAACGATCACACTTACATTAATCAGCACTTTTGTGTCGTAGTAGAAAGAGTAACCTTTCATCTAACAGTGGACACATTTCACTTCATCTTATCTCGCTAGCCATGAAAAGGTTCAGCAAATTTCACGCGGTGACGATACACCTGTAGATACCAACTTCAAACATTACTTGGTTTATGTGGCCCACAAGTGATCCTGAACCGCGTGGGATTAGATACCAAACATAACACACAACTGTTGCCTGTTGTACCTACAAAATAATTCTATATCCCTTTCATTTTGCAATTTCATCATAGCGAAGTCGGTGCATTTGAGTTGAGAATTTTATTAAAGCAATTATTATTAGCAATGCATCTGTTAATAAGCTTTGGTGACTCGTCCACTCAAAACGTATATAATCAAGTATTCTCAAAGAAATGTCACCTCATCAATATATAACTATGTTAAGCCTTAGCCAAAACAGTTTGTCCTTATTAAAGTTGGTCAGAAACTCCAAATCCTCTATATTAGACAGTTTCATAAGGTCAACATAACTTATTATTAGCAATGCATCTGTTACTAAGCTTTGGTGACTCGTCCACTCAAAACGTATATAATCAAGTATTTTCAAAGAAATGTCACCTCATCAATATATAACTATGTTAAGCCTTAGCCAAAACAGTTTGTCCTTATTAAAGTTGGTCAGAAACTCCTAATCCTCTATATTAGACAGTTTCATAAGGTCAACATAACTTATTATTAGCAATGCATCTGTTAATAAGCTTTGGTGACTCGTCCCCTCAAAACGTATATAATCAAGTATTTTCAAAGAAATGTCACCTCATCAATATATGACTATGTTAAGCCTTAGCCAAAACAGTTTGTCCTTATTAAAGTTGGTCAGAAACTCCAAATCCTCTATATTAGACAGTTTTATAAGGTCAACATAACTTTTCGTCACCTTTTAGAACTACTTCAAAGGGAGATTCATTAAGGACTCTATATTTATTGCATTAAAAGGTATTAAAAGTAGATACCATACGATGGAGGTACATTAAAAAGACTCTACTTTATATGCGGGAACAAATTTTCAACATTGAGGATGGATCAAGACAGTTTCCAAAGACTGTTTATCAACAAAAAAAAATTATTAGGACCCAGGATGCAACAAACAGCATTTGTCATCCCCAAAAACCTTTATCAATCACCTTTTTCATTGTTAATGACTTTTAAAAATAAAAGAGAAGGAATTCCACGCAATTAGAGCAATAAAGAATTTCTGAATTTTGACATTTAATTATTGTGTACAAAACAAAACCATAGCGGTAAAGATTTTGGTGACACCTTACAGTATCATTTGGATCGCGGAAAAATGATAATAATAATAGTCTATTCATAGGACGTTTTTCCATGCGCAGTACAAAGCGCGCACAGTAAAAAGAGAAATCGGGATTTGAAATTATTATAATCCACATGCACTACAAAGCATATCAAATAATGAAGGCCATTAAATTCATTAAATCATAAGGATAACTGCCTTAACTATTTGCAGTAATCAACCAAAGTCTCATGATGCTATTTGATTGAGTTAATTTGGCACAAAAGATTCTCAATGCAACTATCCTTGCTTTGATTAAGCTGTATGTTCAAGGTCTGTAGCATGAATAGCAAACGCCTCTGATTATAACAATGACAAAAACACTGTCTACAATAAAACATACTTACTAAAAATTTCGTATTTATGAAAAACGGTTAAATCAGGCATAAATACCATCATAATTTGGAATCCTTAACCCTTACGATGCGGGGCGCGTGATATTTACGGGCCAAATATAAAATGGCACGTAAGCCCTCTTGGCGAAATCCGTAACTTTCAGGATAAGGCTATATATTGACTGCAAGCAGTCTTGGCTGCTCCCGGATATAAATATCAAACCTTTTCTCAAAAATGATTGAGGGTACCCACCTTGCGGCATTCATATCTCACAAACCAATAGAGATAATTCTATAATTTTTACATCATCGTGTAGAAGAAAGAATTGTCTTCATTTCCATGTATCATATGTATATCCGCGCACAAAAATAAAGAAGCGGCAAAGCGTTGCGACAAGTGCCGCAAAAAATTTGTTGACCTCAAAATGATTGAGGGTACCCACCTTGCGGCATTTATATCTCACGAACCATTAGAGATAATTTTATAGTTTTTACATCACCGTATAGAAGAGAGAATTGTCTTTATTTCCATGTATCATATGTATATCCGCGCACAAAAATTAAGAAGCGGTTAATCAGGATATAACGGTGGCTGGCACCGGACAAAACAATTCCGCCACGTGGGCTTGTAGAGCAAAAATATATAGCCGCATCGTAAGGGTTAAATATCATTGACAATTTACAGTTTTTAAACATAGGATGGGAACTATTTCTAGCAATTTCTTTGTGAGGCATTTTGGAATGACAATAATGCTGAGGAATATATGGATGACAACTTCTTTGTTCATTGTATGCGACGTTTAATACGTCGCGGGGGGACATAATTTACGACGATAAGCACTTACATGTACATGTATCAAAGAATTTTGTAGAATAAACTATTAGGTATTTGCGTTTTTGTATTGACCAATTAGTACTCTATGGCCTGTTAGGTATAACATACGAATTTGAAAACCTACAATGTATTGACACTTCTGAGGTTAAATTTCAACATTATCCGTTTCATTTGTGCAATGCAACGGCAATGAGGCATCCAAATTAGATGATATGTGTACTAGGATGCCTAGGTAAGTGAACAAACTTGGGTACGAAACTGTTTGTCAGTTATGTGAATAATGAGAATAAAATTCCGTTCTAGCCTGTACTGTTGTTACCACCTTATATAGTGATATTAAAGCCATGTTGAAGATCGTTAAGTGTCAACCTGAGGTTTCCCACTGAATGTCCCTAGGGAGGAACTAACTACTGGTGTTTATGTCATGTGAATTGATTAGAGATGTTTATTGGACAGGTTATACCCTCATAAACGAAGTGATGAGTAACAGAGATAGGTAAGTTGGTGTATTGGTGTGGGAAGGTACACAGGTACTTATCTTACC
The DNA here is from genome assembly GCA_916613615.1 of Steromphala cineraria. NCBI lineage: Eukaryota > Metazoa > Mollusca > Gastropoda > Trochida > Trochidae > Steromphala > Steromphala cineraria. Next base: position 26,106,138 of record OU744732.1, read on the forward strand.
TTACAGTAAAATACTCGTTTTTGATTGGCTGACGATCGACTCGTTTTATCTTATGTACACCGCGAGTCTCACCTCTCACGGTGTACAAATTTCATGTACCCCGCTGCCATAGCAACAGCTCCTCTCCGAGAAGAGGTGTCGCATAGGGTTAAGATGACGTTACCAAATGACGCATGCGGTGTCCAGAGTTCACATACGTTCGATCAGCTGTTTTCGTGATTATTAATTATAGATTTGTTTTCTCGTCATTCTAAGTTTTGTTTGGAACCAAATTCTGCATTGCATTACTTGCACATGCTATAGGATTAAAATCAAATAGTTTTTCAGCATGTTTAGTGTAATAGTTTTACGTAACACGATTCATAACATTGCAGTCGGGTTGGACGACGCCATTTTGTTTACATTTAGGGTCAAGGCCGTTCATGCAGTGTTGGCTCATCCGTTAACGGCAGTCAAACTAAAATTGATATATTTTCTTCTGACATGACGGTAAGATAAATACGTTGTAAGCTTCTCCCTCGGGTAATACGGTCTGATATACCATCTTTGTAGAAATGTCAGCCCTCGCCTTGCGGCTCTGGCAACATTTCCACAAAGATGGTACATCAGACCGTATTACCCTCGTGAGAAGCAAACAACTTATAATATCACTTGTATTGATAAATAATTAACGACATTTATGTTAAGGAAAGCTTAGGTCAATAACCTATTTGAATCAATTTGAATGCGTCTTATAAAACTGAATGATGAGTTACAGATTATAAGCGTCAGCTTAAGTCACAGAGGATGTTCTTGTAATGATAAAATGAGTCACTGTTGATTGTATTGCATGGTAATATAACATTGTAGGAAGAACATATTAAAGCATGAAGCAGAACTAGACTGCTTGAATAATAAAAATGAAAGAATGAGTGGTTAAAATAGTTTTAAAATGGTTAACCGCCTGCCTAAACATATTCAGATACATTTACGTCTAGTTTATATGATGACTGATAAAAAGGAAATATTTGTTTATGATATATACTATGATATAATGATAGATATAGATGAATCGTAAATGGTGCACACTTTTGAAAACAAGATCAAAATTTTTTGGGTACAATTGTAAATGGAGAAAGGTTTTGTTTAAAGCGTACAATGTATTTGGTATGGACAACATTATCATGAGTGATAAGATTTCTGAAAAGATTCCATACTTTGTGGTTTAGAACTTGTTACTTGCAAAACAAAATGATTTTAAAGATTATTGTAATACTTTAGTTATGTTTACAATTCCAAGAATATACTCATAAATAAGGCAGTTCATAGTTTCTAATATAAGTGTTTCTATTATCTTTTCATTTTTTTAAAATATTAAAGTAGTTGTACATAACATAATAATTCATATTCAGTGAAAGAATAGATAGTAGAAACATACAAAAGAATCTTTTGAAATTGATGCAAGAACTATTCCTTGGCCGATAATAAATACATTCTGAAATAGATAAAGGCTTTCGTTAGAATACATTACATCTTTCTGAAAAAATCTTAATATTTTTATAATGTATTTATGGTCTAGTTGATGAAACGAAAATATTTGTCTGTAATTTTGGATATATTTCTACTAGTTCGGAATCATTTCTTTTTAAGTTTTCTAGATATTTTTACATCTTTTCGAATCTCAGAAATCAATACTTCTTCATTTTGTGTTTAAAGCATTTTCAATAAACTTTAAACTTCAATTACATGGTTAATATTTTAGGGTATTTATTGTAATGCTTTTCCATCCAATATGGTGAAATGTAAATGAGGCGTGATGTAACGTGTTATATATATAGACTCAAGGGCATAATAAACGGCACCATACATGTGTATAAAATGTAGGATAGTTTACGCCACAGTTGATACTGGAGCTATGAATTTGAAACAATATCTGTTCAGGCTTTTGAAAAAAACAACATTCAAAATATGTCGGTTTGTGGTCTATGGAAAATAGGTTTTAGGACACAAATGTATTGGAACAGCAATATAAATAAATGAAACTTCCTCTAATGAATGGAACTATAAATACGTCTTCACTACTGCTAATGCTTGTCGTTATATTTTACTCATCACAGCATTTTGTTTGCAGAGTGAATACTAATATTAACTATTTGAGACATTGAAATACCATTGGTTGCATGCATGTACAGTACAATCGATAAAGTGTGATATGTTTATCAAGGACGTGAGAGTGGAATATCATGTAGCGGGAGAAACTCGAAATTGATATTGATGCAAAATTGTTATCTGATGCATTCGGATTTCATCAATGCTTGAGGGCTGATAAGCAGTTGATGTGTCACCACTTTAACACTTACCCATCGTCAGTTTTTCAGAAAATTTCATCAAATTGAAGATCCTTCTGGTGTGATCTCTTAGTTCCATGAAAGTATTTTCCGAAAGAGGGATTTAGTGAAAATAACCCATCCATCAAATAAACGAAGTGATTCACAAATACATAGCTGATTTGTGTTTTGAACTAATCTACTCCCTTCAACTTTGACATGCTGTTATTCTTTTTAACCTAATTGTATTCTCTTTTTAGTATTTTGTGATTTGAAGTTGAGGTTTTTAAAACATTACAATTCCTCTGTCAAAGGTAACAAAGTTACTGTGACATACATGTATGTCATATCCAATCTTATGACCATTTTAACAGTGTGGGAAACACAGACAAAAGGTAGTAAGATTAAGTAATCTTGTGTTCTCTACTAGAAACGGTACAAATGACCAGCATGCAGTAAACATACTGTGTTTATTAAACGTTGTGTGTTTATTGTTTTCGTTCAAACGTTTCAGCTGAAATTTACTACCAAAGTTTATAAAAATAAACAAAATAAGTCTAAAACAGTTAATAAACAAAAGTTTAGGGTATTACAATTTTTATCTTATTTCTGTAATCAAATCAATTTTGAAAACAGCAATGAACCAACTCTTTAAAAATGAGGATTTCGCCAAATATATTACGAAGATTATCATTTTCATTTTTTTAAAGTGATTTTTTGTTCTGATTTTGTTTTATTTTAAATGTTATCAGCAAATTGATGCTAGACGAAGAGTTGACTTGAACAAGCATTTGAAAGACATATACATCATTTCCAGATTAAATCACAAAAATGACACTGGAACTAGTAAGACTCTATAAAACACGATCTTGACCAATTAACTTAAGAAAAAGTCTCTCTCCAGCAAAATACATCTCTTGCCAGAAATTGTAGATACCAACATTATGACAGAGTATACGGAAAATCTATTTTGGATATCTTATGATAGAAATCCAATTTGATATGATTAAAGATGAAGGGAATTATGATATGTCAGTAAACAGATAACACAACATTTTTTTATTTATCAGGGGAAAACTACATACCAAAGAGCAACATGAGAATCAAAATTTATGTTTTGTTTTATTTGTGTGCGTCTTGAATCTTATTTGAAATAGTTATATAGATAAAACACGTCAGGAAATATCATAATTCATTTTATTGAGCAACTGTTTAAATCTATGTTTTGAATACGTCTAACATGAATGGGATATGTTTCTTGGTTATTCCTCTTATATTCGTTTAGGAAATATACTTGATTACAAAATTCATCTAAGTAGGGATTTGGAAAGAATCATCTTGTACAAAAGCTAGTTTAAGTAATGAACATAGCATCATAAAGAGTTTTTGAAAAAAAACTATAGTGTTTCTTTTTGCAGAAAGGAATTGCAAAAAGACATTGGTGATACACTCACACTCGTTATGGAATGTATAAACTAGTATTATTGTCTCTTACATCTACAAATTACAGATTTTGATTCAGGAACTTAATGTCATCAATAATTAATGGACATATATTCAGAGCGAGTGTGTACTACATATATTCTACAAGATCATTAGTGAGAAAACAACTCACTGATTTAGTCATTGTTAAATGCATACTTACGTAACAAAGAGAATTGAAAGACAAAACCAACCTAGAGACCTTGGCTTCAAGGCCTTCTGAATCTGGAGAAGAGGATGAAAAGAGGTTTCAACAGCGTTTTCAGTGTCTGCAGAAGCAGCAAAACTGTAATTAAAACTTCAGACGGTCATATCATGCAATAAGCGAATCGGTATGTTAATGTATTTGAGTAGTGCTGTATTGCCCATTTTCGACATAAAGTCACACAGCATGGTTATTGAATTCTAAAACGGATAATGCAGGTTAAAGGTTGACATTTCCCCTCGTTAGTTGAATTATATGTCAAAATGTAAGTCGAAGGTTACTGATGGAAAATGTACAATAATCAATTATCAAGTGACTTACCTCTTTGAAGAAGCATTAATTATATCCGAGTGGTTTAGAGAGCACATAATTAGTACCATTCAATCAGCGATAGCCAACTTTTCTGACCTACCTTTTGACGAATATATTGACCATATTAAATCTACAAAACCCGTGGCCTTCGATAGGCCAGGAAGACAAGTTCTGTAGTTTTTGTTTGAGCGTTAGTTAAAAAGCAAGGTATTTAACACAATCAATGTTATCACGAAAAACCTAAGTGTGTACAACTTATAAACTGATTCTCATATAAGGTAATGGTATATGTGTATATGTGTTTGGTTAATTACTGCATGAAACAAAACCAAACATATTAGTTTACATTAAACAACATATTTAACTAATTATTTCGAAATGCAAATATGTTTCAAAAATTATCAATCATCTCATAATATGACTTACAGTATTTGAATTGGGAGGTTTAAAGTTAAGGTTAAAACTCAAGTAAAAAAAACCAGAAGCCTTTACTAGAATGAAATTGCGGATTGGTAGAGAATCAGACTAATTTCAATAAATGGGGATTACAGTACCTCACCAGTATAATCATATAAGTTGAAGTTTAAGGGCACCGTATTTAATTGGTTATCTCATTGCAGTTGGTAGGCTTTTTCGATGCAACAGCCTCAATACAAATGATTTGATTAAAAGATGGACTTCTAACTCTTCTATCAGATGAAGTGATCAGAAATGTTTTGAACCAGTAATGCAAAAATACTTATAGGCTTTCTCATTCGGTTCTCGTAGGGGCGCCCTAACCTTTATTCCTTGCAAATCAATATTTACCAAGAGCCGTGTGTTTCAAGGCTGTTGAGGTAATTTGAAAAAGAAAGTGTGTATGCACAATCCCTACATCTTTTATGTTGAAATAGTGAATTAATATAACTTATGAAGTAAATCGCATAGAACAGGCACATGTTCTTACACAAAACATTCCTACTCTAGCGAATCGGAAACAGAGAGAAAGTTATATGAAAGTAAGTTCTCTCCCATGGGTTTTCTAGATCAAAATTATTTTCTTAAATGACAATTTATAATTTTTAAGACATACTGTCGATGCCGGTTTTCTATTCAAAAATGAATTGGCATAATTTTAAAATTAAATTGGTTAGTATGTCCATTTACTTGACAAAGTACCATGTCGGTTGATGTAATTAAGATTTTCTTGAGACAAGTCATTTTATCATGTTCTTTTAAGTAGTCTGCAATAAAAAGCAGATATGATATGAAAAAATGAGTTTTATATTTTCTCTTTCGGGGAAACTTGTTATGCCAAAGCTATGAGAATGAACACAATCAGAAGGCCACCACATGTAATAATATTTTAACATTTAAACAAAATATTTTATTAGATGCTTTTTATGAACACATTCCAACATCAACTTGGTTATCTTTATTCTAATCAAATTAAAAAAGTAATGATGTGAGGCTTTGGGGCAATTATGTTGCAATCTTTCAGAATCGTCCTTACAACTTACGCAAGTTCCTTAACTTATTTGATTTTGGATTAACTACTTCATATATCAAAGTTATATGGAATTCACATTGATAAAGACAAACTTTGAAACAGAATAAAAGCAGTAACTCGATTGCCTAAACCGAGAAAATAAACTTCAAATAGATAAATTTCTTTAACTTTAGGATATGTCCTTAAGGGAAATTTAAATTCAATCATTACTTTTACAAAATAAAATTAAACCTTTTTACATCTTATGTCACAGACAATGTTGAGCCAAAATGTTTTACAATGTCTTTTGACAATAAGATAACAGAATGTGCTTCAGTCACTTATGTAGAAACGCAAGTAAAATCAGTTATGAGATATTTTAGCTGACACTGTATAAGATTTATGTTTTATCTGAAAACAAATTATGATGTCACTTTGTTACACATTGACAATGTTGTGTTGGAAACATGATAACAATAATAGGAATGGGAATTTATTTTGAGTTAAGAATACACAATAACATAGGATTATCTATGACACATAGGCACTAGGGCAAACCCTCAATTACGTCACCGTTATTTGTATATTTGACTTTCGCCTTACTTTATTGTCAGCACAAATTTGCCCATGAAAGCGTCAGGTACTTCAACTTATTTGTTTTATAGAGGACCTCGAGAAACGATAAAATCCTGAGCTGAAAGGGAAAGTACACATATGATTACAAAGATGCAATCCTGAGATGAAAGTAACATTTGACAACATTACAACAATGATGTTTTCAGTTCTCTGTAACTAGATTTAAAGTCATTGTTAGTTCAATCGTTTCCGCTTTTAAAAAATGAGATTTTGGGATAACCCCTCGATTTCAACACCTTCATTGTCACATAGTATAAAGAAGGCAGGAAACTTAATCCTTCACGTTGTACTGTGCTATACAATCTTGGAAGAAAAATATCTTATACCATCTTGGAATATTTCAATAGCTGAAGATTTTTTATACGATCTTGGAATATTGAAATATTCCAAGATGGTATTGGTAAAATCTTAAGATATTTTTCTCCCAAGATTGTATAGTACAGCACTACCTAACCCATAACCTTTGTCGCCGACTAGTACGTGACATGCAATCAATTAAAAATTTTAGCCACCATATATTAAGATGTTAAACCTTTTGATCATCACTCACGGACTAGATCAATTCCTATGAATTATTCCTGCGAATGGAAAGAAAGACGATTTTCACGCTCAAAGTGTCCATTTTAAGCACAAATGGCTGTCAGAAGGAGGGCTAAGGGCTGTGACGGAATCAAGCGCTGTGATTGGTCGGAGTCATCAATCTAGCTTTCTATTTGTCTTTTTTAAGTGAAACCTGCTACTTTAGATCATCTTACTTTGCTGGCATTGACAGAAAGTGTTTTACGTATGTTCTGTCATTGCAACTCGGTTGACTGTTGGACTGTCAGAGGTTAAACCATTCATGTTCTCATTAAAATATATTTTAATTATTTGAAAAATTATTTCGTCAAAACTATTATTGTGACTTCTGTTCACAAAATCTTGCTGTTTCAAATGACTGAAACATTAATTAGAAATCCACAAAATTTGATCTTAACTTGAGTTGGAAAAGCCGAAACTATAAATCCTTAATGCTTGTACAAAAGAAATGAAATGGGAGAGACAAAACGTATTTTAAATATATTTACCACTTGTTTGCTTCAGTTTCAAACAGCAGAAACTGCTTCACGGATCTTAGCTTTACAACAATTTTTTATGCTCAGCTTTATTCAATTATAGCTTTACACAGAATTGAGGTCGTTGTGCCCTTGGGGAATAACATTCGAAAAGCTATCAATAATGTGGCATTACCGGTTGGCGAGCCATGAAGCAAATTGAGATAATGTGATTACTGATTGGAAGCTTTGCTAAAGCATTAACCTGCATGCTCATTTGAAAACCTTTCCTTCGACACATTAGGCACAGGGTAATACCGTGACCAATTGTTTTCAAGGAATGGAGAGTTACGAGGATGGTATACGACTTAAATTTCGCTCAATTTCCTGCTTTTTCAACTTCATAAGTTAAACTCAACTTGAACCTGATGTTAAATATATCACTACATTACTGAAAAATTATTGAGTGAGAGAACAATATGCTGACGTCACAAGTGTAATTTAATTGCTAATGTTTCCTGTTTGTATAAGATGAAGTGTATGATTTTAAAGCAATATGTGTCATATGTAAAGTTTTATTGACGATTTATATATATTGTTGATGAATGTGATCATCTAGACTTTCTAATTGCATATTTCAATTAATAGTGATGTTTGAGTTAATGTTTGCCTTTTAATTTTTATATCAATTTCTTTGATTCTGCATATACTGACCAAAAGCCGCCTTTCCCATCAAACAGTAACTAAATGTTTTACTCTTGTGACATCTGGTCCTGTCAAAGCATATTTGAAGCAAAACAGATCGTGTAATACCCGGCATCTTGTAGGGTCTGTCATTATGTTTGCCATATTTCTAACAGATATCAAATTATCCTAAAGCTTTTATACCATATGCTGTGAGCTTCTATTTATAAAAGTAATTTAAATAAGTCTTCTGCCTGTATTAAACTATGGGAACAAGTAAACACATAATTAAAGATGAAGTTAGCAGGGCGTATCTTTATTGCAAATAATAATTGATAATAATTATGCACATTTGTAAAGCGCTGTTACCGACACACTAGTGCATGCTCAAAGCGATAAAACAACCTTGACAAAACAATAATTCCCTCTAAATGTTACGGCAATCATATTTATAGAGGTTGAAAGTGTCATGAAGCCTTGAGATAACAATATTCAATTTTTGCAAAATCTAATAAGGTTTTATTAGTTGAACTCATCGCTGCAGGGTATATGAAATATAATGAAACCAGGGTAGTCAAAGCCTTTTTAGAAAATTTAACCTTTGTCGATCGGTTAACTTCATTCACATTTCAGCTCTCTTTATTTCTCATTTAAGAAATGGTTGTCATCGATTTTTCACATCAATCTCCTAAAGAATTCCTTTCACTGCCAGGAGAGATATCGAATTTGTATAGAACATAAATAACAGATATAGATGATTTTACTTTAGGAACGCACTTATAATGAGCATAAATCATATTATAATTATATAGTTTCTAAACACCCAGGTATCCCTTAAATAACGTGCAATACCAAATACTTTGTATGAAAAGACTTAATAATAATAATAATAATAATAATAATAATAATAATAATAATGATAAGTTTTACGTCAAGTATTCATCTCTTACAAGTTGCTCACCGACGATTCACAAATGTGCATTATTACCCTGACGGATTGTACTTTTTCAAAGCTACTTGCCTGCGCTGAGAGTCAATTTCGGACAGTACAACCGTATAACCAGGTACCCATTGTACAGCTGGTTGGACTGAGTGCAATGTGGATGAAGTGCCTTGCCCAAGGTCACAAATCTTTTGTGTCTCCACTGGGATTCTAACCCGGGTCGTTGGCGTGAGAGGCAGACACGCTAACCACTACACCACCGCACTTACATTCTCACTTACACACGCGACATATACACCTACTATCTTACACTATAGCATTCCAAGCAACTATGGTATTAACTGTCCTGATTGTCAATCAGCCTAAATCCCGGCAGCAAGCATTGCACAGCATGAGATTTTGATTGAGCTAATATGACATAGGGGGTTATTTATAACAAGCTTTTTATTATCTGCATAATAGAGGTTTAATATTGACAGGCATGCATCTTCTAATAAATAGTTTGTTTCTGGAAGCGTCGGACATTTTCTTTGCCTGTTTTCAATTTTTCCCCTAGATTTAAGTGTTATCATTGTACAAGAAAATTGTACAAGCATGGAGACAGTTTAAAGCGCACTTAAACAGTAACCAAATGCTCTGAATGCATTGGTTGATTGTATATACTATTGTATGTCTATTATTTGGATTTAAGTTAACCTTTATTAAGTTTAAACTCACCTAAATTTATAGATATTCTAAAGGAAATAATCAAATAATACGTATTTCAAGATGAATGGAAATAGCCTCTAACAAAATACAGGTTTTGATTGATGAAGTTGGAAACATGATGTGTAATCTTTTAGAATGGCTTACCTTTTCAGATTCAATTATGAGTTAAAGGTTCGAAAGATTGTACAAAACATATGATTGCACTGATGCAAAAATATATATGGATGAGTATGATGATTAGTTGATTATTTATAAAAGATTTTTATCGATAAGTAAGATAATAAATTGAATACTTCTAATTGATTATGTCTGCCTATATTTAAACAGGATTTCATCAGAAATGTCAGGCTCGTGTTCTCTGCAAAGAATAAAAAGTGTAATGAAATAAATGTGTGTCATTAATTAAAAAATAACTTCGCTTGTGAGTTTCATGGTTATGATAAAATATTGTTTTCTTGCCGCCAGCCTAATGCCTCTCATGAAAGAAACTTTTGGATTACAATACCATAGCCTTGAAAATCAGCCTGACAGATGTTGAAGATAAAGATTTGAAACTTGCAGGTTGTCAGCATCTTTCTACAAGACCTCACATCTGTTACTTCCTGCTTGATTGACTTGATTGGTTCCCCCACCCAGAGGTCATGTTCTTGTTAAACCGGCATAGGGTCAAAATAACATTGATATGGGATTAAAGAAGGGGTTAGAATAAGATATTCTTATTTGATAGTTGTTCGTTTGCAGGTTTATATCTAATATCAAGTTATATCAAATTGATTTATCACAAATGTGAAATATGAAGGTAAGAAAGATAAAGTGGAAATATCCACTCAGTTTCAACTCCACTCATTATGATAAATCCCATTATTATTTAACCATTTTTACGAGAGAGAGAGAGAGAGAGATAGAGAGAGAGAGAGAGAGAGAGAGAGAGAGAGAGAGAGAGAGAGAGAGAGAGAGAGAGAGAGAGAGAGAGAGAGAGAGAGAGAGAGAGAGAGAGAGAGAGAGAGAGAGAGAGAGAGAGAGAGAGAGAGAGAGAGAGAGAGAGAGAGAGAGAGAGAGAGAGAGAGAGAGAGAGAGAGAAACAGGGTAAATGAATAACATATCTTATTTTTTTTAGTTGAACCACACATGGATTTATTCTTATCCTTCTACAGTTTACAAAACTCTAAAAGTAAAAGTAAAATTGTAGGACAGGGCCTTTAATGCCTTGAGTATAAGAAGATAGATTCAGTTTTATATTACCTATCGCACATAAATCTTTATAATCTCCTGAATCCGTATAAATGCATTAACAGTTTTAAGGGAGGAAGAAATGAAAAAAAACCATGATCTCCCTAAATCGTAAGAAGAGTAGGAATTTATTGATAACTGCTTAATAATGATAGAAATCAAGAAGTTTCACAGAAAATCACATATTGTTTTAAAGTAGAATATGTGAGAGAAATATTAAAACAAAAATATAATTTTGGTAAGAGTTACGCCAAAGGCCTAGCATTTTTTAACATTTGATTCTAAGTAGTTGGAATGAATAAAACAACAAAGCTTTTAATGAGGAAAAGAACGATTCTACAATTGTTATAAGTAAGTGGGAATGTGATTCATTAGATTTTGTATGAAACATGAACTAAATATAGTTTTGAAATACATTCAAGTAGTTGTTTCTATTCTGTTTACACTCATTTAGGAAAAAGTCATTTTACTTATTTAACATATTATTAACAGTTGCTTTACATATCATATTCAATCATGCTAATATAGTTCTAGAACGGTCATGATAAGGATCTTAAATGGCGAGAGGTGATAGATATAACAACAATAGATGACTTACAGAGCTTGGTTAGTTGGCTCTCAGCTGAGTATCAAGTTATCAGAATTAAGAGGAAAGGAAAGCCTCATAAAGTCGATAAAATACTCTTTTGCCATATCATAAGAACATTTTTGTTCGGGGAAGCATCTTTTGAGAAGATCATCTGTGTCTATTCTAATACATTATCAAAAGGTCAATATATTGGAAATTATTAATTTTTGTTTTATGAAAGTAGAAAACATTTTCAATATTCATTCAGTCGTCTATGAACATAACGAAAATATTATTTATTCATTTATTTTGGAAGTGACAGATACATGTAGAAAAGACTCATATAGTCGATAAAATACACATTGGACCTATCATAAGAACATTTCTGTTCAGGAAAGCCTCATTATCAAAAGGTAAATTTATTGAAGATTATTATTGTATGTTTAATGAGAGTAGCAATCATTTTCAATATTCATTCAGTCGTCTATGAACAAACGAAAATATTATTTTTTTTTTTTTTTTGGAAGTGACAGATACATGTAGATGTTGCTCTAGCATGCTGCCAGGATGTAGTTGAACTGTAAAGATGTGACCACATTTGACAATTTGGTAAGATGCACTTATTCAAAGGTTATTTCTATATTTGTATATATAAGTTCGGGATATTTCAACAATACATTTGAAATATAATATATAATACATAAATATATCCGGGTTTTCTGTTGCTGACAATGTTTTTGCAGCTAAGTTTCCGTCTTGTGTTTTCATATGGTGAATATCAAATATATTTCAAATCTGTTTTCTGTACCTATTTTTATCAATCGAAATATTTACATTATAACCAATAGACATTGAAAATGTTATATTTGAACATAGTTATGCATTGTCCAAAATGATATTCTATTCTCTAAGGATCTGTCCCTTGATTAGCTTTTTACCGACGCAAATGAAGCATGGAAAGGTGACAGCCGTGGCGTATCATGCACCTGTATAGATTCATCTCGAGACGGCACTTGATGTTAACGGGACTGTATAGTGTAAAGATTTGTTGCCAAACCGTGTTAATGAAGTATCCATGCCAAAGAATCACTAGAAATAGTTATCGTGACAGAGAATCATTAGAACCATGGAAATAGAAGAAACTGAGTTGATTCGTCTGTTTAATTCAGAAAATTGTCCAATTTCTCTTCTCTTCAAAAATGGAAAGCTTTTGACTCTTCATAACATATTCATTCAGATAAATATATCAGATTACCAAACATATATTGAGTTCAAACCCATTTAGGACATGACTCAATCAATAAACATTCTTTTTTTGGATATCAGGAAAAAGGAAAATTAGTTTTTCGGATAATAGGATATTTTGTAATATCCATAAATTGATAAAAAGATACAATGCTTTAGGTGATAGTATATTTTGCTTACGATTGTGTGCAAATCTATTTGTAAAGGGTTAGATACATCAAAAGGGCGTTTGGGGTAATACTGTTATTACAAAGCCGTATTAAATAGTAAATATGCAATGGACGCACTAATTTTCACAATAGAAAGTTACTTCTACTTCCTTCATGCTCTCAAAATAATCGTAAAATATGAATATATTGAATGTCTATTTTCACAATGTACATATGTAAATTACATACATGTATATAACAGTAAAGCATCCCTCGTATCATTCAGCTGCAAAAGTTGCATGATTATAATGGCATAGTGTACATTTACACTTTTTAATATTTGTTATTTTCATATATATAACGCAAAAAAAGATATGTTTCACAATTTAAGATAAAGCTATGCATTAATACTTATGTAATCACAAAATGCAGTGCTCTTGTATTAACTTGAAAGATCAATGTATTGCTTTCTAAGTACATTTTAAATTGAATGATCTCCAGCTAATCTTAAACCATGTTTTCCAGGCAATCTCCTGATTTTCCATGATAAAAAACGAGTCCATCAGAATTTAAAACACAATTGAATTTAAACCACATGAAGTAACTGAATTTTACTAAAAATAAACCTTTTATCTTATTGAAATTATATAGATATCAACTAGAGAACTATTTTTGACATAAACATTTTTACCAAACAACATTGTGGAAACACTTTGATTTGATAACAAAGATCAATGCTAAAGAGATAATCATCTCCAATTATCCCATATTGTTAGAATGACTCTTATCATCTCATAAACATTCTTCTTCACAAAAGATGAACTGCCTTTGACCTCTGCCATACTGGAGTAGACAACACCCTACTTGCTTTTGTGGTAGAATGTGGTTTGCTTACTCAAAAAGGAAATGCGTGAGTTTTTCTTAACAAGAAAGTGATTTGCAAAAGGAAAATTATCGATCTCTTATGAATTTTTATACAACTTCAACAAATCATCTAAATCACTAAAGAAGTATGTTCTTTGCACGAAAACTTAAATGCTTGAGAAAAAGGTTGTCACAACATTTTAGAATCATGTTTTCTTGTTCACATCTCAAAACTAAACGTAAACTTCTAAACTTCTTTCATTTTGACAAATATGTTTATAACATATAATTGTACTATGAAAAAAAATCATATTCCAACAAATCATCCTCATGATAATTACCTTGACTGCGTGACACAGAAGACCAATCAATTTTTATAAAATCATCCTCATGATAATGACCTTGACTGCGTGACACGGATGGCCAATCAATTTGTAAAAGTTCGAGATTCACAATCCTCGTGAAGACGAAAGTACTGATTCTCATTGATTTTCAATATCTCTTCTGCACAATTGCCTTCGTGCCGGAAGGGTATAGGAGATAACAACCTTATCAGAGGATGAGGAAACTTAAATGGGATTTCTGAAGATAGAAAAGCAAACATACAACCTGATGATATCTGCTAGGAAAATGTCAGATTTCATCATTATTATTTAATTCAATATTGCACTACTAAATCATTACTTCGCATGAAGTATTGTTGGATACAATTTACCTATTATCTAATACAGTTTTGTCTTCTTTACTTAAATCATATAATGTTTGATTAGTATCAGTTTCTTTTCTCTTTGGCTTGAACGTGCTACAACGAAGAATCTTGTGGTACCATATACAATGAATAATATAAAATATATTACTCTACTGGACATTTCATCCTGAAATGATTTAAAAGCATCTGTACTGAGCAGAATACATTTGAACATTCATAAACCTACAAAGTAGATGAACAATGTTCACATGGATGAACACAATGCAAACGTCATGGCTAAATATTCCAAGCAATAGTAAACTGATACATCACACTGTATATTGTTGATATTCAGTGTCAATTGTGCCTGCAATTACTGCACAGTATGTAGTGTTTGATTGAGTTACTTTAGCACATAGGAATGTCTAAGCATCTTATTCTGTAGATTTGAAATGGAACCGCCTCTACATAATAGTTTAAATTTAAGCTCAATTGCATATTATTTGTCTGATAATGTGGACATGTTTAAAAACATATTATACTACAACAGTTCCACCAATTTCGAAACATTTACACAAATGGATAAATATATAAGATATATCAATATTAAAAATATGAAAAACATTTAAATATTAGAAAATATGAAAAGATATGAAAAGCATTTTGCATATAATATGCCAGCATAATTATCTCAGTAAGAACCTACGAATTACAGATACATGTTTCTTTTCTTTTTACAAGTTAATTTCAGGTTTCCAGGTTCTGGCAATTAATGTCATAATCAGCGATTACCTGTCTTGAATTACGATTTGAATATTTCCCCCTTCAGGTAGGATTCGTATGATATGATACCTTACAATGATTATTCGTAAACAATTTAAAAAGGAACACACAGTGCAAGGTGTATGCACATGTAAAGCATCATTATAGAATAAGAGAAAGTTAGAAACTAAAGAACTAAGGATATTCCTTCACGTAATGATAATAATCTATGGAACTAAGGGAAGTATGAAATCTTAAGATGTATTTTATCTTCGGTAGACACTTTATTTGATTCTAAGTTTTAAAAATTATAATTTGACAAACTGTTCTAGGGAGGCAAACATCTAGGTTGCGTTTTGAAAATTCATTTCAGTTTTGTTTCTTACTACTGCAAGTTAGTTTCTTACTACTGTAATAGCATTTTGAACAATAGCAGGTGTAATTGATAGACAATTACAACAATATTCTCTGAGGAAAGTATAGTGAGTCTATAAAATTCTATTTTGAGATTATTGCTAGTTGGTTTCAATGCGCAACTTTCACAAACAATTTATGTTCTTCACAATGGTTGATAAATTATCTCCGAAATTTCTCTCAATATGGGTTTCACCAAATCAACTAATGTAGGCAAAATCGTTGATGCGCTGCGTTCTTCCATCTTTTGACAAGGCTTGGAATTCACTGGATGATGATATACAAAGTTCTTAGTCAGTAACACGATTTTTAAAAATGCGACATAACTTTATCTCTAGCGTTGAAAAGTTATACATTTTCAATTAAAGGCAAAGCCATTTGATTTTTGTTGGATTCACCCTTGTTGCAGCGGTCTTAATACCTATTTTCATGATTGTGATTTGACAGAAAATCTTCCCTTTCAAAACAGTTTGGAAGATCCTATTCATTGCTTCTTTAAATGTCCCCAAAATAATTCGTTTATCATTAGATAATGATAACAATTGCATTTTATAGTTTTCCATGTTAGGTTTGGTACAATATGCAAATTGTAGCTTCATGTACAACAATCAAAAGGGTAACTTTAAAGTAAAGCATACTTCTGGAACCAGGTACCATTAGTGGAAACGGGAGGTTCAATTTGATATATTGGAACTATAGTAATATCATATCATTTCTACAACATTGAAGTTGAAGTCAATTTTAAAGGCACCGTTTTTATTAGTTATCTTATAAACCATTGATTTACCCAGGGGCAATCACATCTATGCAATGGATTTCATTAAAAGATAAAAATCTAACTCTTATATCAGATAGGAGTATATGTCAACTGGTAATGCTAGGTTTCCCATTTAATTCTCTTTGAGGCCGAAATAACCTACATTTCAAGCAAAACAGTTTTTCCCCAATAGCTAGAATTGAAAGGGCTCTACAACTGGAGTATTGTTGAAAGGACGTTTAACAACTCACTTAACCTAAGTTGCTTGCGTTTATATCCATTTTAGTGATGATTATTACTGTCAGACAGATTGGTCAGAAGGTCATCAAGAGAACAGCCATCATTGATGTTTTGAGCCTTTATTTGTCATCCACACAGAGTAATCAATTCAGCATTCATTGCTATTGTCTCTTAAATACTTTGGTTCCCCCGGAGTAGTCAAGTTTTATATACTATATTCATGTCATGAGAGACTACTTTCATTAACAAATCGGCGGGAAAATACATATCAATATTGTCATAAATACATAATTGCATTCTGATAATGTAGATCAACAATGTATGAAAACATTTTACAATTGGCATGTAAAGGGCGTTTTATGTGGTTGTAAATGTAAATATTTGTATTTCGAGTTGCAAAGCTATTGGCAAAAGCAAATATGTCTTGTTCACCAAATACATGTTTATTACCCTTTTAAGTGTAACATATAACTTATATAACAAAGTGTTATATAAAATGTACCCTAATAAACAGAAAACTTTGGTTGGTGTGGAATGGTATGTAGTTTGAGGATAGAAATAATATATGCTGTTGAGTTTTATATGGTTAATGGTTCTGTTCCAAACACTAACTTTTCTCTTTTCCTCTGAAAAAGGGCGTTAATTCTCCCATGAAATTATTCTAGGCAACAGAAGGAAAATGTCTAATATACCTTGCAGAAACGAACAGCACTATGGGAAACATATGTGCTTGTTTCAAGATAGTACCCTCATCATGTATGTCATTTACAAAAAAAGAATTCTTATAACACCACTAATTATGTAATTCCATGTTATAAATACAATGGCAATCAATGATATGCTAATAAACAGCACCTCTCTCAAACAGTAAGCGACCTGTTATCCGACAAAACCATGACCAGAATTATTATCCATAATCTCCTTAGAAGTGGGCAAATAACTCAAACAATGTGAAGTAAGCTTGTTACTTTAGATGTTACTCCTGTATGTGATTGCATTGAGAGTTAATGTTAAATCCTTTTTTTATCTTGAGAAGTATCTTTAACTTTGTTAATTAATGTTCAACCAGGTATGTGATTCAAACCATGCCTCTTTTTATTATAGAAATTTCAATCATTTTATCAAGATCATTATCGAATTGTATGCCTAGCTGCGTAAATTGTGACCAATCGAAATTCATTCTTATTTTATATCCCTTCTCCTTATCTCCTTTCGGAGTCCATACATAAAAGTTTTGTTTCATCTACAATAGATCTCATAAGTTGTTTTTCTTTTACGAATCATAAGGAATTTGTGCAATGAGTACAGACTTTACACCAGAAATCGGCTCAATCCAAAGCCAGAACTTACTTTAGAGAATCATCAAGTTAAGCTTCTTTCGTGAAAACTGAAGGCAGAGCAAAGAGACAAAAGATGTATTTTGATGAGCTCATGTCCATGAGACAACTATGGCAATTACCATACAGATGGAGATCAGGCTTAATCGATCAATGACAATTATCATAGCTTTGCTTAAGCTGAGGCGAATATGAAGATATTAATATAATACACCATTTCCATCTAACATTCTGAGTAAAGGCGCTGAATTATAGACAGTTTAATGTGGTCAATAAAGTTATTGTCTGGTTTGCATTATCATTTAAAAAATCTTTAAAGTATTTAAAGTATGTTGTTACACATCACATTTGTAAAAAGATATGCGTTTTGGGCTGAAGGTATTTTTTATATATAAGGAACAGAAAAGTTTTAGTTCCCCTTTGACATTCTATACATGTATCACACACACTGTAAAATAATGTTTAGCTCAAATACAGATATACATGATATGAATGCATTAATTACATGATATGCAGTATATATGGTGTTATTACATTTTAATCAAAAGTTTATTGTAAGTATGTCATACTTGTTAGCATGAATGACTTCTAACAAAGTAAGGTAAAATGAGTGACTTATATACTACTTCATAGTTCACAATGCTTATGCATTTGCAGTACATTTCTACATGGGTCGCAATTTGGTAAATCTGTCCTCTTTTACTTGATGACAATGCGATGATACCGGAATGTGTTTACAACACTATATACAATTATTTTGAAGTGTACAATAACATTATTATGCTGGTAAAATTCAATGTTACATTTTCTACAACACGACTTCACATTTACATAGAGAAACTTCAAGCAGCCTTCACAAATCAGACTTCTTCTTTCGTTCAGATTATATGATTTCAGCTTGATTGAATTGATTTTAGATTGACGGGCTTACTGCTTTAGTTACAATCAAACATATTTAGTATCTACTAGTGGGCCTCTTTGAAATTATTAAGCACTTTATCAACTTCAATATTCAGCAAACGATACCTACACTTGTTGTGTCATGACAACATTCTGCATGGTTGTTCTGACAAAAACATTTATTACCTAATTACACTTGACAAAGGGGTTTAGGAAAACTGCTGTATCGCCTCATCATCTGATGTAAGGAAGTCCTAAGGTGGATTATGAATAGCTCCATCTTTTTTCTATGTTGAAATAGCTTGTCGCTTTGTATGTTACATCTACTATATGTTTCGGACATGATTTCAATCATAGATCCAGAATAAGAGTCTCAATCACCACATTGTAACAATTGTGTCAATTCGTGTTGTGTAAACTATTATATATGAATATTCCCTACTGAAAAGAATATAAGGAACATTTGCATCTTCGTAAAATACTTTACATATGGGCAAATGGTTAAAGTAATGTATTTTATTAAACAAACACTATCGTAGTGACATACTGCAAAAATACTGAAAGTGATGCAATTTCTGTATTTACATTAGATGTGAAAATTTTAACAAAAATGAAAACCATATGACGCCAGACGGGTCAATCTTGTCATGTGATGTTTTATATGCTTTGGTAATGATATCCTTGGGAACGAATATATGATAAGACATTTCCTGTAAGAAATACTGTGAGAAATGCTATAATCATAAAAAAGTTAACTTTATATTCACTTATTATTGGTGGAAATTGTTGATAGCAAGGGAAAAGAGCGATGACCACAATGATATTCTCCAAGATGACCATCAGATAAATCTGACTGACACTGATTATCATTACTTGATGGGTACCAATAGCTTAGAGTCAGAGTAAGAACTTAATTGTCACCAAGCTTACGAATTAAGTATTGCATACGTAATTATCAAGCAGATTGGGTTCTAGTACTAAACTCACGTGCAAAAGAAACGTCCCCAAACGTTTTCAAACTATAAATAGCAAATCTGAAAACACTTGTATATTCTGACATTTATTATTATTAACTTGTTGTATATTTATCAAATTGCAAGAATTCGTGAAACATAAAGACATTTTTTTACCGTTTTACAAGATGATTAGTTGACTAGGTGTGTATTGTCCGGTATTCGATCACCTGTCAAAACACAAATCACACTGCTTCAGTTACTTAAACGTCATAATATCGGCTGTGGCCTCCTTGTGATGCAACAAGTAACGCAACACGACCGCGGACATGGTTTATAAATCGCCTAATAACACGACTATGGATATGGTGCCATTTCCCCTGCAAAACATGACTCAAGTCCTGCACTGTCAGTGGAGGCTGTTGGCATTGTCGAATACGTCGCCTGAGGAAACCTCAAAGATGCTCTACTGGATACATATCCGGAGATCTTGCTGGCTAGGCCAAGACATTCACAACATTGACGAACAGTACTCCCTAAAGCCAGTATTCGACGTCAAGTTTGATGCTTTAACTTCATTGCTCTGAGAGGTCGATTTGCTCAAATGTCGTGTTAACGCAGTCGTCTGGTCACTGTCCAACTGCTGATTCGATGATTCAGGCTGTGTGCAGCTGATGACGTCACAGTCAGGAAAATGTTCCTCAGGGGCAGCACCCGTAAATGTCTGTCTACAATGGGGGTGGTCACCTTCAGTCTGTAGCTCCTTGGCCTGTTTATTGTCCTGCCAGTCTGTCCAAAATGCATCAACAGCCTATCAATTGTTTGCTTCGAGCAGTTCAAGATTCCAACGACATGGTCGTTTGTAGCGCCAAGTTGAAGCATCCACTTTGCTCACCCTCTCTGCTTTGAAGTTAATTGCGGCATGTTCTTGTTGTCAACATGATGTAACTGATGCCCAAAAACATCAGTACGGGTATTTTTATGTACATTTAGGAAATTTCACTGATTAAAATCATTTTTCTCGTAAAAAACGTGCATTTATTGTCCTTTTGTGGTCATGTCATCAACTTGAGTGTTTATGTGACCTATTCCTAACACTGAGTTAGGTTCAATGTCAGATAAAAAAATACAAATAAAAAATGTTTGGGGACGGTTTTTTTGCACATGAGTATATCAAGCTATTACGTATAGGATTAAAGACTTAGCAATGACAGATTTAAAGATGAAACAAGACGGTAAATCACAGTAATATTCTTCTCGATGGCCGTTTGAACATAGTGTTATGCACAATTATGAGATTCTACTTAAATTAAGATGTGAGAACTACTTACATGTACAAGTGGTTACTTGATACACTTTTTTTTAAATGATAAAAGTATGGTTGCCAAACCAAAGTACATTGTAATACGGTTCATACAACAATATTTATTATTTCTATATCGTATTGGGACTTGCGCACTATGCAATTTGAGTACATGTATAAAAAAGCCTGTTTTGGATAAATGGATATTATTCTGACCACAATATGAAGGTAGCCATCAGAAAAATTTCTTTTCATCAACATCTCAGTAATTATGCATGCAATTGAGAAAATATTTGGTTTTCTACCAATGTATGAAGGGGTAGGTAATGATATTCAGTCATGAAACCATGCTGGAAGCTGATACATAGAGAATCTGAGAATGTATCCATTGACTAAAAAAACATTACTTTTTTTACAGTTATGAGTCAAACTTCAGTGGACACAATATTTCATGACAGTTACGAAATAAGATGGAGAGTAATAAAACAAACTCTTGTTTAGCCGCTCAATGTAGCAAGGAGACATTCTAAATTCTATTTTGATTTATTCGAAATTGATATTCAAGTGGACAATCAAGTGACAGACACGAACAGATTTATTTGTCTTTTCTGTTGTTAATTGAATAATGTCTCTAGTGAGTGTCCATTCCTGTACTTTTTATTTCACTTAAGGTATACAAGTCGCAGTTTTTAATCAATTGAGAAGTGGTTATACATATTACCCTTTTTAATTTATTTTAAGTTAAGAACTCTATAACTATGGACTATACAGGATTTTATAATTATATATTAATTGGATGAAATGTAGGTTATTATGCCCTTAGGACAACTAAATAAAAAACTGACTATTAGTTTTGGATTACCAGTTGGCATCATGTCTCAGTTCTCTCAATCTAGAGAGAAGAGTAAGATTTCTATTTCCAATAAAGTGAGTGCAACAAGGTAGTTGTCTTGGGTGAAACTATACAATAACTAATTAGATATATACCCTTACACAAGAATATATCAACAGATACATCTACATGTAGTTGCTTTTTTTTAAAAATTCACACAGAGTTTTCCTTCTCCATCGAAATCTAGTATTGCTGTCTAAAGATTTCACAATTTTACATTTGATTTTGTAAGTGTGAAAATCCGGGAAAAGCAGCAATGGCCATGCATTAATGAAGCAACTAGGCAAAAGTGCAAATGATAATTAAGAGTAGGCATAAGTCAATTCCTTTTTATAATAGATTTTGTAATAGATTTAATAAAAATGTGTGATGTTTTCATATTTCTTGACAGGTTTTTGTAGAGTGCAATCATTTATAAAATCAAGTGTACCTTTATAAAACTGAATCATCTAAGACTACTACATTTTCCATAAACCAGAGTTTACATTCCGATAATATCTCCAGTAACCTCTGGAACCAGGCAGGGCTCAATGCGATTTATAAACTACCTTCGATTAGTGGCATATCGTCAAATGAAGTATCTACGCTGTCTCTGGCAGCCTGCCAATTGCATGGCTTCTTTCATGACACACCCCTGCCTCATCGTTAAACAGAAATGAGATAAATTTCGAGACTTATGTTCTGGGTTTAGCATAGGAAAAGACACTTTATGCATCTGTTTTAGGGGAGTGATGTTTTTCTGTCTATCAAAACAGGTGGGGTAAATCGATTTGTTACCAAACACTTCCAGTTTTCCGTCAAGAGAATACCTTTGTCTGTAAAATTTTAATCGTATGGCCTTTGATTTTCAGTATGAAAGACTGAGTGAGTTCGGATTTCACGTGCTATTATCAATATTCCAGCTATTCAACACGTGTATGCAACCATCCAAATTTTAGATGGTAGACAAGAGAGAGAAGAAAACTGTGTTAGGAACTTTCAAAACACGTTTTGCATAAATAACTGCTTTAATGTAGATTTAGTAGCTTCATGTATTTTTCGAATGTTTCTGACTTGATTATATGCCATCCCACTTGACTCAAACCCTTATTGAAGTATTGTGGGTTTTGTGCTTTAGCAGACCCTGAGAGTTATGTCAGATGGAGCTCACATGCTCATGGTAGGGTCAACCAGGTTTAATGGTCAACGTATTGAGTTCATTAGATTATCTATGTATTATAAAAACCTTCTTTCAATATGTTTTCAATTTCAACCTTCAATCTATCACCATTATGACTGTTTTGCGAGATGATGTTTCCAGATAGATTTACAAGCCAAAAATCAAATTACAAATGCTTTGGCATATAAGATGCGAACGTGGAGGAAGATTGATGATACATACGCTGTAGCCATAGAACCAATTAAAGTATATGTTAACTTGTCTTATGTTGGTTAAACTATCTTCAATATGGTCTATCAACATTTTCTAGTCAATAATGATGATCATTTAACAGAAAGACACTACAGTGCATGAAATTTATCCGTCAACAAATGTTATTTATCTCTTCTAAACAATGAAATTTGCTGCCGGAAAATTTTGTGTGATTACAGACGTATTATGGTTTATTTAGAAAGTCACATAGATATAGTAAGTCCGGCCTTCTGACAGTTTGGATAAATGAGGGAATGAATCCGAGTCAATGAAGATAGCTTGGTACTCCTATCGATCACCAATTTGGTTGTTAAGGATATTGGAAGACCTCCACGGTGTTCTATTGAGTTAATTTTGTATTAATGGTATACCAGTGACTAAGCCAACCGATGACTTCTGCATGTTAAGTCGGTCAGGGCCATATTTCGCCGTTGTATCGCACTTCTATGTAAATCTATCCAATGTCGTAGCTCAGGCACAAGCATTTATTATACAACATGGTCTGTTTGATTGGGTTAATTTGGCACTAAGACTTATTGATGCCTAACCTTCATTTTTTCAGAAGAAGTGTCTATAGTGGCAAACGCCGCTGAATAATATCTTGGTTTTGGAAATAATTGATATATCTGCTGTCGAAATTAAGTTGAAAGATTTCTTCACCTTAATGTAAGCATTGTGCACAAATCTTAGTAAGCTATAAAAGGAGAATCGTATTGATATGCATATTCAATTTTGAGAAGAAAGACGTGTGTACTTGTATTCAAACATATATTATATTTTTAAATTACGCGCATATATAATTCCGTATGAACATTTCAGTTTTGTATTAAAGCTACATGTATGTTAATCTTTCACTGTAAGTTATTGTGGATAATAACGATCACACTTACATTAATCAGCACTTTTGTGTCGTAGTAGAAAGAGTAACATTTCATCTAACAGTGGACACATTTCACTTCATCTTATCTCGCTAGCCATGAAAAGGTTAAGCGAATTTCACGCCGTGACGATACACCTGTAGATACCAACTTCAAACATTACTTAGTTTATGTGGCCCACAAGTGATCCTGAACCGCGTGGGATGAGGTACCAAACATAACACACAACTGTTGCCTGCTGTACCTACAAAATAATTCTATATCCCTTTCATTTGGCAATTTCATCATAGCTAAGTCGGTGCATTTGAGTTGAGAATTTTATTAAAGCAATTATTATTAGCAATGCATCTGTTAATAAGCTTTGGTGACTCGTCCACTCAAAACGTATATAATCAAGTATTCTCAAAGAAATGTCACCTCATCAATATATAACTATGTTAAGCCTTAGTCAAAACAGTTTGTCCTTATTAAAATTGGTGAGAAACTCCAAATCCTCTATATTAGACAGTTTCATAAGGTCAACATAACTTTTCGTCAGCTTTTAGAACTACTTCAAAGGGAGATTCATTAAGGACTATATATTTATTGCATTAAAAGGGTTTTTAATTAAGAAATAAAGTTTGCTCTACCCCAATGTGTTTTGTAATAAAGTATAGTTTTGCCCTGAACTATTATAGTTAAAGCACGAGGAAGGTAGTTTTTCTATGCGCAGTACAAAGCGCGCACAGTAAAAAGAAAAATCGATATTTGAAATTATTATAATCCACATGCACTAAAAAGCATATCAAATAATGAAGGCCATTAAATTCATTAAATCATAAGGATAACTGCCTAAACTATTTGCAGTAATCAACCAAAGTCTCATGAGGCTATTTGATTGAGTTAATTTGGCACAAAGGATTCTCAATGCAACTATCCTTGCTTTGATTAAGCTGTATGTTCAAGGTCTGCAGCATGAATAGCAAACGCCTCTGATTATATCCATGACTAAAACACTGTCTGCAATAAAACCTACTCACTAAAAATTTCGTATTAATGAAAAACGGTTAAATCAGGCATAAATACCATAATAATTTGGAATCCTTAAAATATCATTGACAATTTACAGTTTTTAAACATAGGATGGGAACTATTTCTAGCAACTTCTTTGTGAGGCATTTTAGAAGTTGGAATGACAATAATGCTGAGGAATATATGGATGACAACTTCTTTGTTCATTGTATGCGACGTTTAATACGTCGCGGGGGGACATAATTTACGACGATAAGCACTTACATGTACATGTATCAAAGAATTTTGTAGAATAAACTATTAGGTATTTGCGTTTTTGTATTGACCAATTAGTACTCTATGGCCTGTTAGGTATAACATACGAATTTGAAAACCTACAATGTATTGACACTTCTGAGGTTAAATTTCAACATTATCCGTTTCATTTGTGCAATGCAACGGCAATGAGGCATCCAAATTAGATGATATGTGTACTAGGATGCCTAGGTAAGTGAACAAACTTGGGTACGAAACTGTTTGTCAGTTATGTGAATAATGAGAATAAAATTCCGTTCTAGCCTGTACTGATGTTACCAGTTATATAGTCATATTAAAGTCATGTTGAAGATCGTCAAGTGTCAACCTGAGGTTTCCCACTGAATGTCCCTAGGGAGGAACTAACTACTGGCGTTTATGTCATGTGAATTGATTAGAGATGTTTATTGGACAGGTTATACCCTCATAAACGAAGTGATGAGTAACAGAGATAGGTAAGTTGGTGTATTGGTGTGGGAAGGGTGATGAACATGTGATTCAGACACAGGTACATATCACTTGTATTGATAAATAATTAACGACATTTATGTTAAGGAAAGCTTAGGTCATTAACCTATTTGAATCAATTTGAATGCGTCTTATAAAACTGAATGATGAGTTACAGATTATAAGTGTCAGCTTAAGTCACAGAGGATGTTCTTTTAATGATAAAATGAGTCACTGTTGATTGTATTGCATGGTAATATAACATTGTCGGAAGAACATATTAAAGCACGAAGCAGAACTAGACTGCTTGAATAAATGAAATGAAAGAATGAGTGGTTAAAATAGTTTTAAAATGGTTTCCTGCCTGCCTAAACATATTCAGATACATATACGTCTAGTTTATATGATGACTGATAAAAAGGAAATATTTGTTTCTGATATATACTATGATATAATGATAGATATAGATGAATCGTAAATGATGCACACTTTTGAAAACAAGATCAAAAATATTTTGGTACAATTGTAAATGGAGAAAGGTTTTGTTTAAAGCGTACAATGTATTTGGTATGGACAACATTATCATGGGTGATAAGATTTCTGAAAAGATTCCATACTTTGTGGTTAAGAACTTGTTACTTGCAAAACTAAATGATTTTAAATATTATTGTAATACTTAAGTTACGTTTAGGATTCCAATAATATACTCATAAATAAGGCATTTCGTAGTTTCTAATATAAGTGTTTCTATTACCTTTCAATTTCTTAAAATATTAAAGTAGTTGTACATAACATAATAATTCAAATTCAGTGAAAGAATAGATAGTAGAAACATACAAAAGAATCTTTTGAAATTGGTGCAAGAACTACTCCTTGGCCGATAATAAATACATTCTGAAATAGATAAAGGCTTTCGTTAGAATACATTACATCTTTCTGAAAAAATCTTGATATTCTTATAATTGTACAATAGATAATAATGTTGTTAGAACAAAAGAGGTTGAAGTACAGGGCATGATTGAGTAATGGATTAGAAGCCAGTTGGTGATGTACATGAACAAGTAGAGATTATGAATAAGGTGTTGTTAAAATAAATGATGTACATACTAGTGAGAGAGATGGACAAGCATTGGTTGAGGAAATAAATATATGAAATTATACAATAAGTTGTTGGTACGCATTTGGGATGTAATATCCTTCATCTCTGTTAAGGGCGGGGCCTATCTTCTTTATGTGGACAGCTTCCAGGAGTTTTCTTATTTTGAAGTCAGCTTGAATCTTTTCAATGGTTCTGATGTTTTGCCAGTTGATGGTGTGATCTGGATGAGCTATCATATGGTCGGATATGGCGGATTTGGAATCATTCTTTCTCACTGAGGCCTGATGTTCTTTAATTCTGTGGGAGAGTGGTCTTGATGTTTCACCAACATAGGAGTCACCACAACTGCATTCTATGCGGTAAACCACACCTGATGGGTCTGGCTTCTGGGATGATTTTGGTTTTCCTGTTGCGCCTAAGAGATTTTGGATAGGCTTTCCTTTTTGGTAAACTACGTCTATGTTGGCTTGCTGCTTCAGAAGTCGGCGAATGTGATGGCTGGTTGGTCCAATGTAGGGGAGGCTGATAGTGAAGAGGGCAGTCTGTTGACGGGGAGGCTTGGCTGTTGGGCTGAGGGTCTTATTGATGGTCTGGTTGAGGAATGGGGCGGGGTATTCGTTGTAGGTGGTGAAGACGTCTTTGAGGTGGTCTAGTTCAGCATTGAGGGACTCAGGTGTGGAGCAGATGTTCTTTGCACGTCGGGTTAGGGTTGTGATCTTGTGATATGAAGTTGAGATTTTTGAAACATTACAACTCCTCTCTCAAAGGTTACTGTGATATACATGTATGTCATATCCAATCGTATGACCATTTTAACAGTTCGGAAACGCAGACAAAAGGTAGTGAGATTAAGTAATCTAGTTTTAGTTTAAACAATATTTATTCCATTGAATGCATGGTTGGATTGGTAAACAGGCATACTGCCTATTTGAATACCTCTCCAATACAAAAATTACATGTAGAACAAAAATTCACTCATCAATACAATATAATATATCAATACATTCACAATATACAATATAGTTCATTATATCTTGAAAATTAGCTAGTAAAACGTTCAGTTTGGGTAAAATATGAATGAACTGAAGTGACTATGTTTTGATTTATTTCATCAGACAGCGAATTATTTCCATATAAGACAGTATGTAAGTCAAACCCTTTTGTATAATAAAAACATCTCGATTGAACTTCGGCAAAATTTGGACACATGAAAAGATAGTGAATGGTATCTTCATAAAAATAGCCGCAATCACACTTGGAATTGTTTTGAATAAACCGGTCAAACTTGTGGCCATTAAGATCACTGCAGCCCAGTCTTATCTTACAATGAATAATTTGATTGTGTCTAGTACCAGTGTGTTTAAATATATTGTGCACGTTGCAAGGCAAAGTTCGATCGATATGTTTTTTAAACGAATTAAGTGAATCAATATTTCTTACATTGTCATCTAGCAGATTCCACTCGCCCACACATGATGGAAGAAACGATTTCTTATAGGCTTCAGTGCGGCAGAGTGGAGTTTGAAGAATGTTCGATGATCGAGATTCATATGTGGATACAGAGGATAAGTTCAGTGGAATTAATTCTAATAAATATTTCGGAGTTTTTTCGTGAAACATTTTGTAAAATACACTCATTTTGTGAAGATTTCGTCTGTCAGATAATGATGAAAACCCAGTTTCTAAATAAAGTTTAGAATGACTTACTCCTCTAACCGATCCACATATTGTTCTCAAGGCATCTAAGTGTAATTTTTCTAATAACATTTCTTGTGACTTTGTGCAATTATTCCAAATGTAATCACAGTAATCAAAGATTGGAAGAACAAATGAAGTGTAAAGTGTTTGAAGGCTTTTTCTTTGTAGGCGGTATTTCAGGCTTCTTAAGCAATTTATCATAGGACTAACTTTGGCAATAATATTATCAATATGTTTATTCCATTGGCCGTCACTTTGCAAAGTAAATCCTAGATGTTTATGCGAGTCAACAGATGTAATAATTGTATCATTCATTACAAGATCTGGGATTATTGTCACTGTTTTCTTTCTAGAAAAGCCTATAGTTTCTGTTTTAGATGGATTAAAATCTACCTTCCATGTTTTAGCCCATTCAGCTATTAATTTTAAGTCATCATTTAACAAATTGGATGATAAGATAGGGTCATCAATAATCACATATAAAGATGTGTCATCAGCAAATAATTTAATATTACACTGAATATCTTGAACAATATCATTAATATATATAAGTAAAAGTAATGGTCCTAAAACTGAACCCTGAGGAACGCCCGCTTCAATTGATTTGGCATTGGATTTATACCCATTGATTACTGTAAATTGTTTCCGATTTGTCAGATAACTTTCAAACCACGATAAAAGGGGACCGCGTATGCCATTAGCCCACAGCTTGTACAAAAGACCTTTGTGTCATACCCTGTCAAAGGCTTTACTGATATCACAAAACACAGCTCTTACTTCCTTACCACTATCCCTGGCCTTAGCGATATAATCATATAGGTGGGTAAGCTGGTATGATGTTGAGTCACCGCTCATAAAACCTGATTGCAATGATGTGATAGTTCCGTTATCTAAAAAGAAATTTGATACATGCTTAAAAACGCACTTCTCAAATACTTCTTTTTCTTATGTATTGGTACAACAGATGCGTATTTCCATATTTCTGGAAAACATGAAGTTGATAACGAATTATTAAATAAATCACAGAGTGGAAATGACAACTGTTCAGCCAAAAGTTTTAAGACACGATTGCTAAGATGATCTGGGCCAGTTGCTTTGGTGACATTAAGCGACAGTAAAATATCTCGTATTTCATCACTATGTAAACTGATATCAGTGAGACAAGGATGGGCTTGATCACGTGAACAATCAAATATTACGTCATCAAGTGGGTTGTTAACGGTGGCCATGCTGGCAAAATAGTCATTGAAGATGGTAGCTTTGTCAATATCATCTTCATATACAACATCATTGTGCTCAATGTGAGGAAATGTACTAGATTTGTCAGTCTTCTTTAAATAATTCTTAACAATTCGCCACCATGATTTACTACCATGTTCTGTATTTACAACATTGTCAAGTTTGTCAATATACAAAGACTTACATTTCCATATCTCCGTTATAAGATTGTTACGACATTTTCTAAAATCTTCCCAGTCTTTAGTCAAATTACTTCGTTTTGCTTTCCTGTGAATTCTATTCTTCTTACGCATAAGTTTTCGAATAAAGCCGTTCATCCATGGGGCGTCATTTAGGCGAATTAGAACAGTTTTATTGGGAATGTTTGACCTACAAAGATTTGATAGAATATCCACGAATTTTGGAGTACTTGTATTGATATCATCAAACCTGATAAAAACCCAATCAATATCCCGTACATTTTGCCGAAAAGTATTTGTATGAATATTTTCATAATTGTAGATCAATCTTGAATATGCTTTCTGTGTTTGTTTGGTGGACTTAAGGGACACACTAACAGAACAGTGGTCACTACAAAATGGAGGGGATACACCCGAAGATGTGACAATTTCAGGACATGATACAAATATAAGATCAATTAGTGTTGTCGAATGTTGGGTAATACGTGTTGTCTCGTTTATTAATTGGGTCAGGAAATATATCGACTTAATATGTTCAATATTTGGGTCAATTCTATTTAAAAGGTTAGCATTGAAATCCCCTAGAACTATAGTCTTAATGTTAGTGTCTATAGCTAAGCCAATTGATTCTTCGATAAGATCCCAATAGTGAGAGCTAGTATTTGCCCTGTAGAAAGTACCAACAAGATAACTCTTATTCTTACAGGTAATTTGTGCCCATACTGCTTCTAACCCAGGAAGCTGTAAATCAGACCTTGGCTTACAGTATATTAAATCCTTAACATAAATAGCGACCCCACCCCCCCTTGTCTGCCTGTCATTACGAAGTGGTGGGTGAAATCCGGGAAAGCTAACATCAGCATTAGAAATACCATCGTGTAACCAAGTTTCACTTATACATATGACGTCATATTCATGCAATTCTGCATACACTAAGTCTTCTTTGTCCTTAAGACTACGAACATTAGTATGTACAATACTTATATCTGCTGACACAGGTCCCGGATGAGGGTGGATATCTCCACAGCAGAGCAGTAATATTAGTGCTACCCGAATACCCCTTATCCCAAGTGTGCAGACTAACATCACCAGATAGAAAGTAGATATATCTATTTTACCCTTTATCTTCAGTGATTTACAGTTGAATACCCCAATTCTCTGTCGATATTGTACAATGTCAACCCCCATCTAGTAATCTCACAAGTATATATAAGACTGAGAAAAGGGGTAGAAAAAACTGAAGTATACATGTGAAACTTATTTGAGTACACAAGTTTTCCACGAAGACATGTTTTTCCGTGTATTCAGTATTGATGAGTGGCATGTTGTAGGAGTGAGAATTCTTTGTCATTTTGAAACGAAAAAGGAAACATGAGTAAAGTTCTTTTTTTGAACATATGAAAAGAAAAACTAAAACAAGATAGACATGTTCTATCAGAGTAAAAATAATAAAAGGAAAACGAGGAAAAATACCCGGGAGAACCCGACCCAAAAGAGAGTTCGTAATTTACATCTACCGTGTAGTCAAGTGAATGTGTAATTGTATATGATGCAACTTGGTAGTAGCACCATATTCATCAATGAAAATAACAACCTTCCAAAGTTAGTGTTGATACATGTCTACAATCTTCTGATATGAAAACTATTCAAAATTATAAATCACACAATCGATTTTTGATAAGATATAGATAAAGAAAACAACAGTAGTCAATCTCAGTCACCGTTGAGCAGCGATGATTTCATGCTTCACGGTTTTTGCATGTAACCACGTGTCAACACAGTTTAGCGAGACACATTGTTTTCATTGGCTGCTACTGTTTATGAGTCATAGCTGCCTGTCGGTTAAACCAATGGTTGATAAGCACAATGTTTACAAATGCAGTGTTTACTAATCACTGCACGTGTTCGTAGTACACATCAGAATCTACACATATTTCAACATTTACACTGATTTCACTGACGTCTCATCATCATCCTCCTGATCAGTATACTCGCGCGGTTGACGCGAGTCGTAGGGCAGACGGAACTTCAATCTGAGTCGCAAGGACTCAATGAGCTCTTCAAACTGGGAGCGTTTGGTGATCAACGTAACACTGTCGTCCAACTTCTTGACGAAAATTATCCCGTCCCTGACCCAAGTTCCAGCCAGTCGCTTCTTCGTCACGAGTGTACGGGCTTCATATGCAAGTCGTGATCGTTCCTTAGTTAGGTCGTCGTTCACGAAGATTTTCGGTTTTCTATGTTTAAGCTTTGGAATAGCTCTCATCAGCTCACGTTTCTTTCGGTTTGACATGAACTTTACGATGATAGGACGACTCCTATCACCTGTAAACTTGTTCGGATCGCCGGTTCTGTGACTGCGCTCTATATCGTCGATACCCAACTCCACCCCCATCTCTTTAGCCAGCATGCAGACGATCTCATCGGTGTTTTCATCCGACACCTCGCTGTAGCCAAAGATCCTTACGTTGTTTCGCCTGCTATACTGGTATAGCTCGTCGATATGCATGCTCTTGTGGCGAAGTTTCTCATTAAGCTCATCGACTTTACTCTCAAGCACTCTAACTTTCACTGCAATATCATCCAGAGTTTTAATAAGAGAGTCTAGTTTTTCATCAAGTTCATCAAGTTTTGCATTTATTTTCGGTAAGATATCCTTCGCCAATGCCTGACCAACAGTGTTCATAATCTCGGGTGATTTAAATGCTTGAATTATCTGGGCGACAATATTGTCTTGACATTTAGGACTGGAAGTGGAAGTCATATCTAAATCGTCACTTGGAAGAAAAACAGAGCTATCCGATAAAGACCTTGTTCGTTTGAAGAATGATATGGGGGAGTCTGTCACAGGAGAGTCAGGAGAACTTCGGCGACGCTTAGACTGATAGTAAGATAGTTCAGACATCGGACATAGTGTGAAAATATTTCAAATTCAATTTTCACGTTTTATTATTAGAGTCTTCGTAGTTCATTCACAGAGAAAACACTTATGTTCAATATACAATTACTTACTCGTATTGAGAAGTCCAACACAATGTTTCCCGGGTACACATAAAAAGCAAATCCGAGAAGTGAATATGGCGTTCTCACAGTGTTGTCACTCACATATTAAATCCGTCTCAGAAGTCCAAAATGAACAGTCATCCGGCGGTGAATATTGTTGATCCGTATTTTATATAGATGTAATATTCAGTTTAATATGTTTAGATATTCTTCACATTGTATTTATAACATTATTTCATGAAAAATTTCATCACTGAGTCGGGAGCTCCCGGGACACGTCCTCTCTCTACCCAGCATGCATAATGTAGTTTTTGCTTTTTCACTACTCTACTCACTACTTCTACTACTACTACTACTACACATGACCAGCATGGAGTAAACATACTGTGTTTATTAGAAGTTCTGAGACTATTTTTTTCGTTCAAACGTTTCAGCTGAAACTACAACCAAAGTTAATAAAAATAAACAAAATATGTCTAAAACATTTAATAAACAAAAGTTTAGGGTCTTCCAATTTTTATCTGATTTCTGTAGTCAAACTAACATTGAACACAGTCATGAACCAACTCTGTAAATATTAGGATTTCTCCAAATATATTATAAACATTATCATTTTTATTTCATTATTATGTTATCAGCAAATTGATAGAAAGGGGTGACTGGAACAAACATAAGAAAGACATATACATCAAAGATGCAACGTGGAGGAAAAAACTTTCATTCAGATAAAACAAATCGAAACATGGCAATGATCGAATGACACATGCATTTGACATTTCCAGATTAAATCACAAAAATGACATTGGAACTAGTAAAACTCTATAAAACATGATCTTGACCAAATAACTTAAGAAAGGTCATTCAGTTTGTTGAGATAGAAATCCAGTTTGATATGATTAAAGATAAAGGGAATAATGATATTTAAGTAAACAGATTACACAACATTTTTTTATTAATCGGGGAAAAAATACATACCAAAGAGCAATATGAGAATCAAAATTTATGTTTTGTTTATTTGTGTGCGTCTTGAATCTTATTTGAAATAGTTATATAGATAATACACATCAGGAAACATCATAATTAATTTATTGAACGTATATCTTGAATCCGTCTAACATGAATATGATATGTTTCTTGGTTATTCCTCTCATTTTTGTTCAGGATTATACTTGATTACAAAATTCATCTTAATGGGGATTTGGAAAGAATCATCTTGTACAAAAGCTAGTTTAAGTAATGAACAAAGCATCAAAGAGAGTTATGGAGAAACACCTTTTTTGGTCAACTATAATGATTCTGTTTTGCAGAAATGCATTGCAAAAAGGAATTGGTGATACACTCGCACTGTTATGGAATGTATAAACTATTTTTGTTATCTCTTACATCTACACATTACAGATTTTGATTCAGGAACTAAATGTAATCGATAATTAACGGACATGTATACGAAGTGATGTATACGCTACAAGAGCATTAGTGAGAAAACAACTCACTGATTTAGTCATTGTTAAATGCATACTTACGAAACTAAGAGAATTGAAAGACATAACCAAAACTGTAGACATAGGCTTTAGCTTTATAAGGCCTTCTGATTCTGGAGAAGAGGATGAAAAGTGGTTTCAGAAAAACGTTCTGCCGAAAAAGTTAAAACTGTAAATATAGCTTCAGACGGTCAACTGATCTCATGCAATAAGCCAATCGGTATGTTAATTAATTTTTAGAAGTGATATGTTGCCCATTATCGACGTAAAGTCAAACACCATGGTTATTGAATTCTAAAAAGGATTAAACAGGTTAAAGGTTGACATTTGCCCTCGTTAGGTGAATTAAATGTCAAAATGGAAGTCGAAGGATACTGATGGAAAATGTACAATAATCAATGATCAAGCGACTTACCTCTTTGAAGAAGCATTAATTATATCCGATTGCTTTGAAGAGCACATGATTAGTACCATTCAATCAGCGATAACCAACTTTTCTGACCTACCTTTTAACAAATATATTGACCATATAAAATCTACTAAATCCGTGACCTTCGTTAAAGGCTTTTAAAAGCCAGGAGGACGAGTCCTGTAGTTTTTGTCTGAACGTTGGCGTTAATAACACAATCAATTTTATCAAGCAAAACCTAAATGTGTACAACTTATAAACTGATTCTTATACAAGGTAATGGTATATGTGTAGATGTGTTTGGTTAATAACTGAATGTCAAAACCAAACACATTAGTTTACATCAAAAAACATATTTAACTAATTATTTCGAAATGCAAATATGTTTAAAAAATTATCAATCATCTAATAATAAAGCTCAAGTAAGAAACAGAAGCCCTTACCAGAATGAAATTGCGGATTAGTAAAGAATCGGACTAATTTCAATAAATGGGGATAACAGTACCTCACCAGTATAACAACAAAGGCACAGCACCTTTGGCCCGATTTAGTCTGGAGAAGAAAACGAAAATATATTATAAGAGCTTAGCCCCAGTAGCTTCACAGACGTCACAGGATAAACCAAAACTATTAATTACAATTCTCACTAGTCAAGAAGTCTGTATAAAAGGTTTCAGCTTTCTAGGAAGTTTACTTCTTGAGAAGAAGTCGAAAATGCACATAGTTTACGGACGGACACCGGACAAATGTCATGTCATAAGCCTGATGGGTAAAATATGCATTCTGGAGAAACCCATATAAAATAAATCCATGGATATCTTAAGTTAATAAATAAATATGATGCAACAATTCCATTTTAGATTTTATGGCACATTTCAAAGAAGAAAGAAGATTGTAATTACAGTGGTAATGATTCTTTTAAAAAGGAGAAAAAATACTCTCTTTAGAATATAATACTCTGAACAGTTTGCTTCATCATATAACAACTGAACAGAACTGAACATCTCTTTTGCAAAAAATTTCTGCATGGAAAAACCAAACCTTAGACATAAAAACAGTACCTTGATCAATGGCGCAAAAAGGTCATTCACTTTGTAGAAAACCAAGATCCATAATTTGCTTTGAACCAGAAGTTGTGATTATCATTGATTTTCAATATCTCTCTTCTGCACTATTACTTTCCTTGTCAGAAGGTTTAGCGATAACAACCTTATCATACAGGATAGCAAAACTCAAATAGGGGTATAGGATATCTCACGACAGAAAAGCAATAAAATGATATTATAAAACAACCTTGGAATAATAAATGATTGAGTTTTTGGGCGGACTATTTACCGTAGCATACCGCAGTCTGCAGTTTCGTAAACAATTTCATTCATTTGCGAAAATTATATCAGACTAATATACACTATTGAGAAACTCATAAAACACTATTTATGTGGTGCAAATGAGATAGGGGGAAGGGCATTGCATATTGTGCCCGGTCTGCAAATCAAAATGAATATATCTATGTGCAAATCCATATCATGTCTTTGAGGTAGGTAGGTAGGTAGATACATTTTGTAGGTCGGTATGTGTCCGTCTTTGAGGAATTTAAATTAGAGTTATACCCCTTTGCAAAATTATATCAACGCAACGAAGATGGAATACAAAATATCGGATACATACTGGATATTTTGGTTAGTTGCAAACATTACATTCTTCTCCCGTTAATAAACCTAACAAACGATTTTAAAAAGTGAGGTAGTATTTACAGGTTGGAAAATAACATCGCGCCATGAAGTGTTTTTAAGACATGTTTTAATCTTTTATAAAGAATTGCACAATACTGTTAACACAAAAAACTGTCAAATATCCGATATAAAGGACTTATGCCTGCTCTAAATTACCATTTGCACGTTTACCTAGTTGCTACATTAATACATGGTCATTGACGCTTTCCCGGATTGTGAAATATTTAAAAAGCAATACTAGATTTTGATGGAGAAGGAAAATTCTGTGTGAAATTTAACAAAATAAACAACTAGATGTATGTGTTAAAATATTCTTGTGTAAGGGTATATATCTAATTAGTTATTGTATAGTTTCACCCAAGGCAACTACCTTGTTGCACTCACTTTATTGGAAATAGAAATCTTACTCTTCTCTCTAGAGATCTGAGACATGAATGCCAACCGGTTATCTAAACCTAATAGTAAGTTTTTCATTTAGTTATCCTAAGGGTATAATAACCTACATTTTATCCAATTAATATATAATTAAAAAATCCTGTATAGTCCATAGTTAAAGAGTTCTTAACTTAAAATAAATTGAAAAGGGTATTGTGTTTAACTACTTCTCAATTGATTAAAAACTGTGACTTGTATAGCTTTAATGAAATAAAAAGTGCAGGTATGTACGACTTACTAGAGAAATTATTGAATCAACAACAGAAAAGACAAATAGTTACTTTTAATGTCTGTCACTTGATTGCCCACTTGAATAACAATTTCGTATAATAGCTCGTTGAATTACATTCAATCTTACATTCAATATGGTCACTGTCATGAAATATTGTGATTATTTTTCAGTCTATGGAGAAATATATTTTTCTTAAAACATACCTAGGTGGTACTCAGTCTTAGTACTAAAGGAACACATTTGACAGTGATATTTGCAGTACTTAGGTAAAAATGTGAGAACTCAACTTGGAAAATCATCATTTCGAAGTATGTTTTGTAAAATAAGAGGATTAAACATTTCGTTAAAGGTGCAACGATATACATGAATTAGCCTCCTGGTTGGTTTTATGCAACTAGCCGAAATGACTGAATTTGATTCTCTATCCTTTAAAACATGGGCATCCAACCGAACATTTCAATAGCATGCATAATTAATGAGATTTTGACGAAAAGAATCTCTTTTATGATGACAACCTTCATATTGTGATCAGGATAATATATATTTTATTGCATGAATGGATTGGAAAACAGGCTTGATAACGTTTTTTTTAAATACATGTTCCTCTCAAATTGCATAGTGCGCAAGTTTCCAAGGTATCATAAGGTTCCTAAAGAGAACATCTCGACGATATAGACACAATAGATATCATTGTATGGACCGTATTACAATGTCACCCTAAAATCTTTAGTTTGGCAAGCATATTTTTATCATTTAAATAAGGTGTTTAAAGGGAAGCACTTGTAAGAGGTTTCATGTAGTTCTCACAACTTAAGTTAAGTAGAACTCTCATAATTGTTCATAACAGTATGTTAAAAAGGTCACTGAGAAGACTAATGCTATTGTTTTACCGTCTTGTTTACGGCTGAGTTCATCTTTCAACCTGTCATAAGTCTTTAATCATATATGTAATAGCTTGATAGTTCTCGAACCCATTCTGCTTGGTAATTACTTATGCAATACTTAATTCGTAATCTTGGTGACAATTAAGTTCTTTCTCTATCTCTATGTTTTTAGTACCCATCTCCATCAAGTGATGATAATTAGTGTCAGTCAGATTTATCCGATGGTCATCTATGAGAAAATCATTGTTGCCATCGCTCTTTTCCCTTGCTATCCACCATTCCTACCAGTAATAAGTGAATATAAAGTTAACTCTTTTGTGATTATAGCATTTCTCACAACATTTCTTACGGGAAATGGCTTTATCATCTATTCATTCCCAGGGATATCACTTTCAAGGCAATAAAACATCACATGACAAGATTGAACCGAGCATCAAATGGTTTTAATTTTTGTTAAAATTTCACATCAAATGTTAACACAGAAACTGCATCACTTTCAGTATTTATTTGCAGTATGTCACTACGGTAGTGTTTGTTTATTAAAAGACATAATTTTAACCATGTGCTCATATATGTAAAGTATTATACGAAGATGAAAATGTTCCTTAGATTCTGTTCAGGAGGGAATATTCATATATAATAGTTTACACATTACGAATGGACGCATTGTTACAATTTGATGACTGAAACCATGATCGTTATATGTCCAAAACATATCATAGATGTAACATACAAGCCGACTAGCTATTTCGACATAGATAAAAAGATGTAGCTATTCATTATCCACCTTAGGACTTCTTTACATCAGATGATCAGGTGATACAGCAATTTGCCTAAACCCTTTTGTCAGGTTTAATTAGGAAATACATGTTTTTTTGGCAGAACAACTATGCAAAATTTAACAAAGTCATGGTACAGCAAGAGTAGGTATCGTAACTGAATATTGAAGTGGATAAAGTGCTTAAGAATTATAATGAGACACACAAGTAGAAACTAAATTCGTTTGATTGTAATTCAAGCAGTAAGTCCGTCAATTTAAGATTAATTAAATCAAGCTAAAATCAAATAATCTGAATGAAGGGAGAAGTCTGATTTGTGAAGTCGTGTTTTGGTAAAAGAAACATAAGATTTAACCATCATGACTAATAATAATGTTATTGTACACTTCAACATCATCCTATATAGTGTTGTTTACACAATCCGGTATTATCGCGCTGTCATCCAATGAAACAGAACAAATTTACCAAATTACGACCCATGTAGAAATGTACTGCAAATGTATACGCATTGTGAAATATGAAGAAGTATATAAGTCACGCATTTTACCTTACTTTGTTGGAAGTCATTCATGCTAACAAGTATGACATACTTACAATAAACTTTGATTAAAATCTTATAACGCCATATACACTGCACATCATGTAATTAATACATTGATATCATGTATATCTGTATTTGAGCTAAAAATTATTTTAGAATGTGTGCAATACATGTATAGAATGTCAAAGGGGAACTTTAACTTTCCTGTTCTTTATATATAAAACAATACCTTCATCCCATAACGCATATCTTATTACAAATGTGATGTGTAATCACATACTTGAAGTATTTTAAAGATTTTTAAAATGATAATGCAAACCAGACAAGGACTTTATTGACCACATCAAACTGTCCATAAAGCACCGCCTCTACTAAGAATATTGGATGAGAGTGGTAGTTATATTGGTATCTTCATATTCGCCTCAGCTTAAGCAAAGCTATGATAATTGTCATTGATCGATTAAGCCTGATCCCCACCTGTATGGTAATTGCCATAGTTGTCTCATGGACATGAGCTCATCAAAATACATCTTTTGTCTCTTTGCTCTGCCTTCAGTTTTCACGAAAGAATCTTAACTTGATAATTCTCTAAAGTAAGTTCTGGCTTTGGATTGAGATGATTTCTGGTGTAAGGTCTGTACTCATGGCACAAATTCCTTATGATTCGTAAAAGAAAACACTTTTCAGCAGAAACTTATAAGATATAATGTAGATGAAACAAAACATGGACTCCGAAAGGAGATAAAGAGAAGGGATATAAAATGTTCAAAAATGAATTCCGATTGGTCACAATTTACGCTGCTAGGCATACAATTCGATAATTATCTGGATAAAATTATTGAAATTTCTATAATGATAAAGAGGCATAATTTGAATCACATTCCTGGTTGAACATTAATTACCAAAGTTAAAGATACTTCTCAAACCTATAAAAGAGTTTAACACTAACTCTGAATGCAATCACATACACAGGGGTAACATCTAACAAGCTTACTTCACATTGTTTGAGTTATTTGCCCACTTCTAAGGAGATTATGGATATTAATTCTGGTCATGATTTTATTGGTTAACAGGTCGCTAATGTTTGATAGAGTTGCTATTTATTAGCATATCATCATTGCCATTGTATTTATAACATGGAATTACATAATTAGTGGTGTTATCAGAATGTTTTTGTGAATGACATGGGTACTATCTTGAAACAAACATATGTATTTTTCCATAGTGCAGTTTGTTTTTACAAGGTATATTATAAAAAAATTTTCTGTCGCCTAGAATAATTTGATTGGAAAATTAACGCCATTTGCAGGGGGAAAAATAGCATTTCTATTCGTAGAGGTACTTTTTGGAACAGAAGCTTTAACTACATAAAACTCAACAGCATACATTGTATATTCATTTCCATCCTCAAAATTCATACCATTCCAAACCAACCAAAATTCACTCTTCATTAGGGTACATTTTATATAACGCTTTGTTATATAAGTTATATGTT
Organism: Steromphala cineraria; assembly: GCA_916613615.1. Classification (NCBI taxonomy): domain Eukaryota; kingdom Metazoa; phylum Mollusca; class Gastropoda; order Trochida; family Trochidae; genus Steromphala; species Steromphala cineraria. The sequence goes on from OU744732.1 coordinate 26,147,466, forward strand.
ACACCTGAAAAGGGTAATAAACATGTATTGGGCGAACAAGACATACTTGCTTTTGCCAAAAGCTTTGTATTTGAAATACAAATAATATTTGCAACCACAGCAAACACGCTTTTCATCAATTGCATAATGTTTTCACACAGTATTGATTTACATTATAGGAATGAAATATTGCTTATGTTCTATAATTTATGACAATATTGATATGTTTTTCATCGCCGATTTGTTGATGAAAATAGTCCCTCATGACATGAATAAAGTATTTAAAACATGAATAATCTGGGATAACCAAAAGAACTTCAGAGAAGCAATAGCAATGAATGCTGGATAGAATACTCTGTGCCGATGACAAATCAAGACTCACACATCAATGATGGCTGTTCCCTTAATGGATACAAACGGAAGCAACTTAGATTAAGTGAGTTGTTAAACATACTTTCATCAATACTCCAGTTGTAGAACACGTAAAGTTTGCCTCCCGAGCAAGGGAAGATAGGTCAGTTACAACCATAATATTCAATTTTAGCTATTGGGGAAATACTATTTTGCTTGAAATGTAGGTTATTTCGGCCTCAAAGAGAATTAAATGGGAAACCTTGCATTACCGGTTGACATATAATCTCATCTGATCTAAGAGTTGGATTTCTATTTTTTTAATGAAATCCATAGTATCGATGTAATTGCCTCGGGCAAATCAATGGTTTATAAGATAACTAATAAAAACGGTGCCTTTAAATTTTACTTCAACTTCAATGTTGTAGAAATGATATTATATTACTATAGTTCCAATATATCAAATTGATCCTCCCGATTCAACTAATGGTACCTGGTTCCAGAAGTATGCTTTACTTTAAAGCTACCCTTTTGATTGTTGTACATGAAACTAGAATTTGCATATTGTACCAAAACTAACATGGAAACTATAAAATGTGATGCAAAGGAGGTTGCTTCCATAGTCTCGTATACTGAAAATTCAATAACTACAAAATCAGTTAAATATATCTGATGAAATGATGATAAAACTGACTCAAGCCTAAATTTAATATGCATATAAATACTGTACTGCTAAGATATCATTGATACTGTCTTTTCAAAGGGCATGAATGAGAACAGTTTGTCAAAGTAGAATGTTATATTAAATTAAGTGTCTATCGAAGATAAGGTAGATCTTGTGATTTCATTATGATCTTAGTTCCATAGCTTATTATCAATATGTGAAGGAAATTCCTTAGTACATTCATATTTGAGAAACAAGTTTCATATGGTGAACAAGTTAAGTTTCATATTTTCTCTCATTATATAATGATGCTTCACAAGTGCATACACCTTGTTTAATTGTTTATGAATACTCATTGTAATGTATCATATTGTACAAATCCTACCAGAAGGGGGGAATATTCAAATTGTAATGCAAGACAGGTGATTATGGGTTATGACAATAATTGCCAGAACCTGGAAACCTGAAATTAACTTGCAAAAAGAATAGAAACATGTATCTGTAAACCGTAGGTTCTTTCTGAGATAATTATGCTAGCTTTGTATCATATTTTCTAATATTGATCTTTTTTATATTTTCTGATATTGATATATCTTTCATATTTATTCATTTGTGTAAATATTTCGAAATTAGTGGAACTGTTTTAAAATGATTTGTCCTTAAACATTTCCATATTTTCAGACAATTGATGTGCTATTGATCTTAAATTCAAACTTATATGTAGAGGCGTTTCCATTTTAACTCTACCAAAAGCAGAATTAGACTCTTGATCATTCCTTTTTGCTAAAGTAACTCAATCAAACACTACATACTGTGCTGTAAATGCAAGCAAAATTCACACAGAATATCTACAATAGACAGTGTGATGTATCAGTTTACTCTTGCTTGGAATTAAGCCATGACGTTTGCGTTGTGCTTATCCATGTCAACATTGTTCGTCTATCTAGTAGGTTTATGAATGATCAATAAGTATTCTGATCAGTACATATGCTTATTGTCATGATTTCAGGATAAAATCTCCAGTTGAGTAATGTATTTTATATTATTCATTGTATATTGTACCAAACGTTCTTCGTTGTAACACGTTCAAGCCATAGAAAAAAAAACTTCCCACAGATAAATATATATAAAAAATTAAATGATATTTATCACACAAGATATGATTTTAGTAAAGAACAAAACTGTATTAGATAATAGGTAAATGGTAGTCAACTATACTATATGCGAAGTAATGATTTAGAATTGCAATATTGAATAAAATAATTATGATGACATTTTCCTAGCAGATATCATCAGGTTGTATGATTGCTTTTCTATCTTAAGAAATCCAATTTAAGTTTCCTCATCCACTGAGATAAGGTTGTTATCTCCCATACCCTTCCGGCACGAAGGTAATTGTGCAGAAGAGATATTGAAAATCAATGAGAATCAGTAATTTTGTCTTCAAGACAATTGTGAATCTCGAACTTTTACGAATTGATTGGCCATCTGTGTCACGCAGTCAAGGTCATTGTCATGAGGATGATTCTTTGGTTTGTGATTTTTGTTCATAGTACGATTATCTGTTTTTAACATATTTGTCGAAATGAAATAACATTGTAAAGATGTTCTTTACGTTTAATTTTGAGATGTGAAACTCTACATGTGACAGGAAAACATGATTCTAAAATGTTTTTTGACAACATTTTTCTCAAGCGTTTACGTTTTTGTCCATAAGAACATACTTCTTTTGTGATATAGATGACTTGTTGAATTTTTATAAAAATTCATAAGAGATCGATAATTTCCTTTTTCTGTTGCTAATCACTTTCTTGTTAAAAAATAACGACACATTTCCTTTTTGATTAAGCAAACCGAATTGTACCACAAAAGCGAATTAGAGTGTTGTCTACTCCAGTATGGCAGAGGTCAAACGCAGTTCATCTTTTATGAAGAAGAATGTTTATGGGATGATAAGAGTCATCACAACAATATGGGATAGTTGGACATAATAACCTTTTTAGCATTGATCTTTGTTATCAAATCAAAGTGTTTCCATAATGTTTTAGTAATTTTGTTTGGTAAAAATTTTTATGTCAAAAATAGTTCTCTAGATGATATTTTGAATAATTTCAATAAGATATAAGGTTTATTTTTCAGTTAAATTGAGTTACTGCATGGTGGTTTAAATTCAATTTTGTTTTCAATTTCGATTGACTCGTTTTTTTATCATGGAAAATCATAAGATTGCCTTGAAAACACTGTCTAAGATTAGCTGGGGCTCATTCAATTCAATTTTGCAACTGAAAATACGGGTAGTGCTTAACATTTTCCCCATATGTATAAATGTAATTAACATATTATGAAATGTGTGATTGAGCATTGTGAAATATAACATATTCAATCTTTTCATAGTTTGCTATTGATTAGAGAGCATTTAGGATAAAGAAGTCACTTTCTGTTGTGACATTTAGTGCGTCCCTTGCATGTTTACTTATTAAATACGGCTTTGCAATAACAGTATCCCCTCAAACGCCCCTTTTTATGTATCTAACTCTTTTTAAGAAGGTTTTACACAATCGTAAGCAAAATATAGAATCACCTAAAGCATGTTTATATTAACCGATTTATGGATATAACAAAATACTTCTCCTTTTTCTTCAATTTTTATTGGATGAGTCATGTCTAAAAGGCGTTTGAACTCAATATATGATTGGTAGTCTGATTTATTTGTTTGAATAAATATGTTATGGAGAGTCAAAAGCTTTCCATTTTTGAAGAGAAGAGAAATTGTCTAGAATATCTGAATTAAACAGACTTATCAACTTTAATTTGTCCATCTCAATGGTTCTAGTGATTCTCTGGCACGAAAACTATTTCTAGTGATTCTTTGGCATGGATACCTCATTTAACACGGTTTGGCAACAAATCTTTACACTATACAGTCCCGTTAACATCAAGTGCCGTCTCGAGATGAATCTATACAGGTGCAAGATAACCCACGGCTGTCACCTTTCCAAAAACCTATTGAAGGGACAGATTCTTGGAGAATCGAATATAATTTTAGACAATGCATTATTATCTATGTAAAATCTAAGCTTAATCTGATGTCTATTGGTTATAATGAACAATATTTCGTTTGAAAAACAGAAAAACATATTTCAAATATTTTTTATATTCACCATATGAAAACACAAGACTGAAACTTAAGTCATTTTGACATGCACAAAGGTTACTCCTATAAGTAAATTTATCCTATGAGTAAATATACTTACGGAGAGTAAACATGTCATGTAAACATTTCAGTACTAATTTACTTACAGGCATCTTTACTCATAGGAGTTAAATACTCCACCCAAGAGGAAAAGTAAAAGTATCTTTACGTTTACTCCTGTGAGTAACCGTGTCATCTTCTATAGTATTAGCATAGTTGAATGATTAGGTTGAGGTTCTTTTTCATAAACTTGTGTTGTGAATATGACCATCTTACCAAATTGTCAAATGTGGTCACTTCCTCTCAGTTCAACTACATCCAGGCTGCATGCTGGAGCAATATATGTTCGTCACACAATGATAATCTCCAATATATTGACCTTTTGATAATGTATTAGAATAGACACGTGTATCTTCTTAATAGAGGATTTCTTGAACAAATATGTTCTTATGATATAGCTAATGGGTATTTTATCGACTATATGAGCATTTCCTTTCCTCTTAAATCTAATAACCTGATACTCAGCTTAGAGCCGACTAACCAAGCTCTGTAAGTCATCCATTGTTATCTGAATTGTCCAATAAACTCTTTCTAATCACCTCTCATGATATGAACATCAGTGCTTAATTCATTCCCAGGGACTAACATGGAAACCCTCATTATATCAAACAAAATTGACATATAAGGTCCATATCATGACCTTTCTATAACTTTAAAAGCGTGTTTGAATATAATGTGTAAAGCAACTGTTAATAATATGTTAATTAGTAAAATGACGTTTGTTACATATAACAATGAAGGAATTGTTCTTTTCCTCATCAAAGACTTTTGTTGTTTCATTCATTAAAACTACTTAGTATAATCTTTTGAAAATAGACTGGCTAGATATTCTAACCATCATTATATCCATGTTTTTATATTTTTCACATTTTTGTTGTTTCTTTTTAAAAATGCTGTTATCATCGGTGAAAATTCTTGATTACCATCATAATAAGTTCCTACTCTTCTAACGATTTCGAGAGTTCATGTTTTTTCCATTTCTTCCTCCCTTAAAACTTTAAATGCATTTCTACGGACTCAGGAGATTATCAGCTTTATGAGCGAAAGATAATATAGAACTGAGTCTCTCTTCTCTTCCTCAAGGCCCTGTCCAGCTTCCAGTGCGTGACCTGAAAAAAAGGGAGTTGTCCTTGTACAACATGATATTGATAAGTTGATATTAGATATAAACCTGCAAATTAATTACCATCCAAAAAGAATACATCGATCTAATTAAAAATCCCTTTAAATCTTTATCAATGTAATTTTGATCATGTGCCGCTTTAACAAAAGCTTGACCTCTGGGTGGGGGGAACCAATCAAGTCAATCAAGCAGGAAGAAACAGACGTGAGATCTTGTAGAATGATGTTAACAACCTGCAAGTTTCAGATCCTTATCTTCAACATCTGTCAGGCTGACTTTCCGGGCTATTGTCCTGTTATCCAAAAGTTTCTTTCATGAGACGCATTAGGCTGGTGGTTGGTGGCAAGAAAACAATATTTTATCATAATCAGGATAATCGCATTCATAATACTTTTTTTCTTTGCGGAGAACACGAGTTTGCTATGTCTGATGAAATCCTGTACAAATATGGGCAAGTCTAATCAATTAGAAGTATTCAATTTATTATCTTACTTATCCATAAATATATTTCAGAGATAATCAACTAATCATCATGCTTAACCATTGCTAAATCGTTTCTGCCTGCAAATTACTTTCAATTAAATTATTTGAGGAGTAGATTGTTTTTTACTACAATTCGAACCTTTAACTCATAATTGAAACTGAAAATGTTAGCCATTCGAAAAGATTACACAACACTTTTTCAACTTCATCAATCAAAACCTGTATTTTGTTAGAGGCTATTTCCTTCCCTCTTAAGATGCTTATTATTTGATTATTTCCTTTAGAATATCTTTAAATTTAGGTAAGTTTAAAATTGCACCAAATCCAAATAAAAGACGTACATGTATATACAATATACTGTCGTATTATTTGTGTTGATTTCTACCTACTATAAACTCCCCCAAAATATGCTGGTTTTAACAATGTGTTATATTATTCAATTCAATGAGAAAGCATTTACAAACTTGAACAAAAACAATGCAAACGCCTGACGCTTCCAGAAACAAACTATTAATAGATGCATGCCTGTCAATATTTAACCTCTATTATGCAGATAATAAAAAGCTTGTTATAAATAACCCCCTGTGTCATATTAGCTCAATCAAAATCTCATGCTGTGCAAGCTTGCTGGCAGGATTTAGGCTGATCGACAACCAGGACAGTTTATTCCAGAGTTGCTTGGAATGCCATAGTGTAAGATATTAGGTGTATATGTCAAGGTGTTTCGTGTAGTGTCTTGCTAGACATTGAGAAGGTACATGTAAGTCTCATCATACAAAGTATTCGGTATTGTAAGTTATTTAAGGGATACCTGGATGTTTTATAACTATATAATTTCTTATATGATCTATACCTATTATAAGTGCTCTCCTGTGCTAAAAATCCTTTGGACTTTCTGATCTGTTATGGCAAATTCGGTATCTCCCCTATCATTCTGGCAGTAAAAGAATTCTTTAGGATATGAATGTGAAAAATCGATTACAACCATTTTTATTTTTAAAGAAATACAGAGAGCTGAACTGTGAATTAAATTAACCGATCGACACAGGTTAATTTTCTTAAAAAGCTTTTACTACCCTGTTTTCATTATATTTCATATACCCTGCAGCGATAAGTTCAACTAATGGAACCTTGTTATTGCAATTAGACAGTCCAACATTATGTTCACTTTACACATACTTATCATGTGACTTACATCCAAAGCTTTCCTTAGAGTTCCATGTATTCATCCGAGATAAAAAGGCTTATAAATATATACATTGTACATTTAACAGGAAATCGTCAATAATACTCTTAGTATAACACATATTGCTTTAAAATCATACAGTTTATCTTATACAAACAGGGAACATTTGCAATTAAATTACACTTGTGACGTCAGCCTATTGTTCTCTCACTCAATTATTTTTTCAGTAAGAACAATGTTAAAGGTATGAAGTTGAACAAGCAGGAATTTGAGCGAAATTTAAGTCGTGTACCATCATTGTAACTTTCTATTCCTTGAAAATGATTGGTCTCGGTATTACCATATGCCTAATGTGTCAAAGGGAAGGTTATCAAATGAGCATGTAGGTTAATGCTTTAACAAACCTTCCAAATGAGTTATCACATTATCTCAATTTGCTTCATTGCTCGCCAACCGGTAATGCAACATTATTGATAGCTTTTCTAATGTTATTCCCAAGGGCAAAACGACCTCAATTCTGTGTAAATCTATAATTGAATAAAGCTAAGCATGTAAAATTGGTTATCTCTCACATTCATTTTAAAGTTAAGATCCATGAAGCAGTTACTGCTGTTTTAAACTGAAGAAAACAAATGGTAAACACATATATGACACGCTTTCTCTCTCCCATACCATTTCTTTTGTACCAGTATTAAGGATTTATAGTTTCGACTTTTTGAAACCAAGTTATGATTCAGGTTTTATGCTAGTAAAAGCATACGAAATAACATTCCTTACATCTTTTCTATATTATTTTTAACAGTAACATTAACAGATTAAATTTACTCAAAAAATAAAAATAATTGAGGTTTTTTTCATGTACTTATTTAATTCATATACAAATATACGAAATGTTCTAGACATAAATCATTTGCAACAGGATGATTATGTGTACACCAGTCACAATAATAGTTAATTTTATTTCAAGGAGAACATGATTGATTTAATCTAAATTCTGACAGTCCAACAGTCACCAGAATTTCCTGCCTTCTTTATACTATGTGACTTTGAACGTGTTGAAATCGAGGGGTTGTCTCAAAATCTTTTTTTTTAAAGTGGAAACGATTTAACTTACATAGACTAAAATCTAGTTACAGAGAACTGGAAACATCATTGTCGAAATATAGTAAAATGCTGCTATCATCTCAGGATTGCATCTTGTAATCACATGTGCACTTTCCCTTTCAGCTCAAGATCTTATTGTTTTTCGAGGTTCCCTTTAGCAAATTAGTTGAAGTACCCGACGCTTTCATGGACACATTCGTGCTAACAATAAAGTAAAGGGAAAGTCAAATATGCACATAACGGTGACGTAATTGAGGGTTTGCCCTAGTACATATGTGTCATATATAATCCTATGTTATTGTGTATTCTCAAATCTAAATAAATTCTCATTCCTATTATTGTTATCATGTTTCCAACACAACATTGTCAATGTGTAACAACGTGACATCGTAATTTTTGTTTCAGATAAAGCATAAATCTTATACAGTGTCAGCTATAAATTTTCATAACTGTATGTGGAATACACAGGTTGTGAATATTATACACAGGCAAAAAACCATCGTGATTTTACTTGCATTTCTACATAAGTGACTGAAGCACTGACATTCTGTTATCTTATTCTCAAATGACATTGTAAAACATTTTGGCTCAACATTGTCTGTGACATAAGATGTAAAAAGGTTTAATTTTATTTTGTTAAAGTAATGATTGAGTAATGTTGAGCGTGGTGGTGTAGTTGTTAGCATGCTGGCCTATCACGCCAAAGACCCGGGTTCGAATCCAGGTGGAGACATCAAAGATTTGTGACCTGGGCTTTACACCGTGTTGTGTCCTTGGGCAAGGCACTTCATCCACATTGCACTCAGTCTACCCAGCTGTACAATTGGGTACCTGAATACGAAAGTACGAACCTATGTGGTCGCGCGAAGCGCTTAGTAGCGGCTTTGAAAGTACAATTCCTTCAGGGTGATAATGTACAGCCAATGAGCAGTGCTTGCACTGGATATTAGGCTTAAAAATGTTCATTATTATTTATTTATTATAATGATTGAATTAAATTTTCCCTTAAGGACATATCCTGAAGTTTAAGAAATTAATCTATTTGAAGTTTATTTTCTCGATTTAGGCAATCGAGTTACTGCTTGTATTCTGTTTCAAAGTTTGACTTTATCAATGTGAATTCCATATAACTTTGATATATGAAGTAGTTAATTCCAAATCAAATAAGTAAAGGAACTTGCTTATGTTGTAAGGACGATTCTGAACGATTGCAACAGAATTGCCCCAAAGCCTCATATCATTACTTTTTTAATTTGATTAGAAAACAGATAACCAAGTTGATGTTGGAATGTGTTTATAAAAAGCATCTAATAAAAACTTTTGTTTAAATGTTAAAATATTATTACATGTGGTGGCCTTCTGATTGTGTTCATTCTCATAGCTTTGGCATAATAAGTTTTCCCGAAAGAGAAAATATAAAACTCAGGTTTTTAAAAAAAAATCATATCTGCTTTTTATTTCAGACTTCTTAAAAGAACATGATAAAATGACTTGTCTCAAGGAACTCTTAATTACATCAACCGACATGGTACTTTGTCAAATACATGGACATACTAACCAATTTAATTTTGAAATTTTTGAATAGAAAACCTGCATACACGGTATTTCTTAAAAATTAGAAATTGTCATTTAAGAAAATAATTTTGACCTAGAAAACCCATGGGAGAGAACTTACTTTCATATAACTTTCTCTCTGTTTCCGATTCACTAGAGTAGGAATGTTTTGTGTAAGAACACGTACCTGTTCTATGCATAAGTTATATTAATTCACTAATTTCAACATAAAAGATGTAGGGATTGTGCCTACACACTTTCTTTTTCAAATTATCTTAACAGCCTTGAAACACACAGCTCTTGGTAAATATTGATTTGCAAGGAATAAAGGTTAGGGCGCCTCTACGAGAACCGAATGGGAAACCCTATCAGTATTTTTGCATTACTGGTTCGAAACATTTCTGATCACTTCATCTGATAGAAGAGTTAGAACTCCATCTTTTAATCAAATCATTTGTATTGAGGCTGTTGCTTCGAGAAAGCCTACCAACTGCAATGAGATAACCAATTAAATACGATGCCCTTAAACTTCAACTTATATGATTATCCTGGTGAGGTACTGTAATCCCCATTTATTGAAATTAGTCCGATTCTTTACCAATCCGCAATTTTATTCTATTAATGGCTTCTGTTTTTTTACTTGTGCTTTAACCTTAACTTTAACCCTCCCAATTCAAATACTGTAAATCATATTATTAATTTATAATCTGCATATTTGCATTACGAAATAGTTAGTTAAATGTGTTGTTTAATGTAAACTAATGTTTTTAGTTTTATTTCATTCAGTAAGTAACAAAGCAAACATATACATTTATAACCGTTACCTTATTTAAGAATCAGTCTGTAAAGTTGTATACATTTAGGTTTTGCTTGATAAAATCGATTGTGTTGATAACCTTGCTTATTTCCCAGCGCCAACGCCTTTATCGAAGGTCATGGATTTGGTAGATTTTATAGGTCAATATATTTGTCAAAAGGTAGGTCAGAAAAGTTGGCTATCGCTGATTGAATGGTACTAATCATGTGCTCTCTAAACCACTCGGATATAATTAATACTTCTTCAAAGAGGTAAGTCACTTGATAACTGATTATTGTACATTTTCCATCAGTAACCTTCGACTTACATTTTGACATATAATTCACCTAACGAGGGGAAATGTCAACCTTTGACCTGTATTATACTTCTTAGAATTCAATAACCATGGTGTTTGACTAAAGGTCGATAATGGACAATACAGCACTTCTAAAAATTCATAGATATACTGATGGGCATATTGCATTAGATGTGGACTGTCTGAAGTTTTAATTACAGTTTTGACGTCTTCTGCAGAAACTATAAACGGTGTTGAAATCTCTTGTCATCCTCTTCTCGAGATGCAGAAGGTCTTATAAAGCTGAAGCCAAAGTCTCCATTTTTGGTTTTGTCTTTAAATTCTCTTAGTTTCGTAAGTATGCATTTAACAATGACAAAATCAGTGAGTTGTTTTCTCACTAATGTTCTTGTATCGTATCAATCACTCTGAATTCATGTCTGAATACATTAATTATTGATGAATTTTAGTTCCTGAATCAAAATCTGTAATGTGTAGATGTAAGAGATAATAATACTAGTTTATACATTCCATAACAGTGCGACTGTATCACCAATGTCCTTTTTTGCAATGCGTTTCTGCAAAACAGAATCATTATAGCTGACCAAAGAAGTCTTTCTCCATAACTCTCTTTGATGCTTTGTTCATGACTTAACTAGATTTTGTACAAGATGATTCTTTCCAAATCCCTTTTAGATGAATTTTGTAATCAAGCATAATTCCTAAACGAATATAAGAGGAATATCATAGAAACATATCCCATTCATGTTAGACAGATTCAAAACTTAGATATAAACAGTCTGTGTGTCTGTTTCATATATAAGCTCAATAAAATTCATTATGATGTTTCTTAACGTGTTTTATCTGTATAACTTTTTCAAATAAGATCCAAGACGCACATAAATAAAACAAAACATAAATTTTCATTCTCATGTTGCTCTTTGGTACATATATTTCCCCCGATAAATACAAACATGTTGTGATATCTGCTTACTGAAGTATCATTATTCCCTTTTATCTTTTATCATATTAAATTGGATATCTATTATAAGATATCCTACTAGATTGTCCATATCCACAGTCATAATATTGATATTTTCACTTTCTGGCGAGATATGTAATTTTGCTGGAGAGAGATATTGCAAATTATTGACAATCATGACTTTATGTCCCCAAAAATTTTGAATTCAAATTATAACAAATTGAATGACCTTGTTTAAGCTTTTGGGTCTAGATCATGTTATATAAAGTTTTACTAGCTCCAATGTGATTTATGTGATTTAATCTGGAAATGTCAAATGCACATATCAGTTGATCATTGCTATGATTCGATTATTTTATCTGATTGGAAGTTTTTTCATATGTTTGTTAAAGTCAACTCTTCGACTAGCGTTAATCAATTTGCTGATAACATATTAATCGAAACAAAACAAAAACAGTTTGAAATAAAACCCGAAAATGATAATGTTCTTAAAATATTTGGTGAAAACCCTCATATTTACATAGTTGATTCATGTCTGTTTTCAATATTGATTTGACTACAGAAATAAACTAAAATGTGTAAGACCCTAAAACTTCTTTTATTAAATATTTTAAACTTATTTTTGTGTATCTAGTGTTCAGCTAAAACGTTTGAAGGAAACAACAGAATTTAGGTAAAATCCATGCTTGTCATTTGCACCTTTTCTAGTAGAGATACAAAGCACTAGATTACTTAATCTGGCTAATTTTTGTCAGTTTTTTCCCCACACTGTTATACATGGGCATACGATTTGATATGACATATGATTATCAAAGTACTCTTTCAGAGGAGTTGTAATGTTTCAAAAATCTCAACTTCAAATCTCAAAAGACTAAAAAGAGAATACGATTAGTTTAAAAGCATGTCAAAGTTGAAGGGAGCAAATTAGTTCAAAATCAGCTATGTATTTGTGATCACTTCAGAAAAAAATATGTGTGTTTTTGAACCATGGGTTATTTTTACTCAGCCTCTCTTCCAGAAAATATGTTCATGTCAATACTTGACAAAGTAACAGGGAGACATAGACAATAAACCCTTTCTAAAGAATTAGTCCTCAGAATGCAATTATCATAAGTTTGAATTAGTGGAACTTATTTATGTAGTTTCTACAAATCTTTTTGATAACAGTTGTATATTGTGAACCGTAAACTCAATCTCAAATGAAAATAAAGTGAACTTGAATGTTGGTTGCATACATGTACCTATTAATTCGGTAAAAAACATCAGGTTTATAACACTACAGAATGTGTTTATGAAGCACATCAGTTTCTCTTAAGAACAAATAATGTAAAAAATTAAAGTAATTTTAAAATGAAGCTATCACAACGAAATTTAATAAAATAGATAGAACGGAGAAAGGTTCATTTCAAAACCAAAATGCAACTGAAAATACTATTACTTTTGCTGGAAAAGTTTCCAATCATGATTCGTTTTACATGTAACTATGCTTATTGTTCAATGCCATGGTTGATGATTATCGAATTGTCTATGTTACTGCTTGTTCTATCTTATTATTTCCGATTTATAGAGAGGTAGAACTCAATACAGCATAGATGATATAGGTATCAAATAGCTAACAATTGTACAGGAAAGTTTATACATGTATGAAGTTGTAAATGATGATTGAGAAATGATTGACATAAATATCATCAATCTCAGAGAAGTGAGCTTCAGTGTACATTTGTATTTCATAAACTGTATCAGAATGAGACTTGTTTCTTTGTCTTGAAATAAATAGATGTGTACTGTCAAATAAAATAGACACAATTAATCACGCATAACATTTTTGGTATGTTATAGTGTTTATCTCAGGCGGCCAGGATCTTCAACTTGATGAAATTTGACGAAGGGTAAGTGTTAAAGTGGTGACACATCAACTGCTCATCAGCTCTCAAGCATTGATTAAATCCGAATCCAACAGATAACAATTTTGCATAATATCAATCTCTAGTTTCCCCTGCTACATGATATTCCACTCTCACCTCCTTGATAACATATCACACTTTATCGATCGTACTGTACATGCATGCAACCAATGGTAATTCAATGTCTCAAATAGTTAATTTTAGTATAGACACTTAGGGACAAAGGAAACGATACCAACTTTTCGAGAGGGTAAAAAACGAAATGCTGTGTTAAGTGAAATTTAACAACAACTCCAAGCCTTAATAGTAGTTATGACGTATTCACATCCGAGGATGTTACATTTATTTGCATGGCTGTTCGAATACATATGTGTCCTAAAACCTATTATGCCATATATTATTTGCTCAGAATGTTTTTGAATGAATTTTAGGAATATGAAATGTTTTCAATATAAATAACATTGATTGAAATGTATTTGTTTAGGCATATTTTCTGTACGACGAACGAAAAAGGGAAAGAAGTCAGTAGTTTCAGAATCTGTCTGTCTAATTATGGAGACTATAAACCGACATATTTTGAATGTTGTGTTTTTCAAAAGCGTGAACAGATATTGTTTCAAATTCATAGCTCCAGTATCAATTGTGGCTTAAACTATCCTTCATTTTATACATATGTATGGTGCACTTGAGTCTATATATAACACGTTTCGTCACGTCTCATTTACATTTTCACCATATTGGATGGAAAAGCATTACAATAAATACCCTAAAATATGAACCATGTAATTGAAGTTTAAAGTCTATTGAAAATGCTTTAAACACAAAATGAAGAAGTATTGATTTCTGAGATTCGAAAACATGTAAAAATATCTAGAAAACTTAAAAAGAAATGATTCTGAACTAGTAGAAATATATGCAAAATTAAAGACAAATATTTTCGTTTCATCAACTAGACCATAAATACATTATAAGAATATTAAGATTTTTTCAGAAAGATGTAATGTATTCTAACGAAAGCCTTTATCTATTTCAGAATGTATTTATTATCGGCCAAGGAATAGTTCTAGCACCAATTTAAAAGATTCTTTTGTATGTTTCTACTATCTATTCTTTCACTGATTATGAATTATTATGTTATGTACAACTACTTTAATATTTTTAAAAATTGAAAAGGTAATAGAAACACTTATACTAGAAACTACGAAATGCCTTTTTTATGAGTATATTATTGGAATCCTAAACGTAACTAAAGTATTACAATAATATTTAAAATCATTTTGTTTTGCAAATAACAAGTTCTTAACCAAAAAGTATGGAATCTTTTCAGAAATCTTATCACCCATGATAATGTTGTCCATACCAAATACATTGTACGCTTTAAACGAAACCTTTCTCCATTTACAATTGTACCAACAAATTTTTGATCTTGTTTTCAAAAGTGTCTATATCTATCATTATATCATAGTATATATCATAAACAAATATTTCCTTTTTATCAGTCATCATATAAACTAGACGTATATGTATCTGAATATGTTTAGGCAGGCAGGCAACCATTTTAAAACTATTTTAACCACTCATTCTTTCATTTTTATTATTCAAGCAGTCAAGTTCTGCTTCGTGCTTTAATATGTTCTTCCGACAATGTTATATTACCATGCAATACAATCAGCAGTGACTCATTTTATCATTACAAGAACATCCTCTGTGACTTAAGCTGACGCTTATAATCTGTAACTCATCATTCAGTTTTTTAGACGCATTCAAATTGATTCAAATAGGTTAATGACCTAAGCTTTCCTTAACATAAATGTCGTTAATTATTTATCAATACAAGTGATATGTACCTGTGTCTGAATCACATGTACATCACCCTTCCCACACCAATACACCAACTTACCTATCTCTGTTACTCATCACTTCGTTTATGAGGGTATAACCTGTCCAATAAACATCTCTAATCACCTCACATGACATAAACGCCAGTAGTTAGTTGCTCCATAGGGACATTCAGTGTGAAACCTTAGGTTGACACTTAACGATCTTCAACATGACTTTAATATGACTATATAAGCTGGTAACAACAGTACAGGCTAGAACGGAATTTTATTCTCATTATTCACATAACTGACAAACAGTTTCGTACCCAAGTTTTTTCACTTACCTAGGCATCCTAGTACACATATCATCAAATTTGGATGCCTCATTGCCGTTGCATTGCACAAATGAAACGGATAATGTTGAAATTTAACCTCAGAAGTGTCAATACATTGTAGGTTTTCAAATTCGTATGTCATACCCAACAGGCCATAGAGTTCTAATTGGTCAATACAAAAACGCAACTATCTAATAGTTTATTCTACAAAATTCTTTGATGCATGTACATGTATGTGCTTATCGTCGTAAATTATGTCCCCCGCGACGTATTAAACGTTGCATACAATGAACAAAGAAGTTGTCATCCATATATTCCTCAGCATTATTGTCATTCCAACTTCTAATATGCCTCACAAAGAAATTGCTAGAAATAATTCTCATCCTATGTTAAAACTGTAAATTGTCAATGATATTTAAGGATTCCAAATTATTATGGTATTTATGCCTGATTTAACCGTTTTTCATTAATACGAAATTTTTAGTAAGTATGTTTTATTGTAGACAGTGTTTTTGTCATGGATATAATCAGAGGCGTTTGCTATTCATGCTACAGACCTTGAACATACAGCTTAATCAAAGCAAGGATAGTTGCATTGATAATCCTTTGTGCCAAATTAACTCAATCAAATAGCCTCATGAGACTTTGGTTGATTACTGCAAATAGTTTAGGCAGTTATCCTTATGATTTAATGAATTTAATGGCCTTCATTATTTGATATGCTTTTTAGTTTATGTGGATTATTATAATTTCAAATCCCGATTTCTCTTTTTACTGTGTGCGCTTTGTTCTGCGCATGGAAAAACGTCCTATGAATAGACTATTATTATTATCATTTTTACAGGTTTTTCATTTTTCCGCGATCCAAATGATACTGTAAGGTGTCACCAAAATCTTTACCGGTATGGTTTTGTTTTGTACGCAATAATTAAATGTCAAAATTCAGAAATTCTTTAATGCTTTAATTGCGTGGAATTCCTTCTCTTTTATCATTAAAATTCATTAACAACGAAAAAGGTGATTGATAAAGGTTTTTGGGGATGATAATTGCCGTTTGTTGCATCCTGGGTCCTAGTAAATTTATTTTTTGATAACAATCTTTGGAAACTGTCTTGATCCATCCTCAATGTTGAAAATTTGTTCCCGCATATAAAGTAGAGTCTTTTTAATGTACCTCCATCGTATGGTATATACTTTTAAAAACCCTTTTAATGCAATAAATATATAGTCCTTAATGAATCTCCCTTTGAAGTAGTTCAAAAAGCTGACGAAAAGTTATGTTGACCTTATAAAACTGTCTAATATAGAGGATTTGGAGTTTCTCACCAATTTTAATAAGGACAAACTGTTTTGACTAAGGCTTAAGATAGTTATATATTGATGAGGTGACATTTCTTTGAGAATACTTGATTATATACGTTTTGAGTGGACGAGTCACCGAAGCTTATTAACAGATGCATTGCTAATAATAAGCTATGTTGACCTTATGAAACTGTCTAAAGCCCCTGTCACACTTCAGCGTATACTCCCTGCGTACGAGTTGCTTATGGCAATTTCTCTCATACGCAACAACACGCAGCCGAACGCAGAACACGCAACTCATACGCACCTTGGTTGTGTTAAGGTCTATTCTTGTACGTCGGCCTGCGCTTGGACCATTTCATACGCTTGATAGTTTTGGACATGCTCAAAACTATGCTGCGTATGGTTAACACGTAACACATCGGTTTTTCATCGGTCGAGGGCGGTACATGTACGTTAGGTTATCGTGATGAGTATGCACTTCATACGCAGTTTTAGTTGATGTTCCGAACCAACGCATTGATAGCGCATTGTAGACGTGTGCAAATGTAGCACGTATGAAAAACGATCTTAAACCGAATGATAACAATAGAAAAATGCATTGTCCAGTTTTTCCTTATGAGTAACGTATGACAAGCGTACTCATAGCGTACATAGAGTACATCGTGAATTTGATATAGATACCATAACGAAAGGGTTGGTGAGCATAATACCTTCGTATACTTTATGATAGTGTCTCTTATTAAGAGTTCAACTATGATAACAACCGCATGGAAATACACATTGAAATTAATTAACCAGTTTGTAGAGAATTTCATCCAATCATTCATTAAAAGTTAAATTAAAATTTCATTAAAACAAAACGCTGAGGATAGAAACATATGAGTTAAAAATATGTACTACTAATTCTAGTAAAGAAGAAGAGATAAAAAAAGAAATAAATAGCATTACATATCTATGTAAACAAAATCATTAAAAAGCTAATGGTTTGTTTTTAAGGTTTTCGTTGTAAACTTCTCAGTTGCAAAGCGATTTCAGACTACCAAATATACCATTAGACTAAACTTGTGCACTATTCCATTGTTTATATCAGTCTCAGTAAACCTAGCATCAATATTATCCGTTTCACTTCTATAATGAGTCTAGCAAAGCCTAGTAGAGGGTCGCGTCAGCCGACCTTTCTGCGACCTATGACCCTCCAACGTTATACATGCGAAGGCAGACTATTGTGGCTTGGTAAGATGAGTTCTGATTGGTCAATTCGATAAGTGGGCTGACGCGACCCTCTACTAGGCCTTTCTAGACTGAGTATAGTAGTAAAACTGATAATATTGAGGCTAGGTTTACATAAACTGTTGTTTATATAGGAGTTATCCAGGATAATCTTCTGGTCAGGTGTCTAGGTAAATTAATGTAATGGAACATTTTGAATAAGTTTTTTACAAATGTAAGTTATACTTGAAAAGAGCAGGTCCGGACAAAAAGCGACGGAATGAAACCGATGCTTTTATTTCAGCATGACATAGTGAGTAAACAAAGGGTGCATGTAACGAAAAGGTTCCGACCGGAGCTTTGATGGGGAGAAATTTTTTAAAATATATATTTCAGTTCTAAACTTTCAATACCTCAATCGAGAGGTTTGTATTCGTTCGGAAAAGATCAAGTATCAGGCGAAATCTGCGGACTACTATTTAAGTAGGAACTCCTTTTAATCAAATGTGATAGAGAAATGGATTCAGAAAACTTAACTTTATTTAGCACACATTTGTTTAAATAAGTTGTCTTGCAATTGTAATTGTCTGAATAATATATGTATATATATGTTACCTACGAAAACGTACTACAAAGACGGAAAGCATTGAAAATTATGTGAAGACGCAACGTGCTCGGAAAATACTCGCTTTTCTTGCGCAAGGCATGCGGTAAACATAAGTTGTGAGCGTCTTGAGTATGGTATGTATGCGCTCTGCATATGCAATCATCTGCCACAATAAATTGAGGATACGCAAGTCATATGCATCTCCAACGCAACCCCAACGCAAAGAAAACGTAAATATCGTAAATCAGTCGCTCTATGTGCGGTACAAGTATGGCAAAAAACGGTAAATGTTTGAACGAACTGGTTGCGTATGAAAGATTTTCCATACGCAACTCAAACGCACTTGCTATACGCTTAAGTGTGACAGGGCCCTAATATAGAGGATTTGGAGTTTCTCACCAATTTTAATAAGGACAAACTGTTTTGACTAAGGCTTAACATACTTATATATTGATGAGGTGACATTTCTTTGAGAATACTTGATTATATACGTTTTGAGTGGACGAGTCACCAAAGCTTATTAACAGATGCATTGCTAATAATAATTGCTTTAATAAAATTCTCAACTCAAATGCACCGACTTCGCTTTGATGAAATTGCCAAATGAAAGGGATATATAATTATTTTGTAGGTACAGCAGTCAACAGTTGTGTGTTATGTTTGGTACCTCATCCCACGCGGTTCAGGATCACTTGTGGGCCACATAAACCAAGTAATGTTTGAAGTTAGTATCTACAGGTGTATCGTCACTGCGTGAAATTCGCTGAACCTTTTCATGGCTAGCGAGATAAGATGAAGTGAAATGTGTCCACTGTTAGATGAAAGGTTACTCTTTCTACTACGACACAAAAGTGCTGATTAATGTAAATGTGATCGTTATTATCCACAATAACTTACAGTGAAAGATTAACATACATGTAACTTTAATACAAAACTGAGATGTTCATACGGAATTATATATGCACGTAATATAAAAATATAATATATGTTTGAATACAAGTACACTCGTCTTTCTTCTCAAAATTGAATATGCATATCAATACGATTCTCCTTTTATATCTTTCAACTTAATTTCGACAGCAGATATATCAATTATTTCCAAAGCCAAGATATTATTCAGGGGCGTTTGCCACTATAGAAACTTCTTCTGAAAAAATGAAGGTTAGGCATCAATAAGTCACGTGCCAAATTAACCCAATCAAACAGACCATGTTGTATAATAAATGCTTGTGCCTGAGCTACGACATTGGATAGATTTGCATAGAAGTGCGGTACTACGGCGAAATATGGCCCTGACCGACTTAACATGCAGAAGTCATCGGTTGGCTTAGTCACTGGTATACCATTAATACAAAATTAACTCAATAGAACTCCATGAAGGTATTTCAATATCCTTAACAACCAAATAGGTAATTGATTGGAGTACCAAGCTATCTTCATTGACTCGGATTCATTCCCTCATTTATCCAAACTGTCAGAAGGCCGGACTTACTATATCTATGTGACTTTCTAAATAAACCATAATAGTCTGTTATCACACAAATTTTCCGGCAGCGAATTTCATTGTGAAGAAGAGATAAATAACATTTGTTGACGGATAAATTTCATGCACTGCAGTTTCTTTCTGTGAAATGACCATCATTATTGACTAGAAAATGTTGATAGACAATATTGAAGATAGTTTAACCAACATAAGACAAGTTAACATATACTTTAATTGGTTCTATGGCTACAGCTTATTTATCATCAATCTTCCTCCACGTTCGCATCTTATATGCCAAAGCATTTGTAATTTGATTTTTGGCTTGTAAATCTATCTGGAAACATCATCTCGCAAAACAGTCATAATTGTGATAGATTGAAGGTTGAAATTGAAAACATATTGAAAGAAGGTTCTTATAACACATAGATAATCTAATGAACTCAATACGTTGACCATTAAACCTGGTTGACCCTACCAGGAGCATGTGAGCTCCATCTGACATAACTCTCAGGGCCTGCGAAGCACACAACCAACAACACTGCAATAAGGGTTTGAGTCAAGTGGGATGGCATAAAATCAAGTCAGAAACCTTGGAAAAATACATGAAGCTACTAAATCTACATTAAGCAGTTTATGCAAAACGTGTTTTGTAAGTTCCTTACATAGTTCCTTTTTCTCTCTTGTCTACCTTCTGCAATTTTGATGGCTGCATACACGTGTTGAATAGCTGGAATATTGATAATAGCACATGAAATCTGAACTCACTCAGTCTTTCATAATGAAAATCAAAGGCAATACCATTAACATTTTAATTAATTATTAAAAACTTGACGGAAAACTGGAACTGAAACAAATCGATTGACCCCTACCCGTTTTGATAGACAAAAAACTCCACCACTCCCCTAAAACAGATGCACAAATTGTCTTCTCCTATGCCAAACCGAAAACATTCAGTCTATCTCATTTCTGTTTAACGACGAAGAAGGGGTGTGTCATGAAAGAAGCCATGCGATTGGCAGGCTGCTGGAGACAGCGTAGATACCTCATTGGATGATATGTCACTAAGGGGAGGTAATTTATGAATCGCATTGAGCCCTGCCTGGTTCCAGATGTTAGTGGAGATATTATCGTAATGTAAACATTGGATTATCGAGAATGTGGTAGCCCTAGATGATTCAGTTTTATAAAGGTACACTTGATTTTATAAAGGATTGCACACTTCAAAAAACTGTCACTCAATATGAAAAAATCACACATTTTATAAAAATCTAATATAAACAGTAATTGACTTTACCTGCTCTAAACTACCTTTTGCATTTTTGCCTAGTTGCTACATTAATGCATGGTCATTGACATTTTTCACGGATTTTCACATTTACAAATTCAAATGTAAAATGGTGAAATCTTTAGGGCTCCGAATACTCTGTGTGTATTTAAAAAATTGAAACAACTAAACTGAAGCACAAAAGAAACGTCACCTTATTGTTTTTATTTTTTTATTATAACTGAAATATATCACAGACATTTTAAAGATGCGGAAACACATCGTCAAAACACACCCTACACTCGACTTTCACGAACATGCACGAAAAAAAGTTTTTTATTGTGAAAAAGCCAACTTTGTATGCATTTTTCCACGAACTCTAGGAAAAATTACAAACCGATATTTGGTATAAAAACTGTGGGATTGTTCATTGGCAGTGGCTAAATCAGTTACCAACAGGGAACATGCCTCGTTTGACTCCTCAGCAGCGAGAAAGGGCGATAGGAATGTTGGACCTCGGAGCAAGAATCATGGGATGTTCAAGAAGAACAGTCATCCGGCTTGTGAGTCGTTACAGACAGACTGGTAGGACGTCTGACAGGCCCAGGAGTTGACGACTGAGAGTAACGACCCCCTGGGAAGACCGCCATTTACGGGTGCTTCAGCTCAGAAACAGATTCCTACCAGTGACGTCATCAGCAAGGAAAGCGCTTGGCCGGCCCGTCAGCTGGATGACCGTGTCCCGAAGATTACGTGCGCATGGTATCAGGGCCTACCGACCACTCAAGGGCATGACGTTAACGGATGAACATCGACGTCAAAGATTGAGGTGGGCAAGGACTGTTGAAGGCTGGCAGCAGAGAAATTGGCATAGAGTCATGTTCACAGACGAAAGTCGCTTCAGGATACACCACGCTGATGGAAGAATCTGGATATACAGGCGGCAAGGTGAAAGAGAACGACGTTGTTTCCTCCAAGGAATGAAACAGTTTGGAGGGGGAGGAGTTATGATCTGGGGAGGAATTTGTGGGGATTTGAAGACGGATCTCGTTGTGATAAATGGTAACCTCAATGCTCAACGCTATATCGATGAGGTTTTAACACCTGTCGTAGTGCCATTTCTACAACATAATGCAGGAACTGTATTTCAACAGGACAATGCCACGCCACATGCTGCACGTCTAGCCAGGGACTTTCTAAACACCCATAATGTGAACGTTCTCCCATGGCCAGCTCGATCACCTGATCTGTCCCCTATAGAGCACATGTGGGACTACCTGGGACGCCAAATTCGCGACCGCCAGCAGCCTCCACAAACCAGGGCGGAGTTGGTTTTTGCGCTCCAAGAAGAATGGCGAAGAGCTCCCATGCATGTTGTTCGTCGACTAACTTCATCAGCAAGGCATCGTGTCCAAGCCTGCAATCGGGCCTGAGTAGGGCACACCAGCTATTAACTAAAAAACCCTGTTAAGCCACTTTGGTGGATGTTTTTGTGATTTTGTGTGTGATCGAATACCGGATAATCAGACACCTGTGACCAAGTTGCTAAGGAAATGGAATTCCTGAATGCTTTTTCTAATTAAAGTAATCATTTTTCAAAAATATGTCTTTGTTTTTTTGTTACTGTAAAAGGAAATGAAGTGACGTTTCTTTTGTGCTTCAGTTTAGATGTATCTGTTGAAATTTCACACTTAAAAAATCAAATGTAAAATTGTGAAATCTTTAGACAGCAATACTAGATTTTGATGGAGAAGGAAAACTTTGTGTAAATTTTAACAAAATAAACAACTAGATGTATGTGTGGAAATATTCTTGTGTAAGGGCATAATAACTTATTAGTTCTTGTATAGTTTCACCCAAGGCAACTACCTTTATGCACCAATTTTATTGGAAATAGAAATCTTACTCTTCTCTCTAGATTGAGAGATCTGAGACATGATGCCAACCGGTTATCCAAAACTAATAGGAAGTTTTTCATTTAGTTGTCCTAAGGGCATACTAACCTACATTTTATCCAATTAACATATAATTAAAAAATCCTGTATAGTCCATAGTTATAGAGTTCTTAACTTAAAGTAAATTGAAAAGGGTATTATGTATAACCACTTCTCAATTGATTAAAAACTGTGACTTGTATAGCTTTAATGAAATATAAGGTACAGGTATGTACACTCACTAGAGACATTATTCAATTAACAACAGAATAGAAAAATACATCTTTTTCGTGTCTTTCACTTGATTATCCACTTAACAACTTCGAATAAATCAAAGTAGAATTTAGAATGTCTACCTGCTACATGAATCTGCCAAACAAGAGATTGTTTAATTACTCTCCATCTTACATCGTCACTGTCATGAAATATTGTGCTCGCTGAAGTTCGACTCATAATTGTTAAAAAAGTATTTTTTTTTCAGTCAATAGATACATTCTCAGATTCTCTATGTACAATTTTCCAGGATGGTTTCATGACTGAATATCATTATCTACCCCTTCATACATGGGTAGCAAACCTAATGTTTTCTCAATTGCATGCATAATTACTGAGATGTTGACGAAAAGAATATCTTTTCTGATGGCTACCTTCATGTTGTGGTGAGCATAATATCCATTAAATTGAATGAATGGATTGGAAAACAGGCTTTTTATATACATGTACTCAAATTGCATAGTGCGCAAGTCCCAAGGTAACATTTAGGTTCTTAAAGAGAACATATTGACGACATAGAAATAATTATTACAATATTACCATAAAATCTTTGGCTTGGCAACCATACTTTTATCATTTAAAAAAAGTGTATATAAGTAACCACTTGTAAGTAGTTCTCACATCTTAATTTAAGTAGAACTCTCATAATTGTGCATAACACTCTGTTCAAAAGGCCATCGAAAAGAATAATACTGTGATTTACCGTCTTGTTTCATCTTTAAATCTGTCATTGCTAAGTCTTTAATCCTATACGTAATAGCTTGATAGTACTAGAACCCAATCTGCTTTATAATTACTTATGCAATACTTAATTCGTAATCTTGGTGACAATTAAGTTCTTACTCTGACTCTAAGCTATTCGTCCCCATCAAGTAATGATAATCAGTGTCAGTCAGAGTTATCCAAAGGTCATCTTGGAGAATATCATTGTGGCCATCTCTCTTTTCCCTTGCTATCAACAATTCCTTTCAGTAGGGACTATTCATATATAATAGTTAACAATTCCCACCAATAATAAGTGAATATAAGGTTAACTTTTTTATGATTATAGCATTTCTCACAGCATTTCTTACAGGAAATGTCTTATCATATATTCGTTCCCAAGGATATCATTACCAAAGCATATAAAACATCACAGACTGACCCGTCTGGCATCATATAGTTTTAATTTTTGCTAAAATGTACACATCAAATGTTAATACAGAAACTGCATCACTTTCAATATTGCTTTGTAGTATGTCACTACGGTAGTGCTTGTTTAATAAAATACATAAATTTGACTATGTGCTCATATGTAAGGTATTTTACGAAGATGCAAATGTTCCTTAGATTCCTTTCAGTAGGGACGATTCATGTATAAAAGTTTACACAATACGAATTGACGTGATTGTTACAATTTGGTGATTGAGACTATTATTCTGCACATAGGATTGAAACCATGATCGCTATATGTCCTTAACATGATGTAGATGTAACATACAAAGCAGCTATGGCTATTCATTCTCCACCTTAGGACTTCGTTACATCAGATGATCAGGCGATACAACAGTTTGCTTAAAGCCTTTGTCAGGTGTAGTTAAGAAATAAATGTTTTTGGCAGAACAACTATGCAACATTTTACAAAGTCAAGGCACAGCAAGTGTAAGTATCGTTTGCTGAATATTGAAATTGATGAAGTGCTAAATAATTACAAAGAGGCACGCTAGTAGAAACTAAATCATTTTGATTGTAATTAAAGCTGTAAGCCCGTCAATCTAAAATTAATTAAATCAAGCTAAAATCAAATAATCTCAATGAAGCAAGGAGACTGATTTGTGAAGACTGATTAAGGTTCCTTTATGTATTTGTAAAGTCGTGTTTTTAACAACATTAAATTTTACTAGCATAATAATGTTATTGTACACTTCAACACAATTGTATATAGTTTTGTAAACACATTCCGGTGTCATCGGACTGTCATTCAATAAAACAGGACAACTTTACCAAAGTACGACGCATGTAGAAATGTACTGCAAATGTATAAGCAATGTTAAATATGAAGTAGTATATAAGTCACGCATTTTAAGGTACTTTGTTGGAAGTCATTCATGCTAACAAAATGCAAGAATGACATACTTACACAATAAACTTTTGATAAAAATGTTT
This sequence comes from Steromphala cineraria, assembly GCA_916613615.1. Lineage (NCBI taxonomy): Eukaryota > Metazoa > Mollusca > Gastropoda > Trochida > Trochidae > Steromphala > Steromphala cineraria. The sequence continues at coordinate 26,173,515 of OU744732.1, forward strand.
TAACACCATATATACTGCACATCATGTAATTAGTATATTGATATCATGTATATCTCTATTGAGATAAACATTATTTTACAATGTGTGTGATACATGTATAGAACATCAAAGGGAAACTTTAACTTTTCTGTTCTTTAATATACAAAAATACCTTCATCCCAAAAGGCATAACTTATTACAAATGTGAGGTGTAATAACATACTTGAAGTATTTTAAAAGATTTTTAAAATGATAATGTAAACCAGACAATGACATCAACGACTTTATCAGAACAGAACAGAATTTTATTTCTCATAATTCACAACAGTGACATAGAGAAAAGTTAAATATATTACATACACACACACACATATATATACATATATATATTTACTAATTGGAATAATAGTGTGCTGCATTCATAAACATGTGATATGCATAATTTTGAACTTACAGAGCTTATTTATCAACCACCTTAAACTGTCCATAAAGCACCGCCTCTTCTCAGATTGTTGGCTGGAACTGGTACTTATATTGGTATCTTCATATTGGTCTCAGCTTAAGCAAAGCTATGATAATTGTCATTGATCGATTAAGCCTGATCCCCATCTGTATGGTAATTGCCATAGTTGTCTCATGGACATGAGCTCATCAAAATACATCTTTTGTCTCTTTGCTCTGCCTTCAGTTTTCACGAAAGAATCTTAACTTGATAATTCTCTGTTGTAAGTTCTGGCTTTGGATTGAGCCGATTTCTCGTGTACGTTCTGTACTCATGGCGCAAATTTCTTATGATTCGTAAAAGAAAAAACTTTTCAGCAGAAACTTATAAGATTTAATGTCGATGAAACAAACTTTTATGCATGGACTCTGAAAGGAGATAAGGAGAAGAGATATAAAATGTTCAAAGAATGAATTTCAATTGGTCACAATTTACGCTGCTAGTTATTTCTATAATGATAAAGAGGCATCATTTGAATCACATACCTGGTTGAACATTAATTAACAAAGTTAAAGATACTTCTTAAACCTATGAAAAGAGTTTAACACTAACTCTGAATGCAATCACATACACAAGAGTAACATCTAAGGTAACAAGCTTACTTCACATTCTTGAGTTATTTGCCCACTTCTAAGGAGATTATGGATATTAATTCTGGGCCTGGTTTTGTTGATTAACAGGTCGCTTATGTTTGATAGAGGTGCTGTTTATTAGCATATCATTGATTGTCATTATATTTATAACATGGAATTACATAATAACTGGTGTTATTAGAATTCTTTTTTTGTAAATATCATACATGATGAGGTTACTATCTTATATTTTTCCCCATAGTGCAGTTTGTTTTTACAAGGTATATTAGACATTTTCTTTCTGTTGCCTAGAATAATTTGATGGGATAATTAACGTCATTTTCAGGGGAGAAAAGAGCATTTGTAATCGTAGAGGTAGTTTTTGGAACAGAACATTTAACCACATAAAACTCAATAGCATATATTCATTTCCTTCCTCAAAATTCATACCATTCCAAACCAACCAGAGTTCTCTGTTCATTAGGGTACATTTTATATAATGCTTTGTTATATAAGTTATATGTTACACTTGAAAATGGTAATAAACATGTATTGGGTGAACAAGACATACTTGCTTTTGCCAAAAGCATGGCAACTCGAAACACAAATGATGTATTCAACCACAGCAAACACGCTTTTCATCAATTGCATAATGTTTTCATACATTATTGATTTACGTTATAAGAATGCAATATTGCTGATGTATTTATGACAATATTGAATTGATTGATGTTTTTCATCGCCGATTTGTTACTCAAAGTAGTCCCTCATGACATGAATAAAGTATTTAAAATATGAGTACTCTGGGACAACCAAAAGAACTTCAGGGAAGCAATAGCAATGAATGCTGAATAGAATACTCTTTGTGGATGACAAGTCAAGGCTCACACATCAATGATGGCTGTTCTCTTGATGACCTTCGGATCAATCTGTCCGACAGTAATACTCATCACTTAATTGATACAAGCGCAAGCAGCTTAGATTAAGTGAGTTGTTAAACGTACTTTCATCAATACTCCAGTTGTATAACACGTGAATTTTGCCTCCAGAGCAAGGGAAGATAGGTCAGTTACAACAGTAATAGCCCTTTCAATTCTAGCTATTGGGGAAATACTGTTTTAATTGAAATGTAGGTTATTTCGGCCTCAAAGAGAATTAAATGGGAAACCTTGCATTACCGGTTGACATATAATCTTATCTGATATAAGAGTTGGATTTCTATTTTTTTAATGAAATCCATAGTTTCGATGTAATTGCCTCGGGCAAATCAATGGTGTATAAGAAAACTAATAAAAACTTTTAAACTTGACTTCAACTTCAATGTTGTAGAATGATTTTATATTACTATCGTTCCAATATATCAAATTGATCCTCCCGTTTCCACTAATGGTACCTGGTTCCAGAATACTTTAAAGTTACCCTTTTGATTGTTGTACATTAAACTTGAATTTGCATATGTACCAAAACTAACATGGAAAACTATAAAAAGCAATTGTTATCATTTATGTAATGATAAACGAATCATCTTTGGGATATTTAAAGAAGCAATGAAGCATCTTCCAAACTATTTCCAAAGACAAGATTTTCTGTCAAATCGCAATCAAGAAAATAGGTATTAAGACCGCTGCAACAAGGGCGAATGCAACAAAAAAAATGGCTTTACCTTTGATTGAAAATGTATAACTTTTCAACGTTAGAGATAAAGTTCTGTCACATTTTTAAAAATCGTGTTATTGACTAAGAACTTTTTCTTCATCCAGCGAATTCCAAGCCTAATCAAAAGATGGAAGAACGGCGCGCAGCGCATCATAGATTTTGCCAACATTAGTTGATTTTGTGGAACCCATATTGAGAGAAATTTTAGAGATTGTTTGTGAAAGTTGCGCATTGAAACCAACGAGGAATAATCTCAGAATAGAATTGTACCCCTCACTTCACTTCACCGCAGAGAATATTGTTGTAACTGTCTATTTACCTGCTATTGTTCAAAAATGCTATCACAGTAGTTAGACACTAACTTGCAGTAGTAAGAAACTAAACTGAAATTATCAGAACGCAACCTAGTTTTTCGCCTCCTTCTTAATGTTTTGACTTAAATAAGAGCAAGCATGCTTATAGAAGAAAAAATACAATTCCCAAATTCATTTTATCAGTATGTGATGCAAAGAACGCTGCTTCCATAGTGTCATGTATCCAAACTATAGTAAAAATTCAATTAGTACAAAATCAGTTAAATATATCTGATGAAATGATGACAAAACTGACTCAAGCCTAAATTTAAAAATACTTGACTGCTAAGATATCATTGATACTATCTTTTCAAAGATGATGAATGAGGTCAGTTTGTCAAATTAGAATGTTTTAAGGCTTATATCAAATTAAGTGTCTATCGAAGATAAGGTACATCTTGTGATTTCATTATTATCTTAGTTCCATAGATTATTATCATTAAGTGAAGGAAATTCCTTAGTTCTTAAAAACTTAAAAAACAAGTTCAGTTTCATACTTTCTCTCATTCTAATTCGTTCAAATCGTAATGCAAGACAGGTAATTGCGAATTATGACATTAATTGCCAGAACCTGGAAACCCGAAATTAACATGTAACAAGACGAGAAACATGTATCTGTAATTCGTAGGTTCTTACTGAGATAATTATGCTAGCTTATTATTTGCGAAATCCTCTTATTTTATTCATATTTTCTAATATTTTAATGATTTTCATATTTATAATATATATATTTTATATTTATTCATTTGTGTAAATGTTTCGAAATAAGTAGAACTGTTGTAGTATAACATTTCCATATTATCAGACAAATAATATGCTATAGATCTTAAATTCAAACTTATATGTAGAGGCGTTTCCATTTAAACTCTACCAAAAGCAGGATTAGACTCTTGGTCATTCCTTGTGCTAAAGTAACTCAATCAAACACTACATAGTGTGCAGTAATTGCAGGCGCAATTCACACTGAATATCTACAATAGAGAGCGTGATGTATCAGTTTACTCTTGCTTGGCCAATTTAGCCATGACTTTTGCGTTGTGATTTTCAATGTCATCAATGTTCATCTATTTAGAATGCTCAAAAGGTATTCTGATCAGTAGAGATGCTTATTTTCATGATTTCAGGATAAAATCTCCAGTTGAGAAATGTATTGTATATTATTCATTTTATATGGTACCAAAACATTCTTCTTTGTAACAACTTCAAGCCATATAAAAAAACTTCCCACAGATATATATATATATAAAAGATAAATGATATTTATCACACAAGATATGATTTTAGTAAAGAACACAAAAGTGTATTAGATAATAGGGAAATGGTAGTCACCATTACTTTATGCGAAGTAATAATTTAGCAGTGCAATATTGAATAAAATAATTATGATGAAATCTGACATTTTCCAAGCAGATATCATCTGGTTGTATGATTGCTTTTCCATCTTCAGAAATCCCATTTGAGTTTTCTCATCCTCTGATAAGGTTGTTATCTCCCATACCCTTCCGGCACGAAGGTAATTGTGCAGAAGAGATATTGAAAATCAATGAGGATCATTACTTTTGTCTTCAAGACAATTGTGAATCTCAAACTTTTACAAATTGATTGGCCATCTGTGTCATGCAGTCAAGGTCATTATTATGAGGATGATTCTTTTACAAACTGATTGGCCATCTGTGTCACGCATTCAAGGTCATTATTATGAGGATGATTCGTTGGATTGTGATTTTTGTTCATAGTACGACAATCTGTTATGAACATATTTGTCGAACTGAAATACGTTTGTAAGGATGTTCTTTACGTTTAGTTTTGAGATGTGAAACTCTACATGTGACAGGAAAACACAATTTTAAAATGTTGTGACAACCTTTTTCTCAAGCGTTTACGTTTTCGTACATAAAAACACACTTCTTTTCTGATTTAGAAGACTTGTTGAATTTGTATTAAAATGTATAAAAGATCGTTAATTAAATTATTATTTTGCAAATCACTTTCTTGTTAAGAAATACCCGCGCATTTCCCTTTTTGAGTAAGTAAACCTAATTGTACCACAAGAGCGAAGTAGGGTGTTGTCTATTCCAGTATGGCAGAGGTCAAGTGCACTACATCTTTTGTGAAGACGATTGTTTATGAGATGATAAGAGTCACAACAACATGGGGTAATTGGATATGATTATCTCTTTAGCATTGATCTGTGTTATCAAATCAAATAAAAAGTGTTTCAACAACATTTTAAGCCATTTCTTTGGTAAATATGATAATGCAAAACATAGTCTGAAGTTGATCTTTTGAGTTATAATAATAAGATAAAAGGTGTATTTTTTCAATTAGATTCAGTTAGTTTATGGTGGTTTAATTTCAATTTTGTTTTCAATTCCGATTTTTTTACCATGGAAATTTAGAAGATTGCCTTGAAAGCATGTTCTTATATTAACTGGAGCTCATTCAATTTTAGTTTGACTTAAAAAGCAATACATTGATTGTGTATCAAGGTAATACAAGAACGTTTTTTTTATTTTGGGAATAAATTAATATTGATGCAAAGCTTTATCTCTATGTTTGTTACATATACATGTATGCGTCATATATAGTTTGATATCAAATTATAAAAAGTGTAAATGTACACAGGGAAATATTTATGAAATTTTATTTCTACAACCACATTGCCTTCTTTTTTATCATGGAACTTTTGCAACTGAAAATAAGGGTGATGCTTAACCTTTTTCCATATATGTACATGTAATTAACATATTATGAAATGTGTGATTGTGTATTGTGAAATATGACCTATTCCATATTTTCATATTTTGCTTTTGATTTGAGAGCATTTAGGATAAAGAAATCACTTTCTGCTGTCACATTTAGTGCACCCCTTGCATGTTTAATTATGTAACACCGCTTTGCAATAACAGTATCACCCCAAACTCCCCTTTTTATGTATCTAACTCTTTTCAAGAAGGTTTAAACACAATCGTAAGCAATAAATAAATCACCAAAAGCATGTTTATATTAACCAATTTATGGATTTAACAAAATACTTCTCCTTTTTCTCCATATCCAAAAAATATTTTTTATTGTTTGTGTCGTGTATTGAAGGGGCAGTAGCACGTTTTTTGAGAATTTTATATTTATATTAAAAAAAATTCACTGATAATTGTATGTTAACGCTAAATGTATTACTTTGATAGTGTCAAAAATTTCATTACACAAGCCAATCATTCATAGTCTGAGAACAAAGTATGAAGATTCACCTAAAATCCCTTGGCGGCCATTTTTTTGTGAACACCTTTAATTCATTTTGAGTAAGAAAGGGAATCGCATGGCTAAACTTTACATTATATATTTGAATTATTACTGCCCCATTTGGTTTGAATACATTGTCTTTCAATTGGAACCATTAATTTTCACTTTCCTGACATCACCTTATATTCCCCCTAAAAACGTGCTACTGCCCCTTTTAAGGCGCTTTATCTAAATATATACTTTGTGTAATCTGATATATTTGTCTGAATGACATGTTATGAGGAGTCAAAAGCTTTCCATTTTTGAAGAGAGGAGAAATTGGACAATTGTCTGAAATATCTGAATTCAACAGACTTTTCAACTTTAATTTTTCTATTTCAATGGTTCTAATGATTCTCTGGCACGACAACTATTTCTAGTGATTCTTTGGCATGGATACTTCATTTAACACGGTTTGGCAACAAATCTTTACACTATACAGTCCCGTTAACATCAAGTGCCGTCTCGAGATGAATCTATACAGGTGCAAGATAACCCACGGCTGTCACCTTTCGATGATTTGTCGCTTCATTGGCGTCGGTAAAAACCTATTAAAAGGACAGATCCTTAGAGAATCGAATACCATATTAGACAATGCATATCTATGTTCAAATCTAAGATTTTCAATCTGATGTGTATTGGTTATAATGAATAATATTTTGATGGATACAAAATCGGTACAGAAAATAGATTTGAAATATTTTGGATAATCACCATAATTTATCAAAACACAAGTCGGAAACTTAGCAAATGGGTATTTAATCGACAATATGAGCATTTCCTTTCCTCTTAATTCTAATAACCTGATACTCAGCTGAGAGCCAACTAACCAAGCTCTGTAAGTCATCCATTGTTATCTGAACTGTCCAATAAACTATTTCTAATCACCTCTCATGATATAAACATCAGTGCTTAATTCATCCCCAAGGACTAACATCGAAACCCTCATTATATCAAACAAAATTGACCTATAAGATCCATATCATTACCTTCCTATAACTATATGTAAAACAACTTTTAATAATATGTTAAATAAGTAAACTGACTATTTCCTTGAATGAGTGTAAACTGAATAGAAACAACTACTTGTTATACTTGTTAAGTCCATGCTTCATTTATAAATACAAAATCTAATATATCACATACTCGCTTACATAATTATAACAGAGAAACCTTTAAAAACATCAAACGATTTTGTTGTTTCATTCATTCCAACTACTTAGTATCATCTTTTAAAAACAGACTGACTAGACATTTGGCGTGACTCCAACCATCATTATGTCAATGTTTTATTATATTTGCCACATTTTCTTTTTTTGTTTTCTCTTTAAACAGAATGCTGTTATTATCTGTGAAAATTCTTGATTTCAATTACTATAAGGCAGTAGTAATAAAACTCATATTCTTATTATGCTTTAGAGATATTAGTATTTTAATTCCATTTCTCCCATTTCATCCCCTTAAAAGACATTTCTACGGACTCAGATTATCAGTCAATGGGTGATAGATAATAATATCACTGAGTCTGTTCTCATCCTCAAAACAATAAAGGGGCAGTAGCACGTTTTTTGATAATTTTATATTTTAAATATGTCACTGATAATTGTAGGTTAATGCTAAATGTATCATTTTGATAGTGTCAAAAATCTCATAAAACAAACCAATTATCCATAGTAAGAGGACAAAGTATGAATATTCACCTAAAATCCATTGGCAGCCATTTTGTGTGAACACGTTTAATTCATTTTGTGTTAGAAAAGGGAATCGCATGGCTAAACTTCACATTATATATTTGAATTATGACTGCTCCATTTAGTTTAAATGCATTGTCTTTCAATTGGAACCATTAATTTTAATTTTTCTGACATCACCTTATATTGCCCCTATAACGTGCTACTGCATGCCCATTTAAAGACCTTGTCTATCAGCTCCCAGTGAGTGATCGAACATGGGAAATTATAATGTACTATTATCAATTCTATTTTAATTTTAGAGTTTTGTCAACCGAAGAAGGGTATACATGTACATGTGTGGTTAAAATATTTCAAAAATTACATATTTCATTTATTTACCCTCTTGTTCTCTCGTAAACAAGGTTTAATGATCGTCTTGTGATTAATCACAATGAGAGGAAGTGACACTGATTGGATGGTTTCACTATATATTTCTTTCTTTTATATTTCACATTTGGTTTATTTATAACAATCTGTAAACTTCTAAAGACGTGACTGACAAGGAATTTTTGACTATTCAAATTTACGACTCTAAAATGTGCATCCTTGAAAACATCAATAAACGTACAAAATATGTTTAGAATATTGTTTCAGCTTAAAGGTCAGTAATATGATTTATCTTACTAGTATGGTTTATGTTGATTTGCTCAGGATTTTCATTTAATTAATTGACTGTTTGTTCTGAACAATTTTGGACACAGTGCATCGTCCTTTCAAACTTTAAGAAAACTAGTCAAGATGTTCAACTTCAATGGTGGAAACAAAAGACGGAGAAAAATAGACGAGTTAAGATGCCACAATAAATATAAAATATCATGAATTCCGCATTTAAGACCAAATAAAGTTGAAGGATTATGTCCTGTTTAGAAGGGGTTGTCCTTGTCTAAAATGATATTGGTAACTTGATATTAGATATAAACTTGCAAATGAATAACAATCCTCACTATATTATTTTAGTTCCTGCTTCAAACCCATATCAATGTTATTTTGACCCTATGCCGGTTTAACAAAACATGACCTCTCGGTGGGAGCAGGAAGTAACAGACGTGAGGTCTTGTAGAAAGATGTTAACAACCTCAAGTTTCAGATTCTTATCTTCAACATCTGTCAGGCTGACTTTCCGGGCTATTTTCCTGTTATCCAAAAGTTTCTTTCATGAGACGCATTAGGCTGGTGGCAAGACAAACAATATTTTATTATAATCAAGATAATCACAAGCAAAGATATTTAAAAATTAATTAATGACACATTTATTTCATTTCACTTTTTATCAGGAAAAACTTCTTTGCGGAGAACACGAGTCTGCCATTTCTGATGAAATCCTGTACAAATACAGGCAAGCAAAATCATTTTGAAGTATTCAACTTATTATCTTACTTATCCATAAATATCTTTTAGAGATAATCAACTAATCATCATACTTATCAATAGATATATTGGGATCAGTTTAATGTTCGGTGTTTAACTCATAAATGAATCTGAAAAGTCATTCTATAAGATTACATAGCACTAATTCAACTTCATCAATTAAAATCTGGTATTTAGTTAGAGGCTTTTTCCATTCCTTTTAAGATACTTATTATTTGATTATTTCCTTTAGAATATCTATGAATTAAGGTTAATTCAAAATTTAATTTAATCCAAACAATAGACGTTTATACAATATACTGTTGTATTATTTGTGTTGATTTGGTTTTCTACCTACTACTACCTACCTAAATTATGCCGGTTATAATAATGTGATATATATTTCAATTCAATGTTCTTGTTTATTGATAACACTTACATCTAAGTGAAAGCATTTCACTTAAACACAGACAATGGGAACGGTTCCAGAAACAAACTGTCATTAGGAGATGCATGCCTGTCAATATTTAACCTCTATAATGCAGATAATAAAAAGCTTGTTATAAATAACCCCCTGTGTCATATTAGCTCAATCAAAATTCGATGCTGTACAATGCTTGTCGGTGGGATTTAGGCTGATTGACAACCAGGACAGTAAATTCCATAGTTGCTTGGAATGCCATAGTGTAAGATAGTAGGTGTATATGTCAGAGTGTTTCGCGTGTGTCTTACTAATGCATTAAGAATGTAAGTCTTTTCATACAAAGTATTTGGTATTTTAAGTTATTAAAGGGATATCTGGGTGTTTAAGAACTATATAATTTCTAATATGATTTATACTCATTATAAGTTCTTTCCTAAAGTAAAATCATCTATATCTGTTAAGACAAATTCAATATCTCTCCTGGCAGTGAAAGGAATTCTTTAGGAGATTGATGTGAAAAATCGATGACAACTATTTCTTTTAATATCAAAAGAAATAAAGAGAGCTGAATTGTGAATGAAGTTTACCGATCTACAAAGGTTAAATTGTCTAAAAAGGCTTTGACTTCCCTGGTTTCATTATATTTCATATACCCTGCAGCGATGAGTTCAACTAATAAGACCTTATTAGATTTTGCAAAAATTTAATATTGTTATTTCAAGGCTTCATGACACTATCAACCTCTATAAATATGATTGCCGTAACATTTACAGGAAATTGTTGTTTTGTCAAGGTTGTTTTATCGCTTTGAGCATGCACTTTTGTGTGGAAAACAGCACTTTACAAATGTGCATAATTATTACGAATTATTATCTGCAAAAAGATAAGCCCTGCTAATTTCATCTTTAATTATGAATTTACATGTTCCCATGGTTTAATACAGGCAGTAGAGCCATTTAAATTACATTTATAACTTGATGCTCACAGCATATAAATATAATCATTAGGATAAGTTAATATGGCAATTATATGGACAGACCCTACGAGATGCCTGGTAATACGCGATCTGTTTTGCTTCAAATATGCTTTGACACGACCAGATTTCAGAAGAGAAAATTACTGCTTTAAGGAAAATGCGACTTTTGGTCAGGATATTCAGATTAACTTTCATTACAAAAGATGAAATCTATATAAATTCTTCTTGGAAAGTCATTATTAAGGCATTGTTGTATCCAAAAAAATGTATCCTAGCTCGTTTAGTTAAAGACATTTCAAAACAATGATTTCTTTGTTTTTCATAGCTAACTTTTGTCGTTTTCTGATGTTGTAAAATAATCTCATTCACGTTGGATTCAAAGGCGGATATCAAATACCTTGTACTTCAAAATGTACAATACAATTAGCAAATGGGTGTCTGATACTGTGCACATTTATCAAGTTTCGTGATTGGTGTGACAATTCACAATGCTATGAAATGAAATAATGTAAATGATACAACAACAATACAGTCAATGAAAAGCATTTGATCACATTACAACACACACATAAAACATTTACATTAATTGAGAGATGAACACGCAACTAAAACGTTAAAAAGAATATTAATCGGTTCATAAACGATGTTTCGAATTTTAAGCAATAGGATACTAAATATTGGAGCATTAGCTATCATAAAACAAAATAATCATGAGCTTTACATGATGAAATAATGGAGTTGTTTCTAAATCTGTCTTTTTTTAAACATATTTGGTTTCTTGACTTTCAAAGCTTATATTAGGATTTCTTACAATTCCAAGTCAATATGAAACGAAAGGCTTAAGAAATTGATGTAAAAATTAAAAGGCAAACTCAAACATCACTATTAATTTAAATATGCAATTAGAAAGTCTAGATGATCACATTCATCAACAATATTTAGAACTGGTTGAATGTTTGTCACTTCAGTTTATTGTCAATTTATAATGACAGTCATTGTGTACACGTTTTGGTTAGAATATATACTTATCCTTGGAAATTCCATCATCCGGGATAAAAGGGTCTATCGATATATTTATATATAAATCGTCAATAAACTTTACATATGACACATATTGCTTTAAAATCATACACTTCATCTTATACAAACAGGGAACATTAGCAATTAAATTACACTTGTGACATCAGCCTACTGTTCTCTCACTCAATAATTTTTCAGTAATGTAGCGTTACATGTAACATCAGGTTTAAGTTGAATTTAAGGTATGAAGTTGCAAAAGCAGGAAACTGAGCGAAGTTTAAGTCGTGTACCATCCTCGTTACTCTCCATTCCTGAAAACGATTGGTCACGGTATTACCCTGTGCCTAATGTGTGGAAGAAAAGGTTTTCAAATGAGCATGCAGGTTAATGCTTAAGCAAAGCTTCCAAATCAGTTATAACATTATCTCAATTTGCTTCATTGCCCGCCAACCGTTAATACAACATTATTGATAGCTTTTCGAATGTTTTTGCCCAAGGGCACAACGACCCCAATTCTGTGTAGATCTATAATTGAATAAAGCTAAGCACGTGAAGCAGTTTCGCTGTTTTTAACTGAAGCAATCAAGTGGTAAACACATAAAAAACACGCTTTCTCTCTCCCATTTCATTTCCTTTTTTACAAGTATTCAGGTCTCACGTTGCTGAGGTTCGAATCCCATCCAGGCCAAGGTGTAAAAAACTAGAGCTCAAGTCGTATTGTCATTTGAAACAGGATTATGATGTGAACAGCAGTCCCAATATTAGTTTGGACGAAATAATTTTTCCAATAATTACATTTATCTTAATGAGTACATGAATGGTTTAAGCTCTGACAGTCCAACAGTCACCCGAGTTGCAATGACAGAACATACGTAAAACACTTTCTGTCAATGCCAGCACAGTAAGATGATCTAAAGTAGCAGGTTTTACTTTCAAAAGATAAATAGAAAGCTTTACTTTGATGATTCCGACCAATCACAGCGCTTGATTTGGTCACAGCCCTCCATCTGGCAGCCATTTGTGCTGAGATAGATACTTTGAGCGTGAAAATCGTCTTTCGTTCGGAGGTAGTACTGTACTATACAATCTTTGGAGAAAAAATATCTTAAGATTTTATCTATACTATCTTGAAATACTTAAAGATTCCGAGATCATATAAAGATATTGAAATATTCCAAGATGGTATAGGTCAAAGCTTAAGGTATTTTTTCTTGTATAGCAGAGAACAACGTGTAGGATTAAATTTCCTGCCTTCTTTATACTATGTGACTATGAAGGTGTTGAAATCGAGGGGTTGTCTCATAATCTTCCTTTTTGAAGCGGAAACAATTAAACTTACAAGGACTTAAAATCTAGTTACAGAGACCTTTAAACATCATTGTTGAAATGTAGTCAAATGTTACTATGATCTCAGGATTGCATCTTGTAATCATATGTGTACTTTCCCTCTCAGCTCAAGATCTTATTGTTTTTCAAGCTTCCTTAAAACAAGTACCGGTCGCTTTGATGGACACATTCGTGCTATCAAAAACTAAAGGGGAGAGTCAACTGTCACATAACGGTGACGTAATTGAGGATTTGCTCTAGTGCATATGTGTCATAGATAATCCTATTTTATTGTGTAATCTCAAATTTGAATAAATTCTCATTCCTATTATTGTTAGCATATTTCCAACATAACATCGTCAATGTGTAACGAAACGACTTCGTAATTGTGTTTCAGATAAACCATAAATCGTGAACACTGTCAGCTACAATTTTACATAACTGAAATGTGTTACATGTATTTGTGAAATACACGGGCAGCAAATATGATACAAAGATAAAAACCATCGTGATTTTACTTCTATTTCTGCATGTGACTGATATTCTATTATCTAATTCATAAATGACATTGTAAAACATTTTGGCTCAACATTGTCTGTGACATAAGATGTAAAAAGGTTTAATTTCATTTTGTAAAAGTAATGATTGAATTAAATTTTCCCTTAAGGACATATCCTGAAGTTAAAGAAATTGATTTATTTGAAGTTTATTTTCGCGGTTTAGGCAATCGAGTTACTGCTTTTATTCTGTTTCAAAGTTTGTCTTTATCAATGTGAATTCCATATAACTTTGATATATGAAGTAGTTAATCCCAAATCAAATAAGTGAAGGAACTTGCTTATGTTGTAAGGACGATTCTGAAAGATTGCAACATAATTGGCCCAAAGTCTCATATCATTACTTTTTTAATTTGATTAGAAGAAAGATAACCAAGTTGATGTTGGAATGTGTTCATAAAAAGCATCTAATAAAAACTTTTGTTTAAATGTTAAAATATTATTACATGTGGTGGCCTTCTGATTGTGTTCATTCTCATAGCTTTGGCATAACAAGTTTCCCCGAAAGAGAAAATATAAAACTCCTTTTTTCATATCATATCTGCTTTTTATTTCAGACTACTTAAAAGAACATGATAAAATTACTTGTCTCAAGAAACTCTTAATTACATCAACCGACATGGTACTTTGTCAAGTAAATGGACATACTTACCAATTTAATTTTAAAATTGTGCCAATTCATTTGTGAATAGAAAACCGGCATATACGGTATTTCTTAAAAATTATAAATTGTCATTTAAGAAAATAATTTTGACCTAGAAAACCCATGAGAGAGAACTTACTTTCAAATAACTTTCTCTCTGTTTTCGATTCGCTAGAGTAGGAATGTTTTGTGTAAGAACATGTGCCTGTTCTATGCAATTTACTTCATAAGTTATATTAATTCACTATTTTCAACATAAAAGATGTAGGGATTGTGCATACAGATTTTCTTTTTCAAATTACCTCAACAGCCTTGAAACACACAGCTCTTGGTAAATATTGATTTGCAAGGAATAAAGGTTAGGGCGCCCCTACGAGAAACCCTATCAGTATTTTTGCATTACTGGTTCGAAACATTCCTGATCACTTCATCTGATAGAAGAGTTAGAACTCCATCTTTTAATCAAATCATTTGTATTGAGGCTGTTGCATCGAGAAAGCCTACCAACTGCAATGACATAACCAATTAAAAACGGTGCCCTTAAACTTCAACTTATATGATTAAACTGGTGAGGTACTGTAATGCCCATTTACTAAAATTAGTCCGATTCTTTACCAATCCGCAATTTAATTCTAGTAATGGCTTTTGTTTTTTTACTTGAGCTTTAACCTTAACTTTAACCCTCCCAATTCAAATAATGTAAGTCATATTATTAGATGATTGATAATTTTTGAAACATATTTGCATTTCGAAATAATTAGTTAAATATGTTGTTCAATGTAAACTAATGTTTTTAGTTTTGTTTCATTCAGTAATTAACAAAACAAACATATACATATATAACCGTTACCTTATTTAAGAATCAGTTTATAAAGTTGTATACATTTAGGTTTTGCTTGATAAAATCGATTGTGTTAATAACCTTGCTTTTTTCCCAGGGCCAACGCCTTTATCGATGGTCACGGATTTGGTAGATTTTATAGGTCAATATATTCGTCAAAAGGTTGGTCAGAAAAGTTGGCTATCGCTGATTGAATGGTACTAATCATGTGCTCTCTAAACCACTCGGATATAATTAATACTTTTTCAAAGAGGTAAGTCACTTGATAACTGAGTATTGTACATTTTCCATCAGTAACCTTCGACTTACATTTTGACATATAATTCACCTAACGAGGGGAAATGTCAACCTTTAACCCGTATTATACTTCTTATAATTCAATAACTATGGTGTTTGACTTTACATCGATAATGGGCAATACAGCACTAAAAATTCCTAAATATACCGATGGGCATATTGCATGAGATTTCGACCGTCTGACATTTTAATTTTGACGTCTTCTGCAGAAACTATAAACGGTGTTGAAATCTCTTATCACCCTCTTTTCGAGATGCAGAGGGTCTTATAAAGCTGAACCAAGGTCTCCAGGTTTGGTTTTGTTTTTAAATTTTCCTCGTTACGTAAGTATGCATTTACCAATGACTAAATCAGTGAGTTGTTTTCTCACTAGTGCTCTTGTAGAGTACACACTCGCTCTGAATATATGTCCATTAATTGTTGATGACAATAAGTTCCTGAATCAAATCTGTAATGTGTAGATGTAAGAGATAATAATACTAGTTTATACATTCCATTACAGTGCGAGTGTATCACCAATGTCATTTTTGCAAAGCATTTCCACAAAAAGAATCATTATAGTTGACAAAAGGAAGTATTTTTGTGTAACTCTTTTTAATAACATGTTCAACCGCTCATTACTTTAACTATCTTCTGTACAACCTCATTTGTACAAGATGATTCTCTCCAAATCCCTTCTAAAATGAATTTCGTATTGAAGTATAATTCCTAAACGAATATAAGAGAACCATATCCCATTCATGTTTGACGTATTCAAAACATAGATTTAAACAGTCTGTGTGTCTGTTTCACATACGATCAATAAAATTAATTATGATGTTTCCTGACGTGTTTTATCTATATAACTATTTCAAATAAGATTAAAGACGCACACAAATGAAACAAAAAATACATTTTGATTCTCATGTTGCTCTTTGGTATGTAGTTTTGTCCTGATAAATATTTTTTTTTGTCATATCTGCTTACTGAAATATCATAATTCCCTTTATCTTTAATCGAATTAAATTTGATTTCTATTATAAGATATCGTAATAGATTAACTGTCATAATATTGATATCTCCAATTTATGGCAAGAGAAGTAATTTTGCTGGAGAGAGATATTGAAAATTATTGACAATCATCACTTTCTGTCTATCAAATTTTTGAATTTCAAATTCCAAATTTTAACAAATTGAATGACATTTTTAACCTATTCGGTCAAAATCGTGTCATGTAGAGTTTTACTACCTCCAATGTCATTTTTGTGATTTAATCTGGAAATGTCAAATGCATATATCATTCGATCATTGCCATGATTCGAATGTTTTATGTGAATGGACGTTTTTTCCTCTATGTTGCATCTTTGATGTATATGTCTTTCATATGTTTGTTCAAGTCAACTCTTCCTGTAGCGTTTATCAATTTGCTGATATAATTTATAAATGAAACAAAACGAAATCAGTTTTAAAAAAATGAAAATGATATTGTTCATAATATAATTGGTGGAATTCCTCTAAGTTACAGAGTTGATTCATGCCTGTTTTCAATATTGGTATGACTGCAGAAATTAACTAAAAACGACCCTAAACTTTCGTTTATTAAATGTTTTAGACTTATTTTTGTTTATTTTCCTAAACTTTGTCGTAGTTTTCAGCTGAAACGTTTGAACGAAAAATAGAAACAAAACTGTATATACAAAGTAGGTATAATAGGTATAGGGCATAGGATTGGATACGACACACATGTATATCACAGTATACGTACCTTTTCATGTTACCTTTGACAGAGGAGTGATGTTTCAAAAATCTCAACTTCAAATCATAAAAGACTAAATAGAGAATACGATTAGCTTAAAAAGAGTAACAGCGTGTCAAAGTTGAAGGGAGTTAATTAGTTCAAACACAAATCAGCTATGTATTTGTCAATCACTTCAGATAAATATTTGTTTATTTAATCCATGGGTTATATACACTGAACCTCTCTTCCAGAAAATATGTTCATGTCAATGCAGGAGGGAAAGTAACAGATCAAAGCAGAAGGACCTTCAATTTGATGAAATTTGCCGAATAACTGACGAAGGGTAAGCGTTTAAGTCGTGACACATCAACTGCTCATCAGCTCTCAAGCATGGATTAAATCCGAATCTGCTACATGATAATAATTTTGCAGCAATATCAATTTCGAGTTTCTCTAGCTACATGATATTCCACTCTCACCTCCTTGATAAACATATCACACTTTATTATCTTACTGTACATGCATGCAACCAATGGTATTTCATTGTCTCGAATAGTTAATATCAGTATACACATTCAGGGACAAAGAAAACGATACCAACGTTTCGAGAGGGAAATGCTGTGATAAGTGTATGGCTGTTCCAATACATTTGTTTGTCCTAAAAACATATATTTTTTGGTCTGAATGTTTGTTTTTGGAATTGTATGAATTCATAAATTTTATGAATATGAAATTTTTAAATATGAATAACATTGATTAAAACTGTATTTGTTTACGCATATATACTGTAAGACGAAAGAAAACAAGCAAACAAGTAGTTTCACAGTCCTATCTGTCTAATTAAGGACACTCTAAACCGACATATTTTAAATGTTTTTCAAAAGTGTGAACAGATATTGATTCAAGTTCATAGTTCCAGTATCAATTGTGGCTTAAACTATCCTTCATTTTATGCATATATATGGTGCCGTTTATTACGCCCTTAAGTCTATATTGAACACGTTACGCCAGGTAATTGAAGTTTAAAGACTATTAAATTGCTTTAAACACATAATTCGTGGCAAAATGAAGAAGTATTGATTTCTGATATTTGAAAAGATGTAAAAAAGTATCTAGAAAGGTTAACAAGAGTCATCAGAAGATGACATATCCCACCGGTTCCACATGATCGTAAGATGTAAACCTTTGAAAGATAATTGTAAATTTTTCAAGCAAGGTTCATGATAGTATAAGCTAATATATATGAAACGAAACCTTTCATGAACAGAGTCCAAATAAGAGCCGTTTCCATGGAAATAATAAAAAATAAAATTTTCAGAAATGTGAAAATATCAAAATGCACCACTTCAGTAGGTTGGCAATACACATGTAAAGTTTAAGAAAGATATGTGGACCGGTTTTATATATATGAAACGAAACCTTTCATGAACAGAGTCCAAATAAGAGCCGTTTCCATGGAAATAATAAAAAATAAAATTTTCAGAAATGTGAAAATATCAAAAGGCACCAATTCAGTAGGTGGGCAATACACATGTAAAGTTTAAGAAAGATATGTGGACCAGTTTTTGAGTTCTGCTCCGGAAACGAAATGATTACAGACGGACGGACAGACGGACGGACGGACGGACATACAGACGGACAGGGCGATGACTATATCCCATGGTATTACATACCCGTGGGATAAAAAGAAATGATTCCAAAATAGTGGATATATTTGCAAAATTGAATTATTACAAGAACATATATTTTACGTCTCATCAACTTGACAATAAAGAAAATACATTATAAGAATATAAGGTTTGATAAAAAAAGATGCAATATTTGATAATAAACGAAGCCTTTAACTATTTCAGAATGTATTTATTATCGGCCAAAGAATAGTCCTTGCACTATTTCAACGGCCCTTTTGTATGTGTCTGTTTATTCATTTCCTCGCTGAAAATGAATTTTTATGTCATGTTTACAAAAGTATATATTGTCAAAATTTCAAATAAATAACAGAAACACTCATATTGAAAATGTGTTATTTATGAAAAATTCAATTGAATCCTAAAAGCTGCTGAAGTATTCAAATAATCTTTAAAATCATAAAATTTTGCAAGTAGCAAGTTCTTAACCATAACGAAAGTGTAGAATCTTCAGAAATCCTACCATCAAATGTTGTCCATACCAATATGCTATAACTTTTATTCTTAGGTGTCTTTTTTCTCTATGGAGTTATGAAAAATAAACTTTAAAAAATGCATTAAAGGAAACCTTAGTTGTGTCTCAAATGTACAAAACTCTTTTTGAGCATGTTTAAAAAAGTGCATCATTTAAAATACATATATACTAGTATAATTGTCAATGATATATTATATTATATATATTACAATTATAAACTGTCAATGATATGGGACTAAGGTTGAAATAATGACCACTGACTGAGTGAATATCTGGTTATCACAGATATTTACGAGGTCAAGGTCATTATTTCACATACACCACATGGTTATTTTTAAAACTGTTTTCCATTTTTAATGAAAATATCAATATTAGTCGAATATAATGTTGTTGAAAATGAGTTCAAAAGTGAAAATGGTGTCTAGCATGGTTAAACGCCACTCCTGAGGAATGGATCAATTTCATTTTAACACTGCGCCTATTCCACGATCAGTTTGATATTATACTGAACTGAACTATAAATTAATGATTTTGATACACATTTTAAGCGGACGTCAACGAAATTGTTTTTGGTGGCAAATGTGAATATTCCGTCACTAGTCAAGAATTGTGTGGCTGCAGGGACGTCGTCTATTTCATCTTGTAATGCACGGACTTCTTGTACGTCAAGTTACTAAGTAACTCCTAAAAATTCACGTGCAGCACACAACCTAAAGCACATGGTTTCAAGAAGGTTGGGACAATGGAGTGCTCTCCGCGGTGGTGTCAAACAGATATATTTGCCAGGTCTTTTCCGGAGGCAATTAAGGTGAGATTGATCGCAAAGTATACTTTATTTGTTGTTTCATGTTATAGATTCGGAAATTTACTTACAATGAATCAAAAGAAGCGTGTCCCATTTGCACGCATTTTCTGCTTGATGAAGGATTTTTTTTATTGTGTATATAAAATGCAGAAATATTTGGGTATTAGCTAGATTTCTGACTTTGAGATCAGGTTGGTATGTTATTACCTTCAATAAATTTCGTGTGTACGTGAAACTATCAATCGTCCATTAAACAATAAAAAGATTAATTCAAAAGTTTATGTTAGAAACACAAGCACTTGATGGATGGTGGTATTCGCACGAGGTCGAAAATATAGATTCAGGGGTTGGCATGAAGACGAAAAGCGGCGTTCTTTGATGACTGGTGTTGTTTTTGTAATGTTTGGATAAGGGATTAGAGACAAATTTTGTCTTCCTCGTTGACATTTATTGTGAATCTTTTTTACAATATATGTTTAACAATCGAGATGCGAGCAGAGCTCACAAACCCCAGTCCCACTTTGTTCAATTAATTCAAATACCAGTAGTAAAATTTGTAATATTGGGTCAATTTGTATGATATTGGAGTATACAGTTTTAAAGGAACGCAATATGTATGGACAGTGTTCATTTAAGCATTATCCATTCCTCAAGTGCTTGTGGTTAGAAATGACAGTTCCAAACTTAAGTTACTATTTCGGGGAAACCGTGATGATATGAAAAATGAATGTATGTAAAAGGAAATATGTTTTTTTCAGCGCTTGAAATCAAACTGTTTGTATTCTTAATGTTAAACCTTTCATTGTTTCAGGAACTACACATGGATGATAGCAGTTAATTGTTTGCTGATACTGAAGTCGGCTTTCTTGTGCATTATTTCAAAAGGACCATTCCAAATGACCTCCCGACAACTGACTTCCTATAAAGGATTTCGAACATTGGTTGAACATTGGTCTTTTGTTTTCTTTTATTACCATTCTTGTGGCCTTTGCTATTCTTTAGAGTGGCATTTTAAACTAAACACATAATATATCTGAATACACAAGTGGAAATCAAAACAAATTCTAAAGAAAATCAAAAGTCACAGTTAGAGGCAAAGAGTCATTTTTCGAAGTACGATAGGGTGAAGATGGCGAGGCGTAGCCGAGACATGTTCACTGTATCGAACCGAGAGGTCGGTTATCAAGAGGTTATCCTCGTGATAACCAACCTCTCGTTTGATCTGAGGTCAGTTATCTAAAAATCACTACCTCTGATATTGACCTGATAACCGCACCACATGGTCTATTATAATGTATAGGGCCTGCACTATACTAATCGGCAACTGGGCCAATACGACTCTGAGCTTGCGCATACACTAAATTGCGACAGTCCGAAGCTATCGCTTCAAAACGTTCAACATATATGACAGTTCACGACTCTCATTGATAATTTTATTTCGGTGAAAATGTAATCTATAATGTTGTGCAAGTAAATCACAAAGATGGTTAGTTAATAAAAGTGGCATTAATCAAGTTTTTTTCCGTATTGGTCCAGTTACATGTCCGAGGTATGATGTATTGGCGAAACCTTGTTTAATTACATAAAACAATGTTTCCTTTTTATCATTCATCTTATAAACTAGACGTACAGTGTACATGTATCTGTATATGTTAAGGCAGGCAGGTCACCATTTTTGACTATTTTAAACACTCATTCATTTATTTCATTTATTCAAGCAGTCAAGTTTTGCTTCGTCATTTAATATGTTTCTCCGAAATCGTTATATTCTCTATGCGATACAATCATCTAGAGGATGTAATACGAGTATCCATGGCATACTATTTTTACGACAAGAGTGGCTAAAAATATTAGTATTTCCCGAGCGAGACAGAGGGATATACTTATGTTTACTTATGTTGTGGACACGAAAATAAAATCTGTTTATTACCGTAGTTCCAAAATTAAAGAAAATACTTCTCAGCATAGGCGGACAAGCCGCCGCCGGCCTGTACAGATTGTGACGTCAAAGCATTGTTCATAGCGTGACTTCACATTGCCTTACTGATATTTCGCCCTCGGGCAACATATGAAAAATAAGAACATCGATTTGACTACCTGCGTAGGTAATAATAGCATTAAGGTCAGCCATTTTATCATTACATGTAAACCCTCTTTGACTTAAGCTGACAATACACCAACTAACTTGAATCTGTAACTCATCATTCTGCTTGATAAAATGCATCCAAATTGATTCAAATAGGTTGATGACCTAAGCTTTCTTTCACATAAATGTCGTTGAAATGTGTATCAATGCTAGTGATATGTACCTGTGTCCGAATCACATGTACATCACCTTACCCATACCAATACACCAACTTACCTATCTCTGTTACTCTTCACTTCTTTTATGAGGGTCTAACCTGTCCAATAAACATCTCTAATCACCTCACATGACATAAACGCCAGTAGTTAGTTCCTCCCTAGGGACATTCAGTGGGAAAGCTCAGGTTGAGAAATGCCACTTAACGATGTTCAACCAGACTTTAATATGACTATATAAGCTGGTTAACAACAGAACAAAATAGAACAGAATTTTATTTCTCGTTACTCACATAACTAACATACAGCATCGTACCGAAGTTCATTCACTTACCTAGGCATCCTAGTGCAAAAAGCATCTAATTTGGATGCATTTGAGGCATCCTTGCATTGCACAAATGAAACGGATAATGTTTAAATGTTACCAATTGTTGTATTTACATATTAGTATTTTTGTCAGGTCGACTGAGTACTAAGGGGTAAATAAAAAAAAACCTATCATATAGATTATTCTAAAAAAGCTTTTGAAACATGTAAGGGCTTAATATCGTTAATTAAAAGTTTTATTTTTCAATCAAATAGTGTTAAATTTTATCAGAATATCTTAATAGCAATTTATGAAAATTGGAATATGGAAAATATTGCATCTCCTATCTATTCGATTGCATCAAAATTCGAAGTGTCGCTCGTGAGTCCAGAGGATGAAAGAAATTTTTAAGAATGTTTTTGTTTCACATGAACAATGAGTCATCATTTGTAAACTCTGTGGTAGTTATTTCATTGACGTCCGAACGTAACCCAAATTACATGATGACGAACGAACTTCAGGTACGTAGCTGTAGAGAAAAAAATGAATACATGGTACATCATATGACATAAATACATAAAGATGCAACATTATACACTCGCCAATATGTGAACTTGCAAGAGTGATAATAACATTAACTTCTTTAGTATCTTATTTTGTTTCATAGCCGCCTTGAGCAGTATGCATGTATGGTTGTAAACTAGAAATAGTTCTCATCCTACTTTAAAAAATGTAAATTGTCAACAGCATTTAAGGATTCCAAATTCTTAGGTATGTATGCCTGATTTAATCGTTTTGCATTAATATTACAATTTTAGTAAGCATATCTTTTGTCGACAGTTTGTTTTGTCATGGACATAATTCGAGGCGTTTGCTTTCCCTGCTACAGACCTTGTACATACAGCTTATTCACAGCAAGGATGGCCGCATCGATAATCCTTTGTGCCAAATTAACTCAATCAAATAGACTCATGAGATTATGGTTGATTGCCACAAATAGTTTAAGCAGTTACCTTCATAATTTATAGAATTTAATGGTCTTCATTCATATCAAGCATGTAGTATGTAAGTCAGCTTTTTGTGGGAATATACTTTTTCCGTATTCAGCAACACTGTTCCATATGTTAAGATTTGTACATGTACATTTATAAATGGCAAATTTCCAAAATTCAACCGTGTTTTCTTTGCCATGGAATTTTTTTTTGTTATCCTTAAAACTCATTTACAACGAAACCGTGTTTGATACAGGTTTGTGGGGATAATAAATTAAATGGCGTTGTTGCATCCTGGGTCCTGTAAATTTACTTTGTCATAAACAATCTTTGGAAACTGTTTTGATCCATCCTTTTTTTGATGTTAGTGTTTATTTTAAGTTTATTTACCTGAAAAGTGCAAGATTGTGCTGTCTTATTCTGTCAATGTTGAATATCTATAAATATGATATATTTCCACCTATAAAGTAGAGTCTTTTTAATGTACATCATGGTATGTTATATACTTTTTTACCATTCCAATGCAATAAATACCTTAACGAATCTAAAACAAAGTAGTTATTAAGGACAAACCGTTTTGACTCATGTTTAACATAGATATATATTGATGAGGTGACATTTCTTTGAAAATAATTGATTACGAACTTAACGTTTTGAATGAACGAGTGACTAAAGCTTATTTAACAGATGCACTGCTAATAATCATTGCTTTAATAAAGTTGTCTAACTTAAATGCTCAGACTTCGTTATAATGAAATTGCCAAACGAAAGTGATATAGAATTATAGGTACAGCAGGCAACAGTTGTGTGTTGGTACCTCATCCGAAACGGTTCAGGATCACTTGTCGGCCACAATAAACCAAGTATTGTTTGAAGTTGGTATCTACAGGTGTATCTTCACGGAGTGAATTCACTGAACGATTTCATGGTTAGCGAGATAAGATGAATTGAAAGGTGTCCGCTGTTAGATGAAATGTTACTTTTTTTACTACGACACAAAAGTGCTGATTAATGTATATGTGATCTTTATTATCCATAATATCTTATAGTGGTTGATTAGCATAACTTTAATACAACACTGACATGTTCATACAGAATTATATATGCGCGTAATATAAAAATATAATATATGTTTGAATACAAGTACACTCGTCTTTCTTCTCAAAAATGAATATGCATATCAATACGATTCTCCTTTTATAGCTTACTAAGATTTGTGCACAATGCTTACATTAAGGTGAAGAAATTTTTCAACTTAATTTCGACAGCAGATATATCAATTATTTCCAAAACCACGATATTATTCAGCGGCGTTTGCCACTTTAGACACTTCTTCTGAAAAAATGAAGGTTAGGCATCAATAAGTCTTCGTGCCAAATTAACCCAATCAAACAGACCATGTTGTATAATAAATGCTTGTGCCTGAGCTACGACATTGGATAGATTTGCATAGAAGTGCGGTACTACGGCGAAATATGGCCCTGACCGACTTAACATGCAGAAGTCATCGGTTGGCTTAGTCACTGGTATACAATTAATACAAAATTAACTCAATAGAACTCCATGAAGGTATTTCAATATCCTTAACAACCAAATAGGTAATTGATTGGAGTACCAAGCTATCTTCATTGACTCGGATTCATTCCCTCATTTATCCAAACTGTCAGAAGGCCGGACTTACTATATCTATGTGACTTTCTAAATAAACCATAATAGTCTGTTATCACACAAATTTTCCGGCAGCGAATTTCATTGTGAAGAAGAGATAAATAACATTTGTTGACGGATAAATTTCATGCACTGCAGTTTCTTTCTGTGAAATGACCATCATTATTGACTAGAAAATGTTGATAGACAATATTGAAGATAGTTTAACCAACATAAGACAAGTTAACATATACTTTAATTGGTTCTATGGCTACAGCTTATTTATCATCAATCTTCCTCCACGTTCGCATCTTATATGCCAAAGCATTTGTAATTTGATTTTTGGCTTGTAAATCTATCTGGAAACATCATCTCGCAAAACAGTCATAATTGTGATAGATTGAAGGTTGAAATTGAAAACATATTGAAAGAAGGTTCTTATAACACATAGATAATCTAATGAACTCAATACGTTGACCATTAAACCTGGTTGACCCTACCAGGAGCATGTGAGCTCCATCTGACATAACTCTCAGGGTCTGCGAAGCACACAACCAACAACACTGCAATAAGGGTTTGAGTCAAACCTTGGAAAAATACATGAAGCTACTAAATCTACATTAAAGCAGTTTATGCAAAACGTGTTTTGTAAGTTCCTTACATAGTTCCTTTTTCACTCTTGACTACCTTCTGCAATTTTGATGGCTGCATACATGTGTTGAATAGCTGGAATATTGATAATAGCACATGAAATCTGAACTCACTCAGTCTTTCATACTGAAAATCAAAGGCAATACCATTAACATTTTAATTAATTATTAAAAACTTGACGGAAAACTGGAACTGAAACAAATCGATTGACCCCTACCCGTTTTGATAGACAAAAAACCCCACCACTCCCCTAAAACAGATGCACAAATTGTCTTCTCCTATGCCAAACCGAGAACATTCAGTCTATCTCATTTCTGTTTAACGACGAAGAAGGGGTGTGTCATGAAAGAAGCCATGCGATTGGCAGGCTGCTGGAGACAGCGTAGATACCTCATTGGATGATATGTCACTAAGGGGAGGTAATTTATGAATCGCATTGAGCCCTGCCTGGTTCCAGATGTTAGTGGAGATATTATCGTAATGTAAACATTGGATTATCGAGAATGTGGTAGGCCTAGATGATTCAGTTTTATAAAGGTACACTTGATTTTATAAAGGATTGCACACTTCAAAAAACTGTCACTCAATATGAAAAAATCACACATTTTATAAAAATCTAATATAAACAGTAATTGACTTTACCTGCTCTAAATTACCTTTTGCATTTTTGCCTAGTTGCTACATTAATGCATGGTCATTGACACTTTTCACGGATTTTCACATTTACAAATTCAAATGTAAAATGGTGAAATCTTTAGGGCTCCGAATACTCTGTGTGTATTTAAAAAATTGAAACAACTAAACTGAAGCACAAAAGAAACGTCACCTTATTGTTTTTATTTTTTTATTATAACTGAAATATATCACAGACATTTTAAAGATGCGGAAACACATCGTCAAAACACACCCTACACTCGACTTTCACGAACATGCACGAAAAAAAGTTTTTTATTGTGAAAAAGCCAACTTTGTATGCATTTTTCCACGAACTCTAGGAAAAATTACAAACCGATATTTGGTATAAAAACTGTGGGATTGTTCATTGGCAGTGGCTAAATCAGTTACCAACAGGGAACATGCCTCGTTTGACTCCTCAGCAGCGAGAAAGGGCGATAGGAATGTTGGACCTCGGAGCAAGTCAGGCCCACGTCGCAAGAATCATGGGATGTTCAAGAAGAACAGTCATCCGGCTTGTGAGTCGTTACAGACAGACTGGTAGGACGTCTGACAGGCCCAGGAGTTGACGACTGAGAGTAACGACCCCCCGGGAAGACCGCCATTTACGGGTGCTTCACCTCAGAAACAGATTCCTACCAGTGACGTCATCAGCAAGGAAAGCGCTTGACCGGCCCGTCAGCTGGATGACCGTGTCCCGAAGATTACGTGCGCATGGTATCAGGGCCTACCGACCACTCAAGGGCATGACGTTAACGGATGAACATCGACGTCAAAGATTGAGGTGGGCAAGGACTGTTGAAGGCTGGCAGCAGAGAAATTGTCATAGAGTCATGTTCACAGACGAAAGTCGCTTCAGGATACACCACGCTGATGGAAGAATCCGGATATACAGGCGGCAAGGTGAAAGAGAACGACGTTGTTTCAACCAAGGAATGGAACAGTTTGGAGGGGGAGGATTTATGATCTGGGGAGGAATTTGTGGGGATTTGAAGACGGATTTTGTTGTGATAAATGGTAACCTCAATGCTCAACGCTATATCGATGAGGTTTTAACACCTGTCGTAGTGCCATTTCTACAACGTAATGCAGGAACTGTATTTCAACAGGACAATGCCACGCCACATGTTGCACGTCTAGCCAGGGACTTTCTAAACACCCATAATGTGAACGTTCTCCCATGGCCAGCTCGATCACCTGATCTGTCCCCTATAGAGCACATGTGGGACTACCTGGGACGCCAAATTCGCGAACGCCAGCAGCCTCCACAAACCAGGGCGGAGTTGGTTTTTGCGCTCCAAGAAGAATGGCGAAGAGCTCCCGTGCATGTTGTTCGTCGACTAACTTCATCAGCAAGGCGTCGTGTCCAAGCCTGCATTCGGGCCTGAGTAGGGCACACCCGCTATTAACTAAAAAACCCTGTTAAGCCACTTTGGTGAATGTTTTTGTGATTTTGTGTGTGATCGAATACCGGACAATCAGACACCTGTGACCAAGTTGCTAAGGAAATGGAATTCCTGAATTCGATTGGATAATCCACTTTCATACATGCTGACTAATTGATGCTTTTTCTAATTAAAGTAATCATTTTTCAAAAATATGTCTTTGTTTTTTTGTTACTGTGAAAAGAAATGAAGTGACGTTTCTTTTGTGCTTCAGTTTAGATGTATCTGTTGAAATTTCACACTTAAAAAATCAAATGTAAAATTGTGAAATCTTTAGACAACAATAATAGATTTTGATGGAGAAGGAAAACTTTGTGTAAATTTTAACAAAATAAACAACTAGATGTATGTGTGGAAATATTCTTGTGTAAGGGCATAATAACTTATTAGTTCTTGTATAGTTTCACCCAAGGCAACTACCTTGATGCACCAATTTTATTGGAAATAGAAATCTTACTCTTCTCTCTAGATTGAGAGATCTGAGACATGATGCCAACCGGTTATCCAAAACTAATAGGAAGTTTTTCATTTAGTTGTCCTAAGGGCATACTAACCTACATTTTATCCAATTAACATATAATTAAAAAATCCTGTATAGTCCATAGTTATAGAGTTCTTAACTTAAAGTAAATTGAAAAGGGTATTATGTATAACCACTTCTCAATTGATTAAAAACTGTGACTTGTATAGCTTTAATGAAATATAAGGTACAGGTATGTACACTCACTAGAGACATTATTCAATTAACAACAGAATAGAAAAATACATCTTTTTCGTGTCTTTCACTTGATTATCCACTTAACAACTTCGAATAAATCAAAGTAGAATTTAGAATGTCTACCTGCTACATGAATCTGCCAAACAAGATATTGTTTAATTACTCTCCATCTTACATCGTCACTGTCATGAAATATTGTGCTCGCTGAAGTTCGACTCATAATTGTTAAAAAAGTTGTTTTTTTCAGTCAATAGATACATTCTCAGATTCTCTATGTACAATTTTCCAGGATGGTTTCATGACTGAATATCATTATCTACCCCTTCATACATGGGTAGCAAACCTAATGTTTTCTCAATTGCATGCATAATTACTGAGATGTTGACGAAAAGAATATCTTTTCTGATGGCTACCTTCATATTGTGGTGAGCATAATATCCATTAAATTGAATGAATGGATTGGAAAACAGGCTTTTTATATACATGTACTCAAATTGCATAGTGCGCAAGTCCCAAGGTAACATTTAGGTTCTTAAAGAGAACATATTGACGACATAGAAATAATTATTACAATATTACCATAAAATCTTTGGCTTGGCAATCATACTTTTATCATTTAAAAAAAAGTGTATACAAGTAACCACTTGTAAGTAGTTCTCACATCTTAATTTAAGTAGAACTCTCATAATTGTGCATAACACTC
This sequence comes from Steromphala cineraria, assembly GCA_916613615.1. Taxonomy (NCBI): domain Eukaryota; kingdom Metazoa; phylum Mollusca; class Gastropoda; order Trochida; family Trochidae; genus Steromphala; species Steromphala cineraria. The sequence goes on from OU744732.1 coordinate 26,203,144, forward strand.
TGTTCAAAAGGCCATCGAAAAGAATAATACTGTGATTTACCGTCTTGTTTCATCTTTAAATCTGTCATTGCTAAGTCTTTAATCCTATACCGAATAGCTTGATAGTACTAGAACCCAATCTGCTTTATAATTACTTATGCAATACTTAATTCGTAATCTTGGTGACAATTAAGTTCTTACTCTGACTCTAAGCTATTGGTCCCCATGCCATCAAGTAATGATAATCAGTGTCAGTCAGAGTTATCCAAAGGTCATCTTGGAGAATATCATTGTGGCCATCTCTCTTTTCCCTTGCTATCAACAATTCCTTTCAGTAGGGACTATTCATATATAATAGTTAACAATTCCCACCAATAATAAGTGAATATAAGGTTAACTTTTTTATGATTATAGCATTTCTCACAGCATTTCTTACAGGAAATGTCTTATCATATATTCGTTCCCAAGGATATCATTACCAAAGCATATAAAACATCACAGATTGACCCGTCTGGCATCATATAGTTTTAATTTTTGCTAAAATGTACACATCAAATGTTAATACAGAAACTGCATCACTTTCAATATTGCTTTGTAGTATGTCACTACGGTAGTGCTTGTTTAATAAAATACTTATTTGACTATGTGCTCATATGTAAGGTATTTTACGAAGATGCAAATGTTCCTTAGATTCCTTTCAGTAGGGACGATTCATGTATAAAAGTTTACACAATACGAATTGACGTGATTGTTACAATTTGGTGATTGAGACTATTATTCTGCACATAGGATTGAAACCATGATCGCTATATGTCCTTAACATGATGTAGATGTAACATACAAAGCAGCTATGGCTATTCATTCTCCACCTTAGGACTTCGTTACATCAGATGATCAGGCGATACAACAGTTTGCTTAAAGCCTTTGTCAGGTGTAGTTAAGAAATAAATGTTTTTGGCAGAACAACTATGCAACATTTTACAAAGTCAAGGCACAGCAAGTGTAAGTATCGTTTGCTGAATATTGAAATTGATGAAGTGCTAAATAATTACAAAGAGGCACGCTAGTAGAAACTAAATCATTTTGATTGTAATTAAAGCTGTAAGCCCGTCAATCTAAAATTAATTAAATCAAGCTAAAATCAAATAATCTCAATGAAGCAAGGAGACTGATTTGTGAAGACTGATTAAGGTTCCTTTATGTATTTGTAAAGTCGTGTTTTTAACAACATTAAATTTTACTAGCATAATAATGTTATTGTACACTTCAAAACAATTGTACATAGTTTTGTAAACACATTCCGGTGTCATCGGACTGTCATTCAATAAAACAGGACAACTTTACCAAATTACGACGCATGTAGAAATGTACTGCAAATGTATAAGCAATGTTAAATATGAAGTAGTATATAAGTCACGCATTTTAAGGTACTTTGTTGGGAGTCATTCATGCTAACAAAATGCAAGAATGACATACTTACACAATAAACTTTTGATAAAAATGTTTTAACACCATATATACTGCACATCATGTAATTAGTATATTGATATCATGTATATCTCTATTGAGATAAACATTATTTTACAATGTGTGTGATACGTATGTGTGTGATATGTATAGAACATCAAAGGGAAACTTTAACTTTTCTGTTCTTTAATAAACACAAATACCTTCATCCCAAAAGGCATAACTTATTACAAATGTGAGGTGTAATAACATACTTGAAGTATTTTAAAGATTTTTAAAATGATAATGTAAACCAGACAATGACATCAACGACTTTATCAGAACAGAACAGAATTTTATTTCTCATAATTCACAACAGTGACATAGAGAAAAGTTAAATATATTACATACACACACATATATATATACATATATATATTTACTAATTGGAATAATAGTGTGCTGCATTCATAAACATGTGATATGCATAATTTTGAACTTACAGAGCTTATTTATCAACCACCTTCAACTGTCCATAAAGCACCGCCTCTTCTCAGATTGTTGGCTGGAACTGGTACTTATATTGGTATCTTCATATTGGTCTCAGCTTAAGCAAAGCTATGATAATTGTCGGTGATCGATTAAGCCTGATCCCCACCTGTATGGTAATTGCCATCATTGTCTCATGGACATGAGCTCATCAAAATACATCTTTTGTCTCTTTGCTCTGCCTTCAGTTTTCACGAAAGAATCTTAACTTGATAATTCTCTAAAGTAAGTTCTGGCTTTGGATTGAGCCGATTTCTGGTGTAAGGTCTGTACTCATGGCACAAATTCCTTATGATTCGTAAAAGAAAACACTTTTCAGCAGAAACTTATAAGATTTAATGAAGATGAAACAAAACATGGACTCCGAAAGGAGATAAAGAGAATGGATATAAAATGTTCAAAGAATGAATTCCGATTGGTCACAATTTACGCTGCTAGGCATACAATTCGATAATTATCTGGTTAAAATGATTGAAATTTCTATAATGATAAAGAGGTATGATTTGAATCACATTCCTGGTTGAACATTAATTAACAAAGTTAAAGATACTTCTCAAACCTATAAAAGAGTTTAACACTAACTCTGAATGCAATCACATACACAAGAGTAACATTTGTGATTCAAATGATGCCTCTTTATCATTATAGAAATAACTAGCAGCGTAAATTGTGACCAATTGAAATTCATTCTTTGAACATTTTATATCCCTTCTCCTTATCTCCTTTCAGAGTCCATGCATAAAAGTTTTGTTTCATCGACATTAAATCTTATAAGTTTCTGCTGAAAAGTTTTTTCTTTTACGAATCATAAGAAATTTGTGCCATGAGTACAGAACGTACACGAGAAATCGGCTCAATCCAAAGCCAGAACTTACAACAGAGAATTATCAAGTTAAGCTTCTTTTGTGAAAACTGAAGGCAGAGCAAAGAGACAAAAGATGTATTTTGATGAGCTCATGTCCATGAGACAATGGTGGCAATTACCATACAGGTGGGGATCAAGCTTAATCGATCACCGACAATTATCATAGCTTTGCTTAAGCTGAGACCAATATGAAGATACCAATATAAGTACCAGTTCCAGCCAACAATCTGAGAAGAGGCGGTGCTTTATGGACAGTTTAAGGTGGTTGATAAATAAGCTCTGTAAGTTCATATCACATGTTTATGAATGCAGCACACTATTATTCCAATTAGTAAATATATATATGTATATATATATGTGTGTGTATGTAATATATTTAACTTTTCTCTATGTCACTGTTGTGAATTATAAGAAATAAAATTCTGTTCTGTTCTGATAAAGTCGTTGATGTCATTGTCTGGTTTACATTATCATTTTAAAAATCTTTAAAATACTTCAAGTATGTTATTACACCTCACATTTGTAATAAGTTATGCCTTTTGGGATGAAGGTATTTTTGTATATTAAAGAACAGAAAAGTTAAAGTTTCCCTTTGATGTTCTATACATGTATCACACACATTGTAAAATAATGTTTATCTCAATAGAGATATACATGATATCAATATACTAATTACATGATGTGCAGTATATATGGTGTTAAAACATTTTTATCAAAAGTTTATTGTGTAAGTATGTCATTCTTGCATTTTGTTAGCATGAATGACTTCCAACAAAGTACCTTAAAATGCGTGACTTATATACTACTTCATATTTAACATTGCTTATACATTTGCAGTACATTTCTACATGCGTCGTAATTTGGTAAAGTTGTCCTGTTTTATTGAATGACAGTCCGATGACACCGGAATGTGTTTACAAAACAATATACAATTGTGTTGAAGTGTACAATAACATCATTATGCTAGTAAAATTTAAGGTTGTTAAAAACACGACTTTACAAATACATAAAGGAACCTTAATCAGTCTTCACAAATCAGTCTCCTTGCTTCATTGAGATTATTTGATTTTAGCTTGATTTAATTAATTTTAGATTGACGGGCTTACAGCTTTAATTACAATCAAAATGATTTAGTTTCTACTAGCGTGCCTCTTTGTAATTATTTAGCACTTCATCAATTTCAATATTCAGCAAACGATACTTACACTTGCTGTGCCTTGACTTTGTAAAATGTTGCATAGTTGTTCTGCCAAAAACATTTATTTCTTAACTACACCTGACAAAGGCTTTAAGCAAACTGTTGTATCGCCTGATCATCTGATGTAACGAAGTCCTAAGGTGGAGAATGAATAGCCATAGCTGCTTTGTATGTTACATCTACATCATGTTAAGGACATATAGCGATCATGGTTTCAATCCGATGTGCAGAATAATAGTCTCAATCACCAAATTGTAACAATCACGTTCGTATTCGTATTGTGTAAACTTTTATACATGAATCGTCCCTACTGGAAGGAATCTAAGGAACATTTGCATCTTCGTAAAATACCTTACATATGAGCACATAGTCAAATTTATGTATTTTATTAAACAAGCACTACCGTAGTGACATACTACAAAGCAATATTGAAAGTGATGCAGTTTCTGTATTAACATTTGATGTGTACATTTTAGCAAAAATTAAAACTATATGATGCCAGACGGGTCAATCTGTGATGTTTTATATGCTTTGGTAATGATATCCTTGGGAACGAATATATGATAAGACATTTCCTGTAAGAAATGCTGTGAGAAATGCTATAATCATAAAAAAGTTAACCTTATATTCACTTATTATTGGTGGGAATTGTTAACTATTATATATGAATAGTCCCTACTGAAAGGAATTGTTGATAGCAAGGGAAAAGAGAGATGGCCACAATGATATTCTCCAAGATGACCTTTGGATAACTCTGACTGACACTGATTATCATTACTTGATGGCATGGGGACCAATAGCTTAGAGTCAGAGTAAGAACTTAATTGTCACCAAGATTACGAATTAAGTATTGCATAAGTAATTATAAAGCAGATTGGGTTCTAGTACTATCAAGCTATTACGTATATGATTAAAGACTTAGCAATGAAGATGAAAGATGAAACAAGACGGTAAATCAAAGTATTATTCTTCTCGATGGCCTTTTGAACATTGTGTTATGCACAAATATGAGAATTCTACTTAAATTAAGATGTTAAGGCTACTTACAAGTGGTTACTTGATACACTTTTTTTTAAATGATAAAAGTATGGTTGCCAAACCAAAGTACATTGTAATACGGTCCATACAACAATATTTATTATTTCTATATCGTATTGGGACTTGTGCACTATGCAATTTGAGTACATGTATATAAAAAGCCTGTTTTGGATAAATGGATATTATTCTGACCACAATATGAAGGTAGCAATCAGAAAAATTATTCTTTTCATCAACATCTCAGTAATTATGCATGCAATTGAGAAAATATTTGGTTTGCTACCAATGTATGAAGGGGTAGGTAATGATATTCAGTAATGAAACCATGCTGGAAGCTGGTACATAGAGAATCTGAGAATGTATCCATTGACTAAAAAAACATTACTTTTTTTACAGTTATGGGTCGAACTTCAGTGAACACAATATTTCATGACAGGGACGATATAAGATGGAGAGTAATAAAACAAACTCTTGTTTAGCCGCTCCATGTAGCAGGGAGACATTCTCAATTCTATTTTGATTTATTCGAAATTGATATTCAAGTGGACAATCAAGTGACAGACACGAACAGATTTATTTGTCTATTCTGTTGTTAATTGAATAATGTCTCTAGTGAGTGTCCATAGCTGTACTTTTTATTTCACTTAAGGTATACAAGTCGCAGTTTTTAATCAATTGAGAAGTGCTTATACATAATACCCTTTTCAATTTATTTTAAGTTAAGAACTCTATAACTATCGACTATACAGGATTTTATAATTATATATTAATTGGATGAAATGTAGGTTATTATGCCCTTAGGACAACTAAATAAAAAACTTACTATTAGTTTTGGATTACCAGTTGGCATCATGTCTCAGTTCTCCCAATCTAGAGAGAAGAGTAAGATTTCTATTTCCAATAAAGTGAGTGCAACAAGGTATACCCTTACACAAGAATATTTCAACAGATACATCTACATGTAGAACTTTGCTTTTTTTTAAATTCACACAGAGTTTTCCTTCTCCATCGAAATCTAGTATTGCTGTCTAAAGATTTCACAATTTTACATTTGATTTTGTAAGTGTGAAAATCCGGGAAAAGCGTCAATGGCCATGCATTAATGTAGCAACTAGGCAAAAGTGCAAATGATAATTTAGGGTAGGCATAAGTCAATTACTTTTTATGATAGATTTCATAAAAATGTGTGATGTTTTCATATTTCTTGACAGGTTTTTGTAGTGTGCAATCCTTTATAAAATCAAGTGTACCTTTAAAAAACTGAATCTACTAAATCTACTAAAATCTGAAGACTACTACATTTTCCATAAACCAGAGTTTACATTCCGATAATATCTCCAGTAACCTCTGGAACCAGGCAGGGCTCAATGCGATTTATAAACTACCTTCGATTAGTGGCATATCGTCAAATGAGGTATCTACACTGTCTCTAGCAGCCTGCCAATTGCATGGCTTCTTTCATGACACACCCCTGCCTCATCGTTAAACAGAAATGAGATAAATTTCGAGACTTATGTTCTGGGTTTAGCATAGGAAAAGACACTTTATGCATCTGTTTTAGGTGAGTGATGTTTTTCTGTCTATTAAAACAGGTGGGGTAAATCGATTTGTTACCAAACACTTCCAGTTTTCCATCAAGAGAATACCTTCGTCTGTAAAATTTTAATCGTATGGCCTTTGATTTTCAGTATGAAAGACTGAGTGAGTTCGGATATCACGTGCTATTATCAATATTCCAGCTATTCAACACGTGTATGCAACCATCCAAATTTTAGACGGTAGACAAGAGAGAGAAAAAAACTGTGTAAGGAACTTTCAAAACACGTTTTGCATAAATAACTGCTTTAATGTAGATTTAGTAGCTTCATGTTTTTTTCGAATGTTTCTGACTTGATTATATGCCATCCCACTTGACTCAAACCCTTATTGCAGTATTGTGGGTTTTGTGCTTTAGCAGACCCTAAGAGTTATGTCAGATGGAGCTCACATGCTCATGGTAGGGTCAACCAGGTTTAATGGTCAACGTATTGAGTTCATTAGATTATCTATGTGTTATAAGAACCTTCTTTCAATATGTTTTCAATTTCAACCTTCAATCTATCACAATTATGGCTGTTTTGCGAGATGATGTTTCCAGATAGATTTACAAGCCAAAAGTCAAATTACAAATGCTTTGGCATATAAGATGCGAACGTGGAGGAAGATTGATGATAAATAAGCTGTAGCCATAGAACCAATTAAAGTATATGTTAACTTGTCTTATGTTGGTTAAACTATCTTCAATATGGTCTATCAACATTTTCTAGTCAATTATGATGGTCATTTCACAGAAAGACACTGCAGTGCATGAAATTTATCCGTCAACAAATGTTATTTATCTCTTCTTCACAATAAAATTCGCTGCCGGAAAATTTTTGTGATAACAGACGTATTATGGTTTATTTAGAAAGTCACATAGATATAGTAAGTCCGGCCTTCTGACAGTTTGGATAAATGAGGGAATGAATCCGAGTCAATGAAGATAGCTTGGTACTCCAATCAATTACCTATTTGGTTGTTAAGGATATTGAAAGACCTTCATGGAGTTCTATTGAGTTAATTTTGTATTAATGGTATACCAGTGACTAAGCCAACCGATGACTTCTGCATGTTAAGTCGGTCAGGGCCATATTTCGCCGTAGTACCGCACTTCTATGCAAATCTATCCAATGTCGTAGCTCAGGCACAAGCATTTATTATACAACATGGTCTGTTTGATTGGGTTAATTTGGCACGAAGACTTATTGATGCCTTACCTTCATTTTTTTCAGAAGAAGTGTCTAAAGTGGCAAACGCCGCTGAATAATATCGTGGTTTTGGAAATAATTGATATATCTGCTGACGAAATTAAGTTGAAAAATTTCTTCACCTTAATGTAAGCATTGTGCACAAATCTTAGTAAGCTATAAAAGGAGAATCGTATATATATGCATATTCAATTTTGAGAAGAAAGACGAGTGTACTTGTATTCAAACATATATTATATTTTTATATTACGCGCATATATAATTCTGTATGAACATGTCAGTGTTGTATTAAAGTTATGCTAATCAACCACTATAAGATATTATGGATAATAAAGATCACATATACATTAATCAGCACTTTTGTGTCGTAGTAAAAAAAGTAACATTTCATCTAACAGCGGACACCTTTCAATTCATCTTATCTCAATTCATCTTATCTCGCTAACCATGAAATCGTTCAGTGAATTCACTCCGTGAAGATACACCTGTAGATACCAACTTCAAACAATACTTGGTTTAATGTGGCCGACAAGTGATCCTGAACCGTTTCGGATGAGGTACCAACACACAACTGTTGCCTGCTGTACCTATAATTCTATATCTCTTTCGTTTGGCAATTTCATTATAACGAAGTCGGAGCATTTAAGTCAGAGAACTTTATTAAAGCAATGATTATTAGCAGTGCATCTGTTTAATAAGCTTTGGTCACTCGTCCATTCAAAACGTTTAGTTTGTAATCAAATTATTTAAAAAATCACCTCATCAATATATATCTCTGTTAAGCCTTAGTCAAAACGGTTTGTCATTTATAAATTTTTGGGGAGACTCAACATCCTCTACATTACACAATTTAATAAGGTCAATCTTACTTTTCTTCATCTTTTAGAACTACTATCTTTGGAGATTCATTAAGATTTTTATTGCATTAGAATGGTAAAAAGGAATATAATGTACGATGATGTACAGTAAAAAGACTCTAATGTGGAAACAAATCATATTTATAGATATTTGACATTGACAGAATAAGACAGCAAAGTGTAGGACTTTTCAGTTAAATAAGCTTTAAAGAAACACTTACATCAAAAGAACAATGGATCAAAACAGTTTCCAAAAATTATTTATCACAAAATTAATTTACAGGACCCAGGATGCAACAAACGTCATTTATTTTATCATGCCCACAAACCTGTATCAATCACCGTTTTTTGCGGTCCCTGATCATATGGAATACATTATACATGTAGGTGAAAACGGAAATGAAAAAGTATATTCCCACAATAAGGGGACTTACATAATACATGCTTGAAACGGCTACCACGTGCACTGAATAGCACATATATAAAATAATAAAGCCCATTAAACTCATTAAATCATGAAGGTAACTCACTAAACTATTTGCAGGAATCAACCATAATCTCATGAGGCTCTTTGATTGAGTTCATTTGGAACAAAGGATTATCGATGCGGCCATCCTTGCTTTGAATAAGCTGTATGTACAAGGTCTAAAACAACGATAACCAAAGCCTCTGATTATATCCATGACTAAAAACAAATGATCAGGCATATACTCCATGAGAATTTGGAATCCTTAATTAAGTTCACATATTGGTAAGTATATCATGTTGCATCTTTATGTGTTCATTTAAACATGTTATATATGTCTCATTTTTTCTTCACAGCTACGTACCTCGAATTGTTCACTTTCTTTATTATGTAATTTGGGTTTAGTTTGGACGTCAATGAATTAAATTTAGCAGAAATAACAGAGAATCACTCATTGTACATTTAAATTGTTGTATCGTCTCTGTAGCGAAAATTTTTGTGTGATCAAATCCAGGAGGGGTAATAGTTTAAACATCCCGACTTTCAAAATTCTATAAATATTCTGTTTGGACTTTCTGAGACAACATTTAGCACAAAAATATTGACAAATACTACTTGTGTTTAGATAATTTAAGTACTCATTAAGGACTTTGATGGGGGAAATATATAATGTGTTTTGAAACGTTGACTTCCTGTTCCCTGTTCCTATGATCCGTTTTATTTTTGCAATGCAATGATGCCTCAAAGGTATCCAAATTAGATGAAACGTCTACTAAGATGCTTAGGTAAGTGAAGAAACGTCGGAAAGAAGCTGTTTGTCAGTTATGTGAGTAATGAGAAATAAATTTATGTTCTATTTTGTTCTGTTCTTAACCAACTTATATAGTCATATCAAAGTCATGTTGAAGATCTTTAAGTGTCATTTCTCAACCTGAGCTTTCCCACTGAATGTCCCTAGGGAGAAACTAACTACTGGCTTTTATGTCATGTGAGGTGATTAGAGGTGTTTATTGGACAGGTTAGACCCTCATAAAAGAAGTGATGAGTAACAGAGATAGATAAGTTGGTGTATTGGTGTGGGAATGGTGATGGATATGTGATTCAGACACAGGTACATATCACTTGTATTGATCAAAAAAGACATTTATGTTAAGGAAAGTTTAGGTCACCAAGATATTTGAATTAATTTCAGTGCGTTTTATAAAGCAAAATGATGAGTTACAGATTCAAGTTAGTTGGGTATTAGTGTCAGCTTAATTCAAAGTGGCTGTACATGTAATGATAAAATGGTTGACCTTAATATTATTATTACCTCAGTCATATCGAGGTTCTTATCTTTCATATGTTGCCCTAGGGCAACATATCACTTATTCAATTAGACGTCACGATATAGATAATGCTTTGACGTCACAATCTATACGGGCCGTTAGCGGCTATTCCGCCTATGCTGAGAAGTATTTTCTTTAATTTTGGAATTACGGTAATAAACATAATATTAGATTCGTGTCCATAACATACTAAGTTTACGACACTTATGTCTAAATATAAGTATATCCCTCTGTCTCGCTTGGGAAATACTAATATTTTAGCCACTCGTATCGTAAAAATAGTATGCCATGGACACTAATATGACATCCTCTATTTGATTGTATGGCCTGGAGAATATAACGATGTCGGAGGAACATATTAAAGCATGAAGCAGAACTTGACTGCTTGAATAAATGAAATGAATGAATGAGTGGTTAAAATAGTCAAAAATGATTACCTGCCTGCCTTAACATATACATATACATGAACGTCTAGTTTATAATATGAATGATAAAAATGCAATATTCTATAATGTTATTAATCAAGGCTTCGCCTCTGGCCAATACAACAGACCTTGGATCTTTAACTGGACCAATACGAAAAAACTTGATAAATGACATTTTTATTAAATTATTTCTTTCTGATTTACTTGCACATTAGAGAATTAATTTTCACCGAAATGAAAATTATCCATGAGATTCGTGAACTGTCATATATGTTGAAAGCTTTGGACTGTTGCCATTGTATGTATGCGCAAACCCTGTTTTGCTTGTATTGGCCCAGATTTGTATGGACAACATTTGATGGTAGGATTTCTGAATATTCTATACTGTACGGTGCAGTTACGAATTTGTTCCTTGCAAAGCAAAACGATTTTGAAGATAATTTTAATACTTCAGTAGCCTTTAGGATTCAAATGAATTTCTCATAAATAACTCATTTTCAATTTGAGTGTTTCTAATATTTATTTGAAATTTTGGTTATATATACTTTTACATGACATACAAATTCATTTTCAGTGAGGAAATGAATAAACAGACACATACAAATTAACTGTTTGAAATAGGTGCAAGGACTATTCTTTGGCCGATAATAATAACATTCTAAAATAGTTTAAGGCTTCGTTTATTATCATATATTGCATCTTTTTTATCATACCTTATATTCTTATAATGTATTTTCTTTGTTGTCAAGTTGATGAGACGTAAAATGTATGTTCTTGTAATCATTCATTTTGCAAATATTTCTACTAGTTTGGAATTATTTCTTTTAACCTTTCTAGATGACATCTTTTCGAATTTCAGAAATCAATACCTCTTCATTTTGGCACGAATCATGTGTTTGAAGCATTGTCAATTGTCTTTAAACTTCAATTATATGGTTTATATTTTCGGGTATTCATTGTAATGATTTTCCATTCAATATGATGAAAACGTAAATGAGACGTGACGTAACATAGAGCCAATTGCAAGAAAGATAATTTAAGCCAGAATTGATCCTAGAGCTATGAATTTGAAATAATATATGTTCACACTTTTGAAAAACACAACATTCAAAATATGTCAGTTTATAGTCTCCTTAACTAGAGAGATAGGACTGTTTGCTTGTTTTCTTTCGTCTTACAGTAAATATGTGTAAACAACTAAATTTCAATCAATGTTATTTATATTGAAAACATTTTGTATTGCTAAAATTTCTAAATTTATTCAAAACAAACATTCTGAGCAAAAAATATTTAGAAAAATATGTTTTTGGTCACAAATGTATTGAAAATGCCATACAAATAAATGTAACATCCTCTGATGAATGGACTTGTGAATACGTCTTCACTGCTATTAACGCTTAGAGTCCTTGTTAAATTTCAGCATTTCGTTTTTTACCCTCTCGAAAAGTTGATATCGTTTCCTTTGTCCCTGCGTGTGTAAACTAATATTAACTGTTTGAGACATTGGTTGCATATATGTACAGTAGAATCAATAAAGTGTGATATATTTATCAAGGAGGTGAGAGTGGAATATCATGTAGCAGGGGAAACTAGAAATTGATATTGATGCAAAATTGTTATCTGATGCATTCGGACTTCATCAATGCTTGAGGGCTGATAATCAGTTGATGTGTCATTGCTTTAACACTTACCCTTCGTCAGTTATTCGGCAAATTTCCTCAAATTGAAGATCCTTCTGCTGTGATCTCCTACTTCCTCCTGCATTGACATGAACATACTTTCTGGAAGAGGGGTGCAGTGAAAATAACCCATGGATCAAAGAAATGAATCTTTTTAAGTAATCCACAAATACATAGCTGATTTGTGTTTTGAACTAATTTACTCCTTTCATTTTTGACATGCTGTTATTCTTTTTAACCTAATTGTATTCTCTTTTTAGTCTTTTGTGATTTGGAGGTGAGATTTTTGAAACATTACAACTCCTCTGTGGTTTAAACAATATTTATTTCAAAAGAAAGGGATTGTTAAACAACTCCTCTGTCAAAGGTAACATGAACAGCTGCTATGATATACAGGAATGTCATATCCAATCGCATGCCCTATACCTATTATAACTACTTTGTATATAAAGTTTTGTTTCTACTTTTCACTCAAACGTTTCAGCAGAAATCTACTACCAAAGTTTATAGAAATAAACAAAAGTAAGTTTAAAACATTTAATAAACGAAAGTTTAGGGTCTTACAATTTTTTATTTATTTCTACAGTCAAACCAATATCTAAAACAGTCATGAACCGACTCTGTAAATATGAGGAATTTCATCAAATATATTATGAACATTATCATTTTCATTTTTGAAACTGGAAACTGATTTGTTTTGTTTCATTTGTAAAAGATATCAGCAAATTGATAAACGCTAGAGGAAGAGTTGACTTGAACAAACATGCAACATAGAGGAAAAACTGTCATTCAGATAAAAAAATCAAATCATGGCAATAATCAAATGATATATGCATTTGACATATTACAGATTAAATCTAAAAAAGACATTGGAGCTAGTAAAACTCTACATGACATGATTTTCACCGAAAAGATTTAAAAAAGACCATTTTGAAATTCAATTTTTAGGAAGACATAAAAGTCATGTTTGTCATTAAGCTTCGATACCTTTCTCCAGCAAAATTACATATCTTGCCAGAAATAAGAGATATCAACATTATGACAGTGGATATGGAAATTCTACTTGGATACCTTATAATAGAAATTCAATTAACACGATAAAAGATACAGGAAATGATGATATTTCAGTATACAGGTATCACAACAAACAATCAGGGAAAAACTATGTACCGAAGAGAAACATGAGAATCAAAATTTATGTTGCTTTTTTATGTGCGTATTGAATGTTTTTAAATAGTTAAGAAACACCATAATGAATTTTATTGAGCTATATTTGAAACACAGACTGTTTGAATCTATGTTTGAATCCGTCTTACATGAATGGGTATGTTTCTTGGTTATTCCTCTTATATTTATTATTATACTTGATTACAAAATCCATCTCAGTATGGATTTGGAAAGAATCATCTTGTACAAAAGCTAGTTTAAGTAATGAACAAAGCATCAATGAAAGTTATGGAGAAACACCTTCTTTGGTCAACTATAATGATTCTGTTTTGCAGAAATGCATTGCAAAAAGGACATTGGTGATACACTCGCACTGTTTGGAATGTATAAACTATTTTTATTATCTCTTACATCTACACATTACAGATTTTGATTCAGGAACTAAATGTCATTGATAATTAACGGACATGTATACGGAGTGATGTATACGCTACAAGAGCATTAGTGAGAAAACAACTCACTGATTTAGTCATTGTTAAATGCATACTTACGAAACTAAGAGAATTGAAAGACATAACCAAAACTGTAGACATAGGCCTTAGCTTTATAAGGCCTTCTGATTCTGGAGAAGAGGATGAAAAGTGGTTTCAGAAAAACGTTCTGCCGAAAACGTTAAAACTGTAAATAAAGCTTCAGACGGTCAACTGATCTCATGCAATAAGCCAATCGGTATGTTAATTAATTTTTAGAAGTGATATGTTGCCAATTATCGACGTAAAGTCAAACACCATGGTTATTGAATTCTAAAAAGAATTAAACGGGTTAAAGGTTGACATTTTCCCTCGTTAGGTGAATTATATGTCAAAATGGAAGTCGAAGGTTACTGATCGAAAATGTACAATAATCAGTGATCAAGCGACTTACCTCTTTGAAGAAGCATTAATTATATCCGAATGCTTTGAAGAGCACATGATTAGTACCATTCAATCGCGATAGCCAACTTTTCTGACCTACCTTTTGACTAATATATTGACCATATAAAATCTACTAAATCCGTGACCTTCGTTAACGGCTTTTAAAAGCCAGGAGGACGAGTACTGTAGTTTTTGTCTGAGCGTTGGCGTTAGGAAAAAAGCAAGGTTAATAACACAATCAATTTTATCAAGCAAAACCTAAATGTGTACAACTTATAAACTGATTCTTATATAAGGTAATGGTATATATGTAGATGTGTTTGGTTAATAACTGAATGTCAAAACCAAACACATTAGTTTACATCAAAAAACATATTTAACTAATTATTTCGAAATGCAAATATGTTTCAAAAATTATCAATCATCTAATAATAAAGCTCAAGTAAGAAAACAGAAGCCCTTACCAGAATGAAATTGCAGCTTAGTAAAGAATCGGACTAATTTCAATAAATGGGGATAACAGTACCTCACAAGTATAACAACAAAGGCACAGCACCTTTGGCCCGATTTAGTCTGGAGAAGAAAACGAAAATATATTATAAGGGCGTAGCCCCAGTAGCTTCACAGACGTCACAGGATAAACCAAAGCTATTAATTACAATTCTCACCAGTCAAGAAGTCTGTATAAAAGGTTTCAGCTTTCTTGGAAGTTTACTTCTTGAGAAGAAGTCGAAAATGCACATAGTTTACGGACGGACACCGGACAAATGTCATGTCATAAGCCTGATGGGTGAAATATGCATTCTGGAAAAACACATATAAAAATAAATCCATGGATATCTTAAGTAAATAAATAAATATGATGCAACAATTCCATTTTAGATTTTATGGCACATTTCAAAGAAGAAAGAAGATTGTAATTACAGTGGTAATGATTCTTTTAAAAAGGAGAAAAAATACTCTCTTTAGAATATGTTGATCTGAACAGTTTGCTTCATCATATAACAACTGAACAGAACTGAACATCTCTTTTGCAAAAAAATTCTGCATGGAAAAACCAAAGATTAAACATAAAAACAGTACCTTGATCAATGGCGCAAAAAGGTCATTCACTTTGTAGAAAACCAAGATCCATAATTTGCTTTGAACCAGAAGTTGTGATTATCATTGATTTTCAATATCTCTCTTCTGCACTATTACTTTCCTTGTCAGAAGGTTTAGCGATAACAACCTTATCATACAGGATAGCCAAACTCAAATAGGATATCTCACGACAGAAAAGCAATAAAATGATATTATAAAACAACCTTGGAATAATAAATGATTGAGTTTTTGGGCGGACTATTTGCCGTAGCATACCGCAGTCTGCAGTTTGGTAAACAATTTCATTCATTTGCGAAAATTTTATCAGACTAATATACACTGTTGAGAAACTCATAAAACACTATTTATGTGGTGCAAATGAGATAGGGGGAAGGGCATTGCATATTGTGCCCGGTCTGCAAATCAAAATGAATATATCTATGTGCAAATCCATATCATGTCTTTGAGGTAGGTAGGTAGGTAGGTAGATACATTTTGTAGGTCGGTATGTGTCCGTCTTTGAGGAATTTAAATTAGAGTTATACCCCTTTGCAAAATTATATCAACGCAACGTAGATGGAATACAAAATATCGGATACATACTTGATGATTTGGTTAGTTGCAAAAATTACATTCTTCTCCCGTTAATAAACCTAACAAACGATTTTAAAAGTGAGGTAGTATTTACAGGTTGGAAAATAACATCGCGCCATGAAGTGTTTTTAAGACTTGTTTTAATCTTTTATAAAGAATTGCACAATACTGTTAACAAAAAAACTGTCAAAAAAAAACGATTATAAAGGACTTATACCTGCTCTAAATTACCATTTGCACGTTTAAAAATCATCATTTCGAAGTATGTTTTGTAAAATAAGAGGATAAACATTTCGTTAAAGGTGCAACGATATACATGTATTAGCCCCAGCTTGGTTATATGCAACTAGCCGAAATGACTGAATTTGATTCTCTATCCTTTAAAACATGGGCATCAAACCAAACATTTTTTCAATGAGATTTTGACGAAAAGAATATCTTTTATAATGACAACCTTCATATTGTGGTCAGGATAATATATATTTTATTGCATGAATGGATTGGAAAACAGGCTTGATAACGTTTTTTTAAATACATATTCCTCTCAAATTGCATAGTGCGCAAGTTTCCAAGGTATCATAAGGTTCCTAAAGAGAACATCTCGACGATATAGACACAATAGATATCATTGTATGGACCGTATTACAATGTTACCCTAAAATCTTTAGTTTGGCAACCATATTTTTATCATTTAAATAAGGTGTTTAAAGGGAAGCACTTGTAAGAGGTTTCATGTAGTTCTCACAACTTAAGTTAAGTAGAACTCTCATAATTGTTCATAACAGTATGTTAAAAAGGTCACTGAGAAGACTAATGCTATTGTTTTACCGTCTTGTTTACGGCTGAGTACATCTTTCAACCTGTCATAAGTCTTTAATCATATATGTAATAGCTTGATAGTTCTCGAACCCATTCTGCTTGGTAATTACTTATGTAATACTTAATTCGTAAGCTTGGTGACAATTAAGTTCTTACTCTATCTCTATGTTATTAGTACCCATCTCCATTAAGTGATGATAATTAGTTTCAGTCAGATTTATCCTATGGTCATCTATGAGAAAATCATTGTGGCCATCGCTCTTTTCCCTTGCTATCCACCATTCCTACCAGTAATAAGTGAGTATAAAGTTAACTCTTTTGTGATTATAGCATTTCTCACAACATTTCTTACGGCCGCGGGAAATGGCTTTATCATCTATTCATTCCCAGGGATATCACTTCCAAGGCAATAAAACATCACATGACAAGATTGAACCGAGCATCAAATGGTTTTCCTTTTTGTTAAAATTTCACATCAAATGTTAGCACAGAAACTGCATCACTTTCAGTATTTATTTGCAGTATGTCACTACGGTAGTGTTTGTTTAATAAAATACATAATTTTAACCATGTGCTCATATATGTAAAGTATTATACGAAGATAAAAATGTTCCTTAGATTCTGTTCAGTAGGGAAAATTCATATGTAATAGTTAACACATTACGAATGGACGCATTGTTACAATTTGGTGACTGAAACCATGATTGTTATATGTCCAAAACATATTGTAGATGTAACATACAAGCCGACTAGCTATTTCGACATAGAAAAAAAGATGTAGCTATTCATTATCCACCTTAGGACTTCTTTACATCAGATGATCAGGTGATACAGCAATTTGCCTAAACCCCTTTGTCAGGTTTAATTAGGAAATACATGTTTTTTGGCAGAACAACTATGCAAAATTTAACAAAGTCATGGCACAGCAAGAGTAGGTATCGTAACTGAATATTGAAGTGGATAAAGTGCTTAAGAATTATAATGAGACACACAAGTAGAAACTACATTCGTTTGATTGTAATTCAAGCAGTAAGTCCGTCAATTTAAGATTAATTAAATCAAGCTAAAATCAAATAATCTGAATGAAGGGAGAAGTCTGATTTGTGAAGTCGTGTTTTGGTAAAAGAAACATAAGATTTAACCATCATGACTAATAATAATGTTATTGTACACTTCAACATCATCCTATATCGTGTTGTTTACAAAATCCGGTATTGTCGCGCTGTCATCCAATGAAATAGAAGAAATTTACCAAATTACGACCCATGTAGTAATGTACTGCAAATGTATACGCATTGTGAAATATGAAGAAGTATATAAGTCACGCATTTTACCTTAATTTGTTGGAAGTCATTCATGCTAACAAGTATGTCATACTTACAATAAACTTTTGATTAAAATCTTATAACGCCATATACACTGCACATCATGTAATTAATACATTGATATCATGTATATCTGTATTTGAGCTAAGATTATTTTACAATGTGTGCAATACATGTATAGAATGTCAAAGGGAAACTTTAACTTTTCTGTTCTTTATATATAAAACAATACCTTCATCCCATAACGCATATCTTATTACAAATGTGATGTGTAATCACATACTTGAAGTATTTTAAAGATTTTAAAAATGATAATGTAAACCAGACAAGGACTTTATTGACCACATCAAACTGTCCATAAAGCACCGCCTCTACTAGGAATATTGGATGAAAATGGTAGTTATATTGATATCTTCATATTCGTCTCAGCTTAAGCAAAGCTATGATAATTGTCATTGATCGATTAAGCCTGATCCCCACCTGTATGGTAATTGCCACCATTGTCTCATGGACATGAGCTCATCAAAATACATCTTTGTCTCTTTGCTCTGCCTTCAGTTTTCACGAAAGAATCTTAACTTGATAATTCTCTGATGCAAGTTTTGGCTTTGGATTGAGCCTATTTTTGGGGTAAGGTCTGTCCTCATGGCACAAATTCCTTATGATTCGTAACAGAAAGAAACTTTTCAGCAGAAACTTATAATATTTAATGTAGATGAAGCAAAACTTTTATGCATGGACTCCGAAAGGAGATACGGAGAAGGGATTTACAATGTTCAAAGAATGAAGTTTGATTGGTCACAATTTACGCTGCTAGGCAAACAATTCGATAATTATCTGGATAAAATGATTCAAATTTCTATAATGATAAAGAGGCATGATTTGAATCACATACCTGGTTGAACATTAATTAACAAAGTTAAAGATACTTCTCAAACCTATAAAAGAGTTTAACACTAACTCTGAATGCAATCACATACACAGGGGTAACATCTAAAGTAACAAACTTACTTCACATTGTTTGAGTTATTGGCCCACTTGCAAGGAGATTATGGATATTAATTCTGGTCATGATTTTGTTGGTTAACAGGTCGCTTACTGTTTGATAGAGGTGCTGTTTATTAGCATATCATTGATTGCCATTGTATTTATAACATGGAATTACATAATTAGTGGTGTTATCAGAATGTTTTTGTGAATGACATGGGTACTATCTTGAAACAAACATATATATTTTTCCATAGTGCAGTTTGTTTTTACAAGGTATATTAGACATTTTCTTTGTGTTGCCTAGAATAATTTGATTGGAGAATTAACGCAATTTGCAGGGGGAAAAAGAGCATTTCTATTCGTAGAGGTGCTTTTTGGAACAGAAGCTTTAACCACATAAAACTCAACAGCATACATTGTATATTCATTTCCATCCTCAAAATTCATACCATTCCAAACCAACCAAAATTCACTCTTCATTAGGGTACATTTTATATAACGCTTTGTTATATAAGTTATATGTTACACCTGAAAATGGTAATAAACATGTATTGGGCGAACAAGACATACTTGCTTTTGCCAAAAGCTTTGTATTTGAAATACAAATAATATTTGCAACCACAGCAAACACGCTTTTCATCAATTGCATAATGTTTTCACACAGTATTGATTTACATTATAGGAATGAAATATTGCTTATGTTCTATAATTTATGACAATATTGATATGTTTTCCATCGCCGATTTGTTGATGAAAATAGTCCCTCATGACATGAATAAAGTATTTAAAACATGAATAATCTGGGATAACCAAAAGAACTTCAGAGAAGCAATAGCAATGAATGCTGGATAGAATACTCTGTGTCGATGACAAATCAAGACTCACACATCAATGATGGCTGTTCTCTTGTTGACCTTCGGACCAATCTGTCTGACAGTAATAATCATCCCTTAATGGATACAAACGCAAGCAACTTAGATTAAGTGAGTTGTTAAACATACTTTCATCAATACTCCAGTTGTAGAACACGTAAAGTTTGCCTCCCGAGCAAGGGAAGATAGGTCAGTTACAACCATAATATTCAATTTTAGCTATTGGGGAAATACTATTTTGCTTGAAATGTAGGTTATTTCGGCCTCAAAGAGAATTAAATGGGAAACCTTGCATTACCGGTTGACATATAATCTTATCTGATCTAATAGTATCGATGTAATGTAATAGTTCCAATATATCAAATTGATCCTTCCGTTTCCACTAATGGTTCCTGGTTCCAGAAGTATGCTTTACTTTAAAGCTACCCTTTGATTGTTGTACATGAAACTAGAATTTGCATATTGTATCTAAACTAACATGGAAACTATAAAATGTGATGCAAAGGAGGTTGCTTCCATAGTCTCGTATACTGAAAATTCAATAACTACAAAATCAGTTAAATATATCTGATGAAATGATGATAAAACTGACTCAAGCCTAAATTTAATATGCATATAAATACTGTACTGCTAAGATATCATTGATACTGTCTTTTCAAAGGGCATGAATGAGAACAGTTTGTCAAAGTAGAATGTTATATTAAATTAAGTGTCTATCGAAGATAAGGTAGATCTTGTGATTTCATTATGATCTTAGTTCCATAGATTATTATCAATATGTGAAGGAAATTCCTTAGTTCATTCATATTTGAGAAACAAGTTTCATATGGTGAACAAGTTAAGTTTCATATTTTCTCTCATTATATAATGATGCTTAACAAGTGCATACACCTTGTTTAATTGTTTATGAATACTCATTGTAATGTATCATATTGTACGAATCCTACCAGAAGGGGGGAATATTCAAATCGTAATGCAAGACAGGTGATTACGGGTTATGACAATAATTGCCAGAACCTGGAAACCTGAAATTAACTTGCAAAAAGAATAGAAACATGTATCTGTAAACCGTAGGTTCTTTCTGAGATAATTATGCTAGCTTTGTATCATATTTTCTAATATTGATCTTTTTTATATTTTCTGATATTGATATATTTTTCATATTTATTCATTTGTGTAAATATTTCGTGGAACTGTTTTAAAATGATTTGTCCTTAAACATTTCCATATTTTCAGACAATTGATGTGCTATTGATTCAAATTCAAACTTATATGTAGAGGCGTTTCCATTTTAACTCTACCAAAAGCAGAATTAGACTCTTGATCGTTCCTTTTTGCTAAAGTAACTCAATCAAACACTACATACTGTGCTGTAAATGCAAGCAAAATTCACACAGAATATCTACAATAGACAGTGTGATATATCAGTTTACTCTTGCTCGGAATTAAGCCATGACGTTTGCGTTGTGCTTATCCATGTCAACATTGTTCGTCTATCTAGTAGGTTTATGAATGATCAATAAGTATTCTGATCAGTACATATGCTTATTGTCATGATTTCAGGATAAAATCTCCAGTTGAGTAATGTATTTTATATTATTCATTGTATATTGTACCAAACGTTCTTCGTTGTAACACGTTCAAGCCATAGAAAAAAAAACTTCCCACAGATATATATATATAAAAAATTAAATGATATTTATCACAAAAGATATGATTTTAGTAAAGAACAAAACTGTATTAGATAATAGGTAAATGGTAGTCAACTATACTTTATGCGAAGTAATGATTTAGAATTGCAATATTGAATAAAATAATTATGATGACATTTTCCTAGCAGATATCATCAGGTTGTATGATTGCTTTTCTATCTTAAGAAATCCAATTTAAGTTTCCTCATCCACTGAGATAAGGTTGTTATCTCCCAAACCCTTCCGGCACGAAGGTAATTGTGCAGAAGAGATATTGAAAATCAATGAGAATCAGTAATTTTGTCTTCAAGACAATTGTGAATCTCGAACTTTTACGAATTGATTGGTCATCTGTGTCACGCAGTCAAGGTCATTGTCATGAGGATGATTCGTTGGTTTGTGATTTTTGTTCATAGTACGATTATCTGTTTTTAACATATTTGTCGAAATGAAATAACATTGTAAAGATGTTCTTTACGTTTAATTTTGAGATGTGAAACTCTACATGTGACAGGAAAACATGATTATAAAATGTTTTGACAACATTTTTCTCAAGCGTTTACGTTTTTGTCCATAAGAACATACTTCTTTTGTGATATAGATGACTTGTTGAATTTTTATAAAAATTCATAAGAGATCGATAATTTCCTTTTTCTGTTGCAAATCACTTTCTTGTTAAGAAATACCGACACATTTCCTTTTTGATTAAGCAAACCGAATTGTACCACAGAAGCGAATTAGAGTGTTGTCTACTCCAGTATGGCAGAGGTCAAACGCAGTTCATCTTTAATGAAGAAGAATGTTTATGGGATGATAAGAGTCATCACAACAATATGGGATAGTTGGACATAATAACCTTTTTAGCATTGATCTTTGTTATCAAATCAAAGTGTTTCCATAATGTTTTAGTAATTTTGTTTGGTAAAAATGTTTATGTCAAAAATAGTTCTCTAGATGATATTTTGAATAATTTCAATAAGATAAAAGGTTTATTTTTCAGTTAAATTGAGTTACTGCATGGTGGTTTAAATTCAATTTTGCTTTCAATTTCGATTGACTCGTTTTTTTATCATGGAAAATCATAAGATTGAATTGAAAACACTGTCTAAGATTAGCTGGGGCTCATTCAATTCAATTTTGCAACTGAAAATCGGGTAGTGCTTAACATTTTCCCCATATGTATAAATGTAATTAACATATTATGAAATGTGTGATTGAGCATTGTGAAATATAACATATTCAATCTTTTCATAGTTTGCTATTGATTAGAGAGCATTTAGGATAAAGAAGTCACTTTCTGTTGTGACATTTAGTGCGTCCCTTGCATGTTTACTTATTAAATACGGCTTTGCAATAACAGTATCCCCTCAAACGCCCCTTTTTATGTATCTAACTCTTTTCAAGAAGGTTTTACACAATCGTAAGCAAAATATAGAATCACCTAAAGTATGTTTATATTAACCGATTTACGGATATAACAAAATACTTCTCCTTTTTCTTCAATTTTTATTGGATGAGTCATGTCTAAAAGGCGTTGGAACTCAATATATGATTGGTAGTCTGATTTATTTGTTTGAATAAATATGTTATGGAGAGTCAAAAGCTTTCCATTTTTGAAGAGAAGAGAAATTGTCTAGAATATCTGAATTAAACAGACTTATCAACTTTAATTTTTCCATCTCAATGGTTCTAGTGATTCTCTGGCACGAAAACTATTTCTAGTGATTCTTTGGCATGGATACTTCATTTAACACGGTTTGGCAACAAATCTTTACACTATACAGTCCCGTTAACATCAAGTGCCGTCTCGAGATGAATCTATACAGGTTCAAGATAACCCACGGCTGTCACCTTTCCAAAAACCTATTGAAGGGACAGATTCTTGGAGAATCGAATATAATTTTAGACAATGCATTATTATCTATGTAAAATCTAAGCTTAATCTGATGTCTATTGGTTATAATGAACAATATTTCGATTGAAAAACAGAAAAACATATTTCAAATATTTTTTATATTCACCATATGAAAACACAAGACGGAAACTTAAGTCATTTTGACATGCACAAAGGTTACTCCTATAAGTAAATTTATCCTATGAGTAAATATACTTACGGAGAGTAAACATGTCATGTAAACATTTCAGTACTAATTTACTTACAGGCATCTTTACTCATAGGAGTTAAATACTCCACCCAAGAGGAAAAGTAAAAGTATCTTTACTTTTACTCCTGTGAGTAACCGTGTCATCTTCTATAGTATTAGCATAGTTGAATGATTAGGTTGAGGTTCTTTTTCATAAACTTGTGTTGTGAATATGACCATCTTACCAAATTGTCAAATGTGGTCACTTTCTCTCAGTTCAACTACATCCAGGCTGCATGCTGGAGCAATATCTGTTCGTCACACAATGATAATCTCCAATATATTGACCTTTTGATTATGTATTAGAATAGACACCTGTATCTTCTTAATAGAGGATTTCCTGAACAAATATGTTCTTATGATATAGCCAATGGGTATTTTATCGACTACATGAGCATTTCCTTTCCTCTTAAATCTAATAACCTGATACTCAGCTTAGAGCCGACTAACCAAGCTCTGTAAGTCATCCATTGTTATCTGAATTGTCCAATAAACTCTTTCTAATCACCTCTCATGATATGAACATCGGTGCTTCATCCCCAGGGACAAACACGGAAACCCTCATTATATCCAACAAAATTGACATATAAGGTCCATATCATGACCTTTCTATAACTTTAAAAGCGTGTTTGAATATAATGTGTAAAGCAACTGTTAATAATATGTTAAATTAGTAAAATGACGTTTGTTACATATAACAATGAAGGAATTGTTCTTTTCCTCATCAAAGACTTTTGTTGTTTCATTCATTAAAACTACTTAGTATAATCTTTTGAAAATAGACTGGCTAGATATTCTAACCATCATTATATCCATGTTTTTTATATTTTTCACATTTCTGTTGTTTCTTTTTAAAAATGCTGTTATCATCAGTGAAAATTCTTGATTACCATCATAATAAGTACCTACTCTTCTAACGATTTCGAGAGTTCATGTTTTTTCACCTCTTCCTCCCTTAAAACTTTAAATGGGTGATGACTATATCCCACGGTATTACATACCGGTGGGATAAAAAAGGGAGTTGTCCTTGTACAACATGATAGTGATAAGTTGATATTAGATATAAACCTGCAAATTAATAACCATCCATTAAAAATATATCGATCTAATTAAAATTCCCTTCTTTAAATCTTTATCAATGTAATTTTGATCATGTGCCGGTTTAACAATAACATGACCTCTTGGTGGGGGAACCAATCAAGTCAATCAAGCAGGAAGTAACAGACGTGAAGTCTTGTAGAAAGATGTTAACAACCTGCAAGTTTCAGATCCTTATCTTCAACATCTGTCAGGCTGACAGTCCAGGCTATGGTCTTGTTATCCCAAAGTTTCTTTCATGAGACGCATTGGGCTGGTGGCTGGTGGCATGAAAACAATATTTTATCATAATCAGGATAATCACATTCATTATACTTTTTATTCTTTGCGGAGAACACGAGTCTGCTATTTCTGATGAAATACTGTACAAATATGGGCAGGTATAATCAATTAGAAGTATTCAATTTATTATCTTACTTATCCATAAATATATTTCAGGGATAATCAACTAATCATCATGCTTAACCATTGCTATTCAGATCAGTATAATCTTATGTTATGTTCAATCGTTTCTGCCTGCAAATTACTTTCAATTAAATTATTTGATTGTATTTTACTACAATTCGAACCTTTAACTCATAATTGAAACTGAAAAGGTTAGCCATTCGAAAAGATCACACAACACTTTTTCAACTTCAACATCATCCTCCCCCCCCCCCCCCCCCCCCCAAATATGCTGGTTTTAACGATGTGTTATATTATTCAATTCAATTAGAAAGCATTTACAAACTTGGAGATGCATGCCTGTCAATATTTAACCTCTATTATGCGGGTGATAAAAAGCTTGTTATAAATAACCCCCTGTGTCATTTTAGCTTAATCAAAATCTCATGCTGTGCAATGCTTGCTGGCAGGATTTAGGTTGATTGACAACCAGGACAGTTAATTCCAGAGTTGCTTGGAATGCCATAGTGTAAGATAGTAGGTGTATATGTCAGAGTGTTTCGCGTGTGTCTTACTAATGCATTAAGAATGTAAGTCTTTTCATGCAAAGTATTTGGTATTTTAAGTTATTAAAGGGATACCTGGGTGTTTAAGAACTATATAATTTCTAATATGATTTATACTCATTATAGTTCTTTCCTATAGTAAAATCATCTATATCTGTTAAGACAAATTCAATATCTCTCCTGGCAGTGAAAGGAATTCTTAAGGAGATTGATGTGAAAAATCGATGACAACCATTTCTTTTAATATCAAAAGAAATAAAGAGAGCTGAATTGTGAATGAAGTTAACCGATCGACAAAGGTTACATTTTCTTAAAAGGCTTTGACTACCCTGATTTCATTATATTTCATATACTAATAAAGACAAATGTATTTATTTTCTCATACAATTGTACCATGGGCCATGAGGCCTTAAATACTGAAATAAACATGATTCTGATATACTAATAAAACCTTATTAGATTTTTCAAAAATTGCATATTGTTATTTCAAGGCTTCATGACACTATCAACCTCTATAAATATGATTGCCGTAACATTTACAGGAAATTGTTGTTTTGTCAGGGTTGTTTTATCGCTTTGAGCATGTACTGTTGTGTGGAAAACAGCACTTTACAAATGTGCATAATTATTACCAATTATTATCTGCAAAAAGATAAGCCCTGCTAATTTCATCTTTAATTATGTTTTTACTTGTTCCCAGTCTGAATAAAATCGACCCTGCTCCGAGGAATAAAATATAAAAAATATTGTCTCTATCGGGACTCCAACCATTCGGGATATCCTCTCCGTCTCGGTCTGAATGCACCCACCTCTATCGCGTGTTTCTGTAACCAGTTTACCCCAGACAGACCCAGTCGTAAGCTATCCAATCACATCCTCGTTTTTAAATAGCGTTTAGCGGCGTTTATGTAAAACGAATGGTACGCTGGAGTTACCTGCCCCTGAGGGATACCGAAGCTTTCACTGCGCTCCTTTCGATTGGCTAGATGAGCTTGTGTCAGAACATGCGGGCAATAGGGGTGCATTCAGACTGTGAATGAGAGGAAAGCCGGGCTGGGTGAGGTTCGAACCCCGCTAGAGATAAAAATTTTAACCTTTTTTCCTCGAATCACAGTCGATTTTAATCAGACTGACTTGTTCCCATAGTTTAATACAGGCAGTAGAGCCATTTAAATTAGATTTATAACTTGATGCTCACAGCATATAAATATAATCATTAGGATAAGTTAATATGGCAATTATATGGACAGACACGAGATGCCTGGTAATACACGATCTGTTTTGCTTCAAGTATGCTTTGACACGACCAGATTTCAGAAGAGAAAATCATTTAATTACTGCTTTAAGGAAAATGTGACTTTTGGTCAGGATATTCAAATAAACTTTCATTACAAAAGATAACATCTATATAAATTCTTCTTGGAAAGTCATTATTAAGGCATTGTTGTATCCCACAAAATGTATCCTAGCTCGTTTAGTTAAAGACATTTCAAAACAATGATTTCTTTGTTTTTCATAGCTAACTTGTCGTTTTCTGATGTTGTAAAATAATCTCATTCACGTTGGATTCACAGGCGGATATCAAATACCTTGTACTTCAAAATGTACAATACAATTAGCTAATGGGTGTCTGATACTGTGCACATTTATCAATTTTCGTGATTGGTGTGACAATTCACAATGCTATGAAATGAAATAATGTAAATGACACAACAACAATACAGTCAATGAAAAGCATTTGAGCACTTTACAACACACAAATAAGACATGTACATTAATTGAAAGATAAACACGCAACTGACTCGTTGAAAAGAATATTGAGCTGTTCATAAACATAGTTAAGGAATAGGATACTTAATATTGGAGCAATAGCTATCATAGAACTTAATTCTCAAGAGCTTTACATGATGAAATAATGGAGTAGTTTCAAGATCTGTCTTTCCTGAAACGTATTTGTTTTCTTGACTTTCAAAGTTTACATTAAGCTTTCTTACAATTTCAAGTCAATATGAAGCGAAATGCTTAAGAAATTGATGTGAAAATTAAAAGGCAAACTCAAACATCACTATAAATTTAAATGTGCAAATAGAAAGTTTAGTTGATCATATACACCAACTGGTTGAATGTGTGTCACTTTGGATTATTGTCAATCTATGACAGTCAGACATACTGCACACTTCTTGATATATTTCTTTTACATTAATAGTATTGCTTTAAAATAATATACTTCATCTTAAACAAACAGGGAACATAAGCAATAAAGTTACACTTGTGACGTCAGCATATTGTTCTCTCACTCAATAATTTTTCAGTAATGTAGCGTTACATTTAACATCAGGTTTAAGTTGAGTTTAAGGTATGAAGTTGAAAAAGCAGGAAACTGAGCGAAATTTAAGTCGTGTACCATCCTCGTAACTCTCCATTCCTTGAAAACGATTGATCACGGTATTACCCTATGTCTAATGTGTCGAAGAAAAGGTTTTCAAATGAGCATGCAGGTTAATGCTTTAGCAAAGCTTCCAAATCAGTTATCACATTATCTCAATTTGCTTCATTGCCCGCCAACCTGTAATGCAACATTATTGATAGCTTTTCTAATGTTATTTCCAAAGAGCAAAACGACCTCAATTTTGTGTAAAGCTATAATTGAATAAAGCTAAGCATGTAAAATTGGTTATCACTCACATTCATTTTAAAGTTAAGATCCATGAAGCAGTTTCTGCTGTTTTAAACTGAAGAAAACAAATGGTAAACACATATATGACACGCTTTCTCTCTCCCATATCATTTCCTTTGTACCAGTATTAAGGATTTATAGTTTCGACTTTTTGAAATCAAGCTATGATCAAATTATAAATTTTCTATTCAGGTGTTATGCTAGTCAAAGCATACGAAATAACATTCCTTACATCTTTTCTATAGTAATTTTAACAGTAACATTAACAGATTAAAATTACTCAAAAAATATAATAATTGAGTTTTTTCATGTACTTATTTAATTCATATACAAATATACGAAATGTTCTAGACATAAAATCATTTGCAACGGGATGATTATGTGTACATCAGTCACAATAATAGTTTGTGACGAAGTAAGTTTTCAATAATTATTTTTATTTCAAGGAGAACATGCATGATTTAATCTAAGTTCTGACAGTCAAACAGTCACCAGAATTTCCTGCCTTCTTTATACTATGTGACTTTGAAGGTCTTGAAATCGAGGGGTTGTCTCAAAATCTTTCTTTTTTGAAGTGGAAACAATTAAACTTACAATGACTTAAAATCTAGTTACATAGAACTTTAAACATCATTGTCGAAACGTAGTTAAATCATCTCAGGATTGCATCTTGTAATCATATGTGTACTTTCCCTCTCAGCTCAAGATCTTATCGTTTTTCAAGCTCCCTTAAAACAAATAAGTTGAAGTACCCGACGCTTTGATGGACACATTCGTGCTACCAATAAAGTAAGGGGAAAGTCAAATATACACATAACGGTGACGTAATTGAGGGTTTGCTCAAGTGCATATGTGTAATAGATAATCGTATGTTATTGTGTAATCTTAAATTTGAATAAATTCTCCTTTGTTAGCATATTTCCAACATAACATTGTCAATGTGTAACGAAATGACTTCGAAAATTTGTTTCAGATAAACCATAAATCTTGTACACTGTCAGCTTCAATTTTACAAAACTGAAATGTGTTTCATGTATTTGTGAAGTACATGGTTTGCAAATATTATATAAAGACAACAAACCATCGTGATTTTACTTGCATTTACTACATTAGTGACTGAAGCACTGACATTCTGTAATCTTATTATCAAATGACAATGTAAAACATTTTCGCTCAACATTGTCTTTGATATAAGATGTAAGAAGGAATAATTTTATTTTTTAAAAGTAATGATTGAATTAAATTTTCCCCTAAGGACATACCCTGAAATTAAAGAAATTAATCTATTTGAAGTTCATTTTCTCGGTTAAGGCAATCGAGTTACTGCTTTTATTCTGTTTCAAAGTTTGTCTTTATCAATGTGAAATCCATATAACTTTGATAAATGAAGTAGTTAATCCCAAATCAAATAAGCGAAGGAACTCGCGTATGTTGTAAGGACGATCCTGAAAGATTGCAACATAATTGCCCCAAAGCCTCATGTCATTACTTTTTTAATTTGATTAGAAGAAAGATAACTAAGTTGATGTTGGAATGTGTTCATAAAAAGCATCTAATAACAACTTTTGTTTAAATGTTAAAATATTATAACATGTGGTGGCTTTCTGATTGTGGTTATTCTCATAGCTTTGGCATAACAAGTTTCCCCGAAAGAGAAAATATAAAACTCCTTTTTTCATATCATATCTGCTTTTTATTTCAGACTACTTAAAAGAACATGATAAAATGACTTGTCTCAAGAAACTCTTAATTACATCAACCGACATGGTACTTTGTCAAGTAAATGGACATACTAACCAATTTAGTTTTAAAATTGTGCCAATTCATTTTTTAATAAAAAACCGGCATACAAGGTATTTCTTAAAAATTATAAAGTGTCATTTAAGAAAATAATTTTGACCTAGAAAACCCATGGGAGAGAACTTACTTTCATATAACTTTCTCTCTGTTTCCGATTCGCTAGAGTAGGAATGTTTTGTGTAAGAACATGTGCCTGTTCTATGCGTTTTACTTCATAAGTTATATTAATTCACTATTTTCAACATAAAAGATGTAGGGATTGTGCATACACACTTTCTTTTTCAAATTACCTCAACAGCCTTGAAACACACAGCTCTTGGTAAATATTGATTTGCAAGGAATAAAGGTTAAGGCGCCCCTACGAGAACCGAATGAGAACCCCTATCAGTATTTTTGCATTACTGGTTCGAAACATTTCTGATCACTTCATCTGATAGAAGAGTTAGAACTCCATCTTTTAATCAAATCATTTGTATTGAGGCTGTTGCATCGAGAAAGCCTACAAACTGCAATGAGATAACCAATTAAATACGGTGCCCTTAAACTTCAACTTATATGATTATACACGTGAGGTACTGTAATCCCCATTTATTGAAATTAGTCCGATTCTCTACCAATCCGCAATTTCATTCTAGTAAAGGCTTCTGTTTTTTTTACTTGAGCTTTAACCTTAACTTTAACCCTCGCAATTCAAATACTGTAAGTCATATTATTAGATGATTGATAATTTTTGAAACATATTTGCATTTTGAAATAATTAGTTAAATATGTTGTTTAATGTAAAGTTATGTGTTTGGTTTTGTTTAATTCAGTATTTAACAAAACAAACATATACAAATATAACCGTTACCTTATTTAAGAATCAGTTTATAAAGTTGTATACATTTAGGTTTTGCTTGATAAAATTAATTGTGTTAATAACCTTGCTTTTTTCCCAGCGCCAATGCTCAAACAAAAACTAAAGTACTCGACCTCCTGGCTTTTAAAAGCCTTTATCGAAGGTCACGGATTTGGTAGATTTTAAAGGTCAATATATTCGTCAAATGGTATGTCAGAAAAGTTGGCTATCGCTGATTGAATGGTACTAATCATGTGCTCTCTAAACCACTCGGATATTATTAATACTTCGTGAAAGAGGTAAGTCACTTTATAAATGATTATTGTACATTTTCCATCAGTAACCTTCGACATACTTTTGACATATAATTCACCTAGCGAGGGGAAATGTCAACCTTTAACCTGTATTATACTTCTTAGAATTCAATAACTGTTGTGTTTGACTTTACGACGATAATGGACAATACAGCACTTCTAAAAATTCATAGATATAGCGATGGGCATATTGCATGAGATGTCAACCGTCTGACAATTTAATTACAGTTTTGACGTCTTCTGCAGAAACTATAAACGGCGTTGAAATCTCTTATCACCCTCTTCTCCAGATGCAGAAGGTCTTATAAAGCTGAAGCCAATGTATCAAGTTTTGGTTTTGTCTTTCAATACTCTTAGTTTCTTAAGTATGCATTTAACAATGACAAAATCTGTGAGTTGTTTTCTCACTAATTTTCTTGTATCGTATAAATCACTGAACATGTCTGAATACATTAATTATTGATGTCATTAAGTTCCTAAATCAAAATCTGTAATGTGTAGATGTACATGTAAGAGATAATTATAATAGTTTATAATTCCATAACCATCAACTATTTATTCAATATTGTAACTGACTCAAACTTAAATTCAACCGCCTGGGCAAAATACCTGAAATTTAAGTTCAGATAACTTATATGCCGTAACTCTTGAATTAAGATATCATTGCAGATAATTCAAAGCTGGTTTGAATTCACGAAAACTCTTGTCAAACATGAAAACAGTCAGAAACTCCATTTTGTGCAATACCAATACCAATACTAATACAATACAATAGTGTGACACAACCGTTTGAATACTTTAAAACATTATTGTCATTACGTTTTAGAAAGTGATAGTTATAACTAGCATGTGGTATTGTTGTTTGAGTAATACATTGTTAGTCATGCATTTAGATTAATAATAATCTTAAACATGACGTAACCCACTTTTTGTGATTTGCTCTCAATTTCAAATATATCAAAGAGTAAAACAGCCTTTCATAAGCTAAATTCATACTCATTTTGTATAAAATACATAGATTTACTTTGCAATTATGCAAAACTTACGTCACAATTATTGAAGAGTTAACCACTCGTGATGAAGAATATCTTTGAAAAACAGGTTCTTGA
The DNA here is from genome assembly GCA_916613615.1 of Steromphala cineraria. Classification (NCBI taxonomy): domain Eukaryota; kingdom Metazoa; phylum Mollusca; class Gastropoda; order Trochida; family Trochidae; genus Steromphala; species Steromphala cineraria. The sequence goes on from OU744732.1 coordinate 26,236,145, forward strand.
CAGAGCTAACACATTTATGTGGCAGAGAAAAGCAACTTTGATGTGCTACGTTTTAAGTTTATGAATTATCTAAACTCAATTAGCCTAAGCATAAAGATAAAAGGAAAGCGTCGTCAATCCTTGCACAGTTACCATACTCATCATATATCATGTCACATGTCTTGGCTTTGACGGCTTGGTCAAATGGTGTATGTCTACAGACTTAATGCAAGTGTATCGCCAATGTGTTGCATTTCTTAGTAAACAGAATCATTTATATGTTTCTCCATAAGTCATCAATATTCATCTGCTCAGTACTTAAACTAGCTTTTGGTCAACCTCATGTGTACAAGATGATCCCTACAAAGATGAATTTTGTAATCAAGTATAATTCCAGAACAAATATAACAGGAATAACCAAGAAACATATACCAGTCATGTTAGACGGATTTAAAACATAGATTCAAACCATCGGTGTGTCTGTTTCACATATAAGCACAATAAAAGTCATTATGTGTTTTATCTATATAAATATTTCAAATAAGATTCAAGACGCACATATAAAACAAAACATAAATTTCGATTCTCAAGTTGCTCTTTGGTACGTAGTTTTACCCTGATAAATACAATAATGTTGTGATATAGTCTTACTAAAATGTCATCGTTCCCTTTATCTTTAATCATATCAAATTGGATTTCTATCAAAAGATATCCAAATAGATTTTCCGTATACTCTGTCATAATGTTGGTATCTACAATTTCTGGCAAGAGATGTATTTTGCTGGAGAGATATATTGCAAATTATTGACAATCATCACTTTATGTCTATCAAATTTTTGAATTTCACAATTCAAATTTCAACAAATTGAATGACCGTTTTAACCTATTCGGTCAAAATCGTGTCATGTAGAGTTTACTAGCTCCAATGTCATTTTTGTGATTTAATCTAGAAATGTCAAATGCATATATCATTCGATCATTGCCGTGATTCGATTTTTTATCTGAATGGAGCTTTTCCCCTTTATGTTGCATCTTTGATGTATATGTATTTCATATGTTTGTTCAAGTCCACTCTTCCTCCAGCGTTTATCAATTTGCTGATATCATTTATAAGTAAAACAAAACAAAATCAGTAACAAAATGTAAATGAATATGTTCATAATATAATTGGTGGAATTCCTCAAAGCTCCAGAGTTGATTCATGCCTGTTTTCAATATTGGTATGACTGCAGAAATTAACTAAAAACGACCCTAAACTTTCGTTTATTAAATGTTTTAGACTTATTTTTGTTTATTTTCCTAAACGTTGTCGTAGTTTTCAGCTGAAACGTTTGAACGAAAAATGAGACAAAACTTTATATACAAAGTAGGTATAATAGGAATAGGGCATACGATTGGATATGACACACATGTATATCACAGTACCTTTTCATGTTACCTTTGACAGAGGAGTGATGTTTCAATAAGTTCACCTTTAAATCACTAAAGACTAAAAAAAGACAATTAGGTTACAAACATAACAGCATGTCAAAGGTGAAGGGTGTACATTAGTTCAAAACACAAATCAGCTATGTATTTGTGAATTACTTCAAAATATTCGCTTATTTGATCCATGGGTTATTTTCACTGAACATCTCTCCCATAACATATTTTCATGTCAAGATCACAGTAGAAGGATCTTCAATTTGATGAAATTTGCCGAATAACTGACGAAGGGTAAATGTTAAAGTGGTGACGCATCAACTGCTTATCAGCCCTCAAGCATTGATGAAATCCGAATGCATCAGATAACAATTTTGCATCAATGTCAATTTCTAGTTTCCCCTGCTACATGATATTCCACTCTCACCTCCTTGATAAACATATCACACTTTATCGATTCATGCAACCAATGGTATTTCAATGTCTCTAATACTCGATATTAGTATACACACTGAAGGACAAAGGACCAACTTTTCGAGGGGATAAAAACGCTGTGATAAGTTAAATTTAACAACGACTCCAAGCATTAATATTAGTGAAGATTTATTCACAATTCCATTCATCAGAGTATGATACATGTATTTTTTATGACTGTTCCAATACATTTCGGGTTTTTAAACAGATTGATTTTCCATTTGTTCCACGAATATAATATTCTGTTTATTACCGTAGTCCCAAAATTAAAGAAAATACTCCACAAAGTACTTTTCAGCATAGGCAGACTATTCGTCGCCAGCCCGAATATATTGTGATGTCATAGGTGAACTGTGACGTCAAAGCATTTTTTTAAAAGTGACGTCACATTGAATAAGTGATATTTTGCCCTAGGGCTACACATGAAAAATATTAACCTCGATATGACTGGCCTCGTAGGTAATAATAATATTTAAGTAAGCAATTTTATCATTACATGTACATCCTTCTTGACGTACATGTATATGATGATGCTAATACACCATCGAACTCGAATATGTTACTCATCAATCTGCTTTATAAAACGTTGTTAAATTGTGTATCAATACAAGTGATATGTACCTGTGTCCGAATCACATGTACATCACCTTACTCAAACCAATACACCAACTTACCTATCTCTGTTACTCATCACTTCGTTAATGAGGGTCTGACCTGTCCAATAAACATCTCTTATCACCTCACATGACATAAACACCAGTAGTTAGTCCTAGGGACATTCAGTGGGAAACCTCAGGTTGAGAAATGACACTAAACTATGTTCAACCAGCCTTTAATATGACTATATAAGCTGGTTAACAACAGAACAAAATAGAACAGAATTTTATTTCTCATTACTCACATAACTAACATACAGCATCGTACCGAAGTTCATTCACTTACTTGGGCATCCAAGTGCAAATATCATATAATTAAGATGCATTGATAAATGAAATGGATATTAGATTACCAGGGGGTCAAAATTTCAAAAACGACATTATATATTTTCCCCATTGAATTCCTTAATGAGTACTTAAATTATCTAAACACAAGTAGTGTTTGTCAATCTTTTTGTGCTAAATGTTGTCTAAGGAAGTCAAATCAGAATATTTTATTGAAATTTATGAAAGTCGGAATGTTATAACTATTGTCCCTCCTGTCTATTTGATCACAAATTTTGCTCCAGAGACCATACGATAAATTAAAATGTACAATGAGTGATCGTCTGTCAATTCTGCTGAATTTATTTAATTGACGTCCAAACTAAACCCAAATTGCATAATAAAGAAAGTGAACAAACTTGATGTACGTAGCTGTGGAGAAAAAACAAAACATATATAACATGTTTAAATAACATGAACACACAAAGATGCAACATGATCAGGTCGGGGATAACCACCGAACGAGCTTTAATAGCTTGATTTAGCTATAGTAGCTCGATCGAGCTATAGGTCTATAGCTCGATCGAGCTATAACAACACTTTTTTGACAATGTGCCTTTAACACGAGTTTTCCCGCAATCGCGGCCCGGCCACTATAGAAACAAATTTTATCGATTCATTCTTAGCCCTACACAGAATTTGGCTAAACCCTAGCGTTTTTTAGTTATTTGACATTAGTTGACACTACCCAAGCATCAATGTTATTTCGAATTGAAAATAACAACTCAAAAACAGAAAAATATACCTCGTAAAGTTGACACAACACTCTGCTGGTGACTGATCGTTTCGATTGACTGACTTCCGGTTTGGATGTCTATTTCGTAACCATAATTTTCCCGTGCATCTCGCTGGAGCGTGTCAATTTTTAATAATCTACGGAAATTAAACTCGGCTTTCGGGCATAATCAGGTTTGAGAAGGGGCCATCCCTGCATAGGTATTATAGTTTCAGTTTTTAATGTTTTTGTTTTGTTTGGTTTTTGATTCATTGCAACCCGCTTGCTGGCGTTTTCCATTGGTTCGTCCCTACCATGTTTGGTAACATTTGTTACGAAAGGATTTTCGTTTATTAACTTTTATTATAAAAGAGCAAATCTTTCCACCTGAATTCAACAAACAAGCGAACATCGATCAGATATTTATATCAGTACATTTAAAAAAAAATATAAACACACAAATTGAAATTTAAAAATTCAATTAAATACTTTATCAACTGAAATTATAATACCTATGCAGGGATGGCCCCTTCTCAAACCCGAATATGCCCGAAAGCCGAGTGTAATTTCCGTAGATTATTAAAAATTGAGACGCTCGAGCGAGATGCACGGGGAAATTATGGTTACGAAATAGACATCCAAACCGGAAGTCAGTCAATCGAAACGATCAGTCACCAGCGGAGTGTTGTGTCAACTTTGCGAGGTATATTTTTCTGTTTTTGAGTTGTTATTTTCTATTCGAAGTGACATTGACGCTTGGGTAGTGTCAACTAATGTCTAATAACTAAAAAACGCTAGGGTTTAGCCAAATTCTGTGTAGGGCTAAGAATGAATCGATAACATATGTTTCTATAATGGCCGGGCCGTGTTAAAGGCACATTGTCAAAAAAGTGTTGTTATAGCTCGATCGAGCTATAGACCTATAGCTCGTTCGAGCTACTATAGCTAAATCAAGCTCGTTCGGTGGTTATCCCCGACCTGATGATATACTAACCAATATGTGAACTTGCAAGTGTGATAATAACATTATTAAGGATTCAAAATTCTCATGGAATATATGCCTGATTTAATCGTTTTTGCATTAATAATAAAAATTGTGAGCATGTCTTTTTATCATTTGTTTTTAGTCATGGATATAATCAGGGGTGTTTGTTATCGTTGTTTTAGACCATGTACAAACAGCTTATTCAAAGCAAGGATGGCCGCATCGATAATCCTTTGTTCCAAATTAACTCAATCAAATAGCCTCATCAGATTATGGTTGATTCCTGCAAATAGTTTAGGCAGTTACCTTCATGATTTAATGAATTTAATGGCCTTCATTATTTGATATATGTGCTATTCAGTGCACGTGGTAGTCGTTTTAAGCACGTAGCATGTAAGTCAGCTTATTGTGTAAATATACTTTTTCATGTCCGTTTTCAACAATATACGTGTTCCATATGTTAAGGTGTGACAAAAATCGTTACCGATGAGGTTTTGTTTTTAATGTATACATTTTGTACATATACATTTGTACATGGCAAATTTAAGAAATTCAACCATGTTTTCATTGCGTGGAATTCCTTCTCTTTTATCATTAAAAGCCGTTAACAATGAAAAAGCTGATCGATAAGGTTTGTGGGGATAATTGTTAGCTTTTGTTGCATCCTGGGTAATAAATCATAAATTTATTTTGTGATAAAAAATCTATGGAAACCGTTTTGATCCATCCTCAATGTTGAAAATTCATAAATATGATTTGTTCAACATATAAAGTAGAGTCTTTTAGTGTACATCATCGTATGTTATATACATTTTAAAACCTTTTTAATGCAATAAATACATGTACTGTAATGAATCTCCACTTGAAGTAGTTCTAAAAGGCGAAGAAAGGTTATGTTGACCTTATAAAAATGTCTAATATAGTGTATTTAGAGTTCCTCACCAATTTTAATAACGACAAACCGATTTGGCTAAGGCTCAACATAGTTATATATTGATGAAATAACATTTCTTTGAAAAAACTTACATCCTAACGGTTTGAATAGACGAGTAACCAAAGCTTATTAAACAGATGCATTGCTTATAATAATTGCTTTAACAAAATTCTCTAACTCAAATGCTCTGACTTTGCTTTGATGAAATTGCAAAAAGAGAAATAGAATTATAGGTACAGCAGGCAACATTTATGTGTTGTGTTTGGAACACGGTTCAGGATCACTTGTCGGCCAGATAAAACAAAGTAATGTTTGAAGTTGGTATCTACAGGTGTATCTTCACGGCGTGACACTTGCTGAACCTTTTCATGGTTTGCGAGATAAGATGAAGTGAAAGGTGTCCTCTGTTAGATGAAAGGTTACTCTTTCCACTACGACACAAACGTGCTGATAAATGTATATGTGATCTATATTATCCATAATATCTTACAGTGGAAGATGGAACTTTAATACAAAACTGAAATGTTAATACAGAGTTATATATCCGAGAAATATAAAAATAAAATATATTTTTGAAAACACGTCACTCGTCTATGTTCTTAAAATTTGATATGCATATCAATACGATTTTATTTTATAGCTTACTAAGATTTGTGCAAAATGCTAACATTAAGGTGTAGACATCTTTCAACTTAATTTCGACAGCAGATATATCAATCATTTCCAAAACCAAGATATTATTCAGCGGCTTATGCATGCTAAAATAGACACCTCTTCTGAAAAAATCAAGGTTTGGCATCAATAAGTCTTCGTGCCAAATTAACCCAATCAAACAGACCATGCTGTATAATAATTGCTTGTGCCTGAGCTACGACATTGGATAGATTTGCATCTAGTGCTATACTACGGCGAAATATGGCCCTGACCGACTTAACATGCAGAAGTCATCGGTTGGCTTAGTCACTGGTATACAATTAATACAAAATTAACTCAATAGAACACAGTGGAGGTCTTCCAATATCCTTAACAACCAAATAGGTAATTGATTGGAGTACCAAGCTATCTTCATTGACTCGGATTCATTCTTTCATTTATCCAAACTGTCTATAACTGGCTAAACCTGCGGCGGGGGATAAAAACTTAAATTCAATGGTTGCCTTTGTCATCTGATTAAGGTTAATTACTTGGCGGCATTGTTATGTCGATTTCGTTCTTCCATCTTCATTAGATTATTAAAACGGACTTGAAAAATATCATTTTAGTTCAGAATACACCGACATATTATTCATATTTTACTTAATGGATAAATTTCATGCATTGCAATGTCTTTCCGTAAAATGACCATCATTATTGACAAGAAGATATTGATAGACCATATTGAAGATATATGTATTTTAACCAGCATATGACCAGGTAACGTGTATCCTTGTGTAATTGGTTTCAGTCAGATAAGGAATAACGACCTGTATTTGAAATGAAAAATTACCACCTGCATGAGGAGAAACTACTCTTAATAATTTATTGCCATATTATCTAAGAGAATATTTATGAAAACTGATTATTTTTAACATTTGTACAACGTAGAATGCTTTTAACATAACTATGAGAAAAAACAATGAAAGACAAGGTTTAGAGGGTGACCTTGCTATTTCCGACACAGGAATATCAGTTCTGATAGTCTCAGGTGCTTTGATAAAGGCTTCTCTTGGAGTTTGTTCATATTTTCTTGAAATGTATTGTTCATTGTAAAATCATTCAAAACCACTGAGATAACGTTTAATGTTTTGGAAATAATTTGAATAAGAAATAACACTGAAAACGATGCATTTATTCTTAAAATGGAAAGTGACAAACAATATTTTCACATCAAGATATCGCATTATGTAAAGAATTACAATGCAATTAGCTTGAATGTTCTTAGTGCAAGGTTTGAAAATAAAAATACTTTCTTTCCACACAAACAAATGGTATAAGAAAATTTGCTTTAAAATGTTTTTGCCATTATATTTTTCTTAATCAAATTATATTTAAAATGACTATTCCTAGATGTACCAATGGACCCTCTACTGCAAACACACACAAGGTACTTTAAGATCCTTTTGGGTGTGTTCACAAAAGAGTATCAAAATGACTGACCAAAAACACATGATGACTGAAAACAGACGACTTGACGATACTTTAATAGGTTTCATGGTTACATTCATGAACTCAATACGTTATCTCAAGTAAGTTACTCAACTAGCTAAAGTTTTTTTACATTTGTCAATGATACCAAAGAGATGGGCGACATATCAGGTTAATACGGCATCCTTATATTTAAATGATATCCTATTTTGCTCCGATCTAAAGTTGCATAACTTTATGAATCGGTATTTTGTATTGCTTTCAAGAACAACCAAACATCACTTCAAGTTAACATCCCATATTCTGCAAAACTCACTGCATGAAAAGAAGTTCTTTACAAGATATTTACAAAGGATTAAATATCTTGTAAAGTACTTATTTACAAGATATTTACAAAGATTAAAGTACTTATTTACAAAAATAATCAAGGTAATAAATATCTATTAAAGATGATATTTACAAGATATTTATTATTTTGTAAATGTTTGTAAAGGTTTGTAAAGGTTTGTAAAGTTTTGTAAATATCATCTTTAATAGATATTTATTACCTTGATTAACTTTTACTTTGAAAAGTGATAATTGGCAAACTGTTGACTTTGAAAAGAAATAATTTGAAAAATGTTGACTTTGAAAAGTAACAATTGGTGAAAAGTTGACTTTGAAAAGTAATAATTTGAAAACTGTTGACTTTGAAAAGTAACAATTGGTGAAAAGTTGACTTCGAAAAGTAATAATTTGATGAAATGTTGACTTTGAAAAGAAATAATTTGGTGAATGATGACTTTGTAAATAAATGATTTGTGAAATGTAGACTTTGAAAGAAATGATTTGATGAAAGGATGTCTTTTGAAAGAAGTAATTTGATGAAATGTTGAGTTTGAAAAGAATTAAGGTGAAATATTGACTTTGAAAGGTATTAATTTGAAGAAATGTTGGTTTTGGAAATTAATGATTTGTTGAAGTGTTTACTTTCAAAAGTAATAATTTGGTGAAATGTTGACTTTGAAAACTGATATGTTTGAAGAAGTGTTGACTTTGAAAAGGAATAATTGGTGAAATGTTGACTTTCAAAAGAAATTATTTGATGAAATGTTGATTTTAAAAAGTTATTAGTTGATGAAATGTTGAGTTTGAAGAGAAAAAAATTGTGAAATGGTGACTTTGAAATAAAATTTTTTTTTGAAATGTTGACTTTCAAAATAAATAATGGTGAAATGTTTACCCTCAAAAGTAATGATTTGGTGAAATGTTGACTTTGAAAACTGATATGTTTGAAGAAGTGTTGACTTTGAAAAGTAATAATTGGTGAAATGTTGACTTTCAAAAGAAATAATTTGATGAAATGTTGATTTTAAAGAGTTATTAGTTGATGAAATATTGAGTTTGAAGAGAAAAAATTATGAAATGGTGACTTTGAAATAAATATTTTTTTTGAAATGTTGACTTTCAAAAGAAATAATTGTGAAATGTTGACTTTGATATGTAATAATTTGATGAAATGTTGACTATGAAAATTAATAATTTGATGGAATGTTGATTTTGAAAAGAAATAATGGTGAAATGTTTACTTTGAGAAGTAATAGTTTGGTGAAATGTTGACTTTGAAATATATAATTTGATGAAATGTTGACTTTAAAGGGGCAGTAGCACGTTTTTAGGGGGAATATAAGGTGATGTCACGAAAATGAAAATTAATGGTTCCAATTGAAAAACAATGTATTTAAACTAAATGAAGTAGTAATAATTCAAATGTATAAGGTAAAGTTTAGCCATGCGATGACATTTTCTTACACAAAATGAATTAAAGGTGTTCACACAAAAATGGCCGCCAATGGATTTTATATGATTCTTCATACTTTGTCCTCTGACTATGGATGACTGGCTTTTGTAATGAGATTTTTGGCACTGTCAATATAATACATTTAGCAATAACTCACAATTATCAGTGAAATATCTTAAATATGAAATTATTAAAAAACGTGCTACTGCCCCCTTAAAAAGAAATAACATTAATCTCAAAGACTTTACCTGAATAAACAAACATTTATAAAGCAACTACCCGACAAATAAACTTGGCAAGTTTTCAATAAATGTTTATCTTGGAGCATAAAATAGAAATCATCAATCTATCATCTGCTACCTGCTCTGACTCCAATACCCTCCTCGTTAAGTTAAACTACATCAAATTAACATAAATCTCAGATGACTAACCTGAATATACGAACACTTAACATGCATCTACCCGACAATTAAACTTGGCGAGTTTTCAATAAATGTTTATCTTGGAGCATAGAGAAGAAATCATCAATCCATCGTCTGCTACCTGCTCTGACTCCAATACCCTCCTCGTTAAGTTTAACGACATTCAATTAACAATAATCTCAGATGACTATACCTGAATATACAAACAATCAACAAACATCTACCCGACAATTAAGCTTGGCGAGTTTTCAATAAATGTTTAATTGGAGCATAAAATAGAAATCATCAATCCATCGTCTGCTACCTGCTCTGACTCCAATACCCTCCTCGTTAAGTTAAACTACATCCAATTAACATGAATCTCAAAGACTATACCTGAATATACAAACATTTAAAAAGCAGCTTCCCGACAATAAACTTGGCGAGTTTTCAATAAAAGTTTAATTGGAGCATAAAATAGAAATCATCAATCTATCATCTGCTACCTGCTCTGACTCCAATACCCTCTATGTTAAGTTAAACTACATCCAATTAACATAAATCTCAGGTGACTAACCTGAATATACGAACACTTAACAAGCATCTACCCGACAATTAAACTTGGCGAGTTTTCAATAAATGTTTATCTTGGAGCATTGAGTAGAAGTTAACACTCATACAGAATGACAATATGAAATTCCGACTTTCATTTTTTTTTAAATTCTTAAAATGTTCTGAAATTGATCAAAGTTTATTTTCAATTTATTCTTATATCAAATTATTATTGAATTATTGGCTATTTTGGGAGATGATAACTTTCATGAAATATTTAGTTTGAAGTTTAGTTTGATGTTGTTTAAAAGTTAACTTTGATAAATATGAAAAGTATGTTGTCTCTTTTAATGTTTTTAGAATATATTTAAAGATATTCGAATTCAGTTAACATTCCCAATGAAAAATAATCCTTCATTGAGTATGTTATTGTAAGTGTACAGTTAAACAATACGCTATACTGATTAGTGAATGAATGGTTTATTACCATGAAGATCACACAAAAAATGACATAGAAAAAAACCAAAACAAATAAACATGTTTGATTATGGGAGCATGCGTAGACAGGTTTTGACACTCTTTCAAAATATCCACTGCAGTTGTTTATGTTCTTATGATATCAGTGATATAAACGTCTAAAGATGGAAGTAATGAATATTATACATTGCTAAAAGATGGACAAACCATAATAAGATGAGCCACTTTGTCTTGTTAGCGAGCAAACAATGCTATTTTCATCAATCTATGGATTGTTATTCACCCTCTCTTTCTCCAATACCCAAACAACATGAAGTTAGCATAGTCTTAGATGACTTTTTCTGAATGAACAAATAATAACAATGCATCCGTCAATATTCATTAATTTACTCATTACATGTACCTCCGAAATATATGTGGCAAATTAGGGTGATCCTCCTCGTGAGGGCCACATATCTCTCAATAAGCTTAAGAAAGTTCACATATATAAGTCGCTTGAAAGCACCTCTTGTCTTATCGCTTCTACTTGTATTGCAATGAGGTCACTTCGGTGATGTAGTTTGATGTATTTACCACATCGTCATCAAATGAATTCAGTGTCTTTTGACCAATCATCAATAAAAGTCGAATCAAGATTTTACTACGGGTTTGATTCTCCCGCGAATAAATGTCTAATCAGGCTCTAAAAATTAAATCACTATCATAATAGATTGACCTTGAAATAACACTGACTCAAGATGCACGCCACTGATTGAAGCATAGCAATCGTAGAACAAACACGTGCATATGCTTTCATCGGACAAAAGTCTTCCTGTTGCCACACCCCTGTTCAATACCCATTGAAACACCGTCTATTCCATGCCAACAGTTTGCTTTTTTTACTTAATATTTGCGTTTTTGCACAATATCCTCTTTGCATCTGTTATTCTGTCATGTGAAGGTGGAATGTTGTTTTTGCATTCTGAATTTATTTTTCTAAACCAATTTTACGTACTTAAATCTCTACTTTGAAAAATGGTTTAGTACCACTGTGGCCCATCCCATAGTGGGCCGGGTGTTTTCACACCCTCTTAGTTTGATTGCCTTAATTAGCAGGTGTGAATACCTTGTTAAGAGGTGTCAAGTGATTAACCATTGATAAGACTACTTATTGAAAATAAGATAACAAAAAGTAAGAAAATTTGGCAGTATCATTTATTTACTGTGTTGGTCTCATGGCTGTGATTTTTCCTTTCCTCAAAAGCTGCCCATCTTCGTCAGTTGTAGCTGTAGATTGACATCCCGTTAGGCACACCGCCAGCTAATGGTCTTGTTCTTGTTCACCCTCTTCTTGTTGTACTTGAATCCCCCCAGCAAAAGGTCGAATCCATTCTGTCTACTTGGCACTATCTCTCCCTTCGACTCCATAGACAACATTAAACAACACAAATGTACTATTGTACAAATGTACTATTTCCTTCTCATTCTCAATGTCTAACAGTTAGGGAACAGTTAACTTCCTACTACTCATCATTAACACCTCCTCTGATTTATTGCTCACCTGGTTAATCACACTTAACACCTTCATTAGTATGTTTTCACAACTAACAACCTCTCCCAGAGCGGGCCGGCCTATCACACCTCATTAACGAGCTCTCCCATAGTGGCCCGCCGGTCTGCTCATTACGTAATCTACTCGTGGCCCACTATGGGATAACACCCGTAAAATGTATCATAAAGGTTCCCTTTTAAGTTGAGTATGTAATAATGTGACATTCTACATAAAAGGTTTAATAAGATGTTTGTGGGTTCAATAACATTTCAATAGGTCAATTAGAGCAACATTTTGTTTTTATCTTTTGTTGAATGTCTCACACCATCTCGGATCTGACATAACTAATACAAAATACATATTTTACATCATATGCAGAATTCATACAGGGACAAAAGGATATAGATATAACTACAATAAGTCAATCTGTTTAAGCTGTAAAGTTACAGGACTTGCTCACCAGAAATATAGAACACGCCCATCACGTGTAAACAGATTTAGGATATATTTACAAGCATTCGTATATAAGGAAGACAAGAGTAATTCTATGGATGAACAACTTCTTTATTGGATGGTAGAATGCCACTCAAACAGCTCATTCGTATATAACAAGATATTTTTCAAAATTAGCATGTCAACCACATCAACTTTATTTCAAAGTAACCATCATCAAAAGTATCATCTCTCAATATAGCTAATAATTATGATGCATCTACTTTGGAAATCACTTGTGAACAATATAACAACTTCAGTGTCAACAACTTCCTAATTTCAAATATATTTGAAAGTCAGAACTCATATTTTCATTTTGTATGAGTATTGATTTTTACTCTAAACCCCAAGATATACATTTAGTGAAAACTCGCCAAGCTTAATTGTCATGTACTTGCTTGTTAAGTGTTTGTATAGTCATATGAACTTTATGTTAATTGAATGTCGTTTAACTTAGCGAGGAGGGTATTGGAGTCAGAGCAGGTAGCAGACGATAGATACAGTTACTCTATAATCCAAGATATACATTTAGTGAAAACGGGTTAGTCCCTCCTGCCCAGCCCTAAGGTTAATTAATCCGATCTAATAGGGATTAGGATTAGGCTGGCCAGTCTCGGTGACTGGGGAAAAGGTTACCTAGGAAATAGTCCCTGAAAAAAATCATCAAAAAGAAAGTATGGTGACTTGTCTGGTATTTTATATAGATCAAGAATTAAACTCAACCATGGAATGGTATTTATTTCAATGCCTTTATTGTATTATTGCATAAAACAAACCCATTTAACAAAAATATTCAGTCTTTTTAATTGTTAGATAAAATAAAATAATGTTCAATTAACTATTTAATTTAATTAAAAATACTATATTTATTTACAATACTGTTAAAATCATTTGCTCTCAGTCGTGTGAGTGCTTGAGTGTGAGTTCACATAAAATCCTCGTAATCTAACTGACTATAAATAGAAAATCTTAAGGTCAGTTCATCAAGTTTATTTAACTGAGTAAACACATATCATAAACAAATCAGTATAAATGTGTTGTCGAAAGATGTCAATGTCACTTCATCATGGCAAATGCACATATAGAGAACAGAACTCGCTTCATTCCAAATGGACGAGGCGGTCACTATTTAATTCATCTGGGATACAAATTCAGTATTAAAACAAGAAAATCGACGTCTGTTCATTGGAGATGCTGCAAGAAAGACTATATATAAATAACTGTAAATGAACTGTATGGCTGTATAATGTATGTGAATAACAATGTATGTATTTTATGTATCTTATTTCATGGGAAGCAAATTTGACCCAGCACCTGTTGTTTTAAGGGATTGTACCGGTGTTAGTACCTACACCGAAACGTCGCACTCCTGCAATAAAGAAGTTGTAAATCCATAGAACTTGTTCTCATTTATCTTACCAACTTTTCTAAGATGCCTAGCGGTTAGAACAATCGAAAAAAAAGTACTTTATCAGACAATAAAGGTATAGTTTTTACATGACGTAACAATTGAATGACGCTATCCGCTCTTCCCCGCTGCCCCCTCGTTATCACGCGTGCCCATGGTAACCTTTGATCTCGGTTCTATCAATCAACATGGCGCATCCCTATCAACTGATGGCCAAACTTTCATGTCCGTCACTGGTCACAGAAATGAGCAGTCGTTGAAAAGCTACATAACAACTCGATCTTACAGAGGAACAACGCTGCGACCAATGCTCTGCCTCCGACATGCATGTCGAGTGACCACGTTGACATTCCACGTCAGGTCACGGGGCCCCGTAGCATTTGTGACGTTGACACACGTCAACCGTCTCTGCCAAGCAACGTGCCATATAGCTCAACCAATACACAAATGTACATACTCCTTTTCATGGTGTACAGCTCCTCCAGTCAGCTGATATTAGCGGTGGTACCATTAACTTCAACTTTTATGACAACAGCAAAGAATGATAGATCTACATCTGACACGCTTCCTTGCAAACAATACCCATAATTCTTTGTGGAATGTCAATCACGTGATAAGCCTTATATGGGAAGTGTGGCCCGAACTGCATGATCGCACAACTTGGCTGTTCAAAAGTAACGTTTTATTAAAAATGAGAAGTCTGATATTTCTGTTTTGTTTGAACAATGAAAAAACAACAAGAGAATAAAATTTTAAACTTTATAAATGAGAAAATAAAAGTGCTACATTAACATAATCAACTGTTTCACCAATAAACAATATTTTTGAATTAGGGGGTGAGTTCTAAACATGGAAAAGCCAGCAGTTAGCCCTGTTCATGGATATATAATCTAAGTTATTTTAACTATATTTTAATTTGAAATTATAAGAATGTTTATACTTCCCTGCAAATAAGTTTGGTATCTTAGAAAAGAAATAAAGTTTGCTCTACCCCAATGTGTTTTGTAATAAAGTATAGTTTTGCCCTGAACTATTACAACGTTAAAGCACTCGGACTACCGTCCTCGTGCTTTAACTATAATAGTTCAGGGCAAAACTATACTTTATTACAAAACACATTGGGGTAGAGCAAACTTTATTTCTTAACTAAATGCCTCTTAAAGAAGGGATTGTACCGCTTGACTGATTCAATTACCTTAAACAAAAGGGCTGGGTAAGTGGGAGCCTCCCGTGAAAACTCGCCAAGCTTAATTGTCGGGTAGTTGCTTGTTGATTGTTTGTATATTCAGGTATAGTCATCTGAGATTATTGTTAATTGAATGTCGTTTAACTTAACGAGGAGGGTATCGGAGTCAGAGCATGTAGCAGATGATAGATTGATGCAAATAGCATTGATTGCCCTTGAACAGGACGAAGGGGCCTAAAATTTAAATAGTATATGGTAACATTTGAATTGGTAGATTTTACACAATAATGAATATGTCTATCAAGGTCAAAATGTTTTTGACGCTACATATTTACAAAATAAAATAATCCAAAGTAAACTTTCTTTCAGAAACATTGCAAATAAAAAGTCTCATTGAGAATATTTTTCTCAAAAATATGCAGTCATGAAATGAAAATTACTCAATACGTTTGCCCATGAAGCTGAGCTTTAAAAAATACATCACCAATATGTTCACAAAGTAGTTATCACAACAATTGTAATACAGACAAACTGAAAGACAATGATATCTATTGAACTTGCACTCGCTGGTTACATAATAAAAATAGATAATAAAAATAGATTAAACGTTCACAAATAACAATTTTGTCCGAACTAGCATGTCAACAACATCAAACTATACTTCAAAGTAAACACTTCATCAAAATTATAAACCCTCAAAATAGCCCTTTTTCATACGGGCTATACTTTGGAAATAACCTTTGAACAATATGACAGCTTCAGAGCCAATAATGTACACCAAATTCAATTATATTGGAAAGTCAGAATTTCAAATTTTCACTTTGTCTGAGCGTTAACTTTTCCAAGAAAAACATTGATTAAAACTCTCCAAGCTTGATTGTCAAGTAGTTACATTAAATTGTTTGTATATTCATGTATTATCATCTTATATATTGATTGAATGTCGTTAAACTTAACAAGACAGGTATTGGAGTCAGAGCAGGTAGCAGACTATAGATTGATGCTAAGAGCATTGATATCCCTTTGACGGGACAAAGTGGCCTCAACATTATATTGTTGAATTTGAATTGGTAAATTTTACACATGAAGCAGTATATCTTTCATAATCAAAATATCAGTGACACCATGATGTACATGGTAACATGATATAGTGTAATATACTATTAATGTGAATATGTCACCCAGACAAAGACAAGTACTACAGTATATTTTGCTGATCACTAATTTTAAACAACACAGAATCAATACCCTTACTATGATTAACAATAACATAAACAATAAGTTAATATTCAACTGAACCTAATTGCTTTCAAAGTCAAAATTTCAATAGAATCATTATTTACGAAATTAGGATTTATCTCCTCATTTTGTGTGTGTGTGGCAAATAAAGGATGTTTGTAGTATACATTCGATGAGCCTTTAATGGGTAAAGATTTTTGATTCTCATTATTTAGTTTATTGCACTAACAATAACATAACAGGTGCAGTGACACACTGTGTTTATTAGGTAGTAAAGTGGTATGCATGCATGAAGACTTAACGAGCCTTTGGCTGAATCCTTGACATGTAGAATCTTGGCAATGTTTGATTGTCATTGCTTCTTTTTTCATTGTCAGTGAGGTCATGGGTTGCGCTTTTTTTGCAAATATGTTATAAATAGATTATTTAAAAGTGTAAAGCTACATATAAAAACCTTTTACATTTAGGATAACTGATTGGAACATAAAATCTTTAAATTCTATTTCTTATGATTATATCTAAACAATCAACAATTACGGTTGATTAATTAATTAACAAATATGTTGTATTAAGTAGATGATTTGATTAAATGAAATCATCAATTCATTGATTCAACCTATTTCTCAAAATCATTAGATAAATCATGTTAACTATTTAATACTTGGTTTTTCTAACAATAGGTCTACATCAGGTAGAGGATGCACCAAATGACGAAAAGCCTTTCATTCTTTCATTATTGTCTACTCTTATGAGAGAGAGAGAGAGATGTACTAATGTATGGGTATGTCCGTATATGTATGTAATGTATACATGTATGTATGTATGTATGACAGTGAACGTATTGGTTTTGTGTGTATGCCCATCTTCTATGCATTATGTCTTATTGAAATGTATTTCAATATTTAATGTGATTTTAATGAATTGTCTCTTGTAGCCTTTTTGGCGGCTTATACATTTTTTATGCATGTATAATGAATATATTTATGAATGTATAAGATGAGACAGAAATAAACAAATTCTCTCTCTCTCTCTCCTACAAGTGAGGGGAATTTAACTTCTAGTAAGCTGTTTGGATTCCTCAAATCAGTGATTAGTTTTTCTTTTTCTTATGAAAATGAGAAAATATTTCACAAACTAAAGACAACAGTAAACATGTCCAGTATCTCATGATTAATTTTTCATCAAAAATTGTTTCAACGAAATCACCATTACAAATCTTCATTCAACAACACAATGGATTTTATAAGTCTATGTTTTACAAAAGGCCAACATTTGAAATTATCAAATTTTCCTTAAAAGTTAATATTCCATCTGAAAAATTAACACCCATTAAATGCGTAATGAATACATCGAACTGATTATGTAACAGCATTGTCACTCAATAGACAATCATCACCTTGACTAATGAGTTATTTAGCAAGTGTATTCATTAAGCTACAACCTAATGAGTGGAAATAATTTCCAACAAGCTGTTTTCATTTTTCAACACTGTATTTATTATTCATATTAGTTAAAATAAGGAAATTATCAAATTATATCTTTTCTAAGTCATCATTTCGCAAATTTCACAAAATATTTCTTTTTTAAGCCAAAATGTCATCAAATTATTACTTTTCAAAGTAATTATTTCACCAAACTTATACGTTTTCAAAGTCTTCATATCATTCATTATTACTTTCCAAAGTCAACATTTAACAAAACGTATAAGTTCCCAAAGTCATCATTTCACTAATTCTTCCTCTTCAAGCCATAATTTTACCAAATCATTCCTCTTCAAAGTCATCATTTAACCAAATTACTTCTTTTCAAAGTCAACATCTTATAAAATGTTCACGTTTCAAAGTAAACATCTAATAAAATAATAACTTTTCAAAGTCACTATTTCATCAAATCATTTCCTTTCAAAGTCATCATTTCACCAATTATTTCTTTTCAAATTCAACATTTCATCAAATTATTACTTTTCAAAGCATTTTTTCACTATTTCACCAACCTATTAGTTTCCAATGTCATCATTTCACTAATTATTTCTCTTCAAATTTATCATTTCATCAAATGATTCCTCTTCAAGTCATAATTTCACCAAATTATTCCTATTCAGAGTCATCATTTAAAATAAAAGTACCGAGGGTACAGAAGCTCACCTTAAAATGAATGATGTGGTATTGGTTTAATTATACATGTAACCATCTTTTATATAATTGATTATGGCTGCCATCATGATTTTTTTATCTTTTAAAATACTAGTCTTCTTTTGGAAACGACTAGAGCTTGAACAAACATTAATACACGAATGATATAATCATGATAAGTTAACAAGCAGTAGGTTTTTGTATAACTTTTTTGTATATCTATGGCTGAATTGGTGACCATCTTGTACTTTTTAATCTTCAAAATGCTACTTTTATGTGGGCATCCGTATTAATTTCATTATGATATCTTGATTGGTTTAGGTGTATCCATTTAAATGTCATTCATTACTTACAGGATGGTGGGCACTTACATTTGTTTTGTAGTGAATCATTAATATGATTTCAAGATTATTTCACTGATGGTTATGCTGCATGGGATATTGAGAATCCGAAAAGTACAGGAAAATGAATGACTGATTGTGAGGAAAGTCATAAACACAGCAATGCATAAGACACGTTTATTTTGTTCACATAATATTTACATGTCAAGTGACCATGAGATGTCTTTCATTAAAGTATCAATTTATTTAACACTCATACAGTACTATAATGGTAAACATTTTTGCATTGTCAAACCAACAGAGAGATATGACAAATCAAATTTCCTTACTTTTCTTACTAAACCCTTTTCGATTTTCATCTGCATATTTATTCCACATCAACTTATCATGTAGATTGCTTAACACAAAGCTTATTGTAGACACGTTTTGTGTAAGTTGTTATTCTTAGAAAGAACATATCACTGTCATGAGAATACAAGTCCATAACTTTTATTGCATACACATGGGCCATGGCCATATAGCATAATGCTCTACCATATCAATTGGGTCAGGTTGATTATGCAACAGACTAGCAGCTGACACTGTGATGCTAGCAGCCTGCCTTGGGATGTGTATTAGACAGCATAGTGGAATATCTGAACTCTGGTTGACCCCTTATGTGTGGTATTTAAAGGAATAAAAGGGAAATACCATTGTTTAAAATTTAACATGTTTAATGTGATTTGTTTTTTGCAGCTAGTTGCCATAAAGATTTTAAACAAATTAATCAATTATGTTTGTCTTTCATCTTAATTTTTTTTAGAAACACTTAAAAATATAGAACAACTTGCACGACAATCTTAAATATTCCATATTCAAGATAATATTATGATTAGTAAGTTCAAATTAGAGAATTTATATGGTGCCAGTGATCACTTGATGAAAGCTTAAAATTTAATAATAATGATGTGTCATCTGCAGCTGAAAAGTCAATATGGCTGCTATTGCGGCCATCTTGGATTCTCAAAACTGAAACGTCTACCTTTCTGTGCGGAATCACTATAGGTATAACATACTACAATATAAAAATGATATCTAGATTGGTTTAGGAGAAATAATCTTTGTCATGAAATCTAATTGAAAATTCAATATGGCTGCCATGGCGTCCATATTGGATTCTCAAAACTTTAACGTCAACCTTTCTGTGCGGAATCACCATAGGTATAACATACTACAATTTCAGAATGATATCTGTATTCGTTTAGAAGGAGTAGTCTTTTTCATGAAATCTAATTGAAAATTCAATATGGCTGTCATGGCGGCCATCTTGGATTCTCAAAACTGAAACGTCTACCTTTCTGTGAGGAATCACCATGGGTATAACATATTACAATTTCAGAATGATATCTGTATTCGTTTAGAAGGAGTAGTCTTTTTCATGAAATCTAATTGAAAATTCAATATGGCTGTCATGGTGGCCATCTTGGATTCTCAAAACTGAAACGTCTACCTTTCTGTGGGGAATCACCATGGGTATAACATACTACAATTTCAGAATGATATCTGAATTCGTTTAGGAGGAGTAGTCTTTTTCGTGAAAGTTTACGGACGGACGGACGGACGGACGGACGGACAGACGGACGGACGGACGGACAGACAGACGGACGACGGACGAAGCGCCATGACATAAGCTCACATTTACTTTGTAAAGGTGAGCTAAAAATTATCTCTTTTCAAAGCCAACATTTCGAAGAAATATATTTCTCTTCAAACTCAACAAATTCATCTTGTATTTCTTTTCAAAGTCAACATTTCATGAAATCATCACTTTTGAAAGTCAACATCTCATAAAATTTGTACTTTTCAAAGTTACCATTTGATGAAATTGTTGATATTAAAAGTAAAAATTTCATCAAATTATTTCTTTTTAAAGTCAACACTTCACCAAACATATTAGTTTTCAAAGTCATCATTTCACTAATTGTTTCTCTTCAAAGTCATCATTTCACCAAATTATTACTTTTGAAAGTAAACATTTCATCAAATCATTAATTTCCAAAGCCAACATTTCTTCAAATTAATACCTTTCAAAGTCAATATTTCAACTTAATTTCTTTTCAAAATCAACATTTCATCAAATTATTTCTTTCAAAGATATCATTTCACAAATTATTTCTTTCCAAAGTCATCCTTTCACAAATTATTTCTATCCAAAGTCAACATTTCATCAAATATTTCTTTCAAAGTCAACATTTACCAATTTTTTTACTTTCAAAGTCTACATTACAGATTAAAGATGATATTTACAAATATTTACAAAAATTTACAAATATTTACAAATATTTACAAAAATTTACAAAGGATTAAAGATGATATTTACAAAGAAATAAATATCTTGTAAAGATGATATTTACAAAATAATAAATATCTTGTAAAGGTAATAAATATCTTCATTTCACCCAGTGACTCAGTCAATTGTTGTTCATTATAAATCATATGAACATTGATGCGGATAATATTCTTCAATTTGAACTTACTCAATGAAGGATCAAATAACATTTCAAGGATCTGAATGTATCTCTCAAAACGTAAAGAGAATCTTCAACAGAAAGCAAAGGAAATGATCAGATTCTTTAAAGATTGATTTGAAACGGAACATCGACTCTTTCAATTATAATTCATGCTTTTTCAAAATAAAATAGAAATATGAATACTTGGCTTTGAAATTACAGGAAGCATTATAGTAATTGTGTTCGTAATAGTTCTATCAGCATCAATTATTTCCTAAATAGACCTTGTGTTCATTTGGAATCAGTTCTTTTCGTTTGCAGAACAAAATGCTTTACAAAGATATTTTCAATATTTTCAAAGGAAAACGTATTTCGTGAGCACAATACGAAGGGAATGAAAAATAAAACAAAATTAGATACGTACTTTCCACTCACTTAGAAAATGTTTGTTTGAAACATCGTCCTAAGAACAATAACTTTGTCTCAAATATCGAAAATATAATATTTCAACCTGGATTCCTGACTTTTTATTTATTTATATGTTTTGTTACATTACATTTTGCTCGGATTCTTTCTTAAGATCACTTAAGATAAAGCTAACAAAAAATCGCTGACAGAGGGGATATACATTCGTCGTTTTTTGTAGAATAGTATTGAGAAGGTTGCATTGGATCCTCTCAATAGTTTTTATTAATTAGGAAGTTAAAACTGAAGTTTAACTTGATACATGTATCTACATTAAGCAGTGATTGTTGATGTATTCTATAAGCTAACACGATTTAATACTTTTGCTTGTTTGAAAACGTCCCACAGCAAAGACACGTCAGAATATTAAGGCCAAATAAAATGCATTATGTTGACATAATCATTTTCTAACATTACTTCCATAATTAATGAATTCTTAACTTATGTACCGAACATTAATATTATGTACAAAAGGCAACTTGAAAATATAGTCGCAAGCGACAACAAACTGATTCAGCGCTGTATGGCGTTAATGTAATTCACAAAGGTAAAGATTTCAGTCAAAGGCTTCTTGGTAAAAGTCTTTTGTTGATGATTAACGCATTTTGCAAACATACAGTTATCAAATGCATTCAAAACGCGTGCAGGGTTAACAATTTTCAAAGGTCCGTAACTCAATGTAACTCAACTCAATATGATATATGGAACAATGCGTTATCGTACGTCGTTGATTCGCTACGATATTTTAAACATACCTACCGAAACACCACATTTTCAAAATGCAGACTTTGATCTCTGCTCCTGACCGGAAATGACTGTTTGCAAGCGATTTTATTCTTTAATCTTGAAGACCTTGCTAATGTCTAATTCTCATGCAAAAATCATAAAATTCTATGGTCTAGGTTTTGAGTAATCTGCCCTTGAAGATTGCGATTTTTAGATATTGGTCATCTTTGATAGGTCACAGCCAAAAAGTATTAACGTTAGGACTTTCTAGAATTCAAATTAAGAACTCCAATGCTTCAGCTACATTGAGTGTATCTTCAGAGGAGAGGATTGTCAAAGGTGGGTGGGGTCGGAAATTGCCGAAAATGCACTAAAAGCAAGATGGCGGCCAAACCACGTGACCTACGAATTTGTCATGATTTTATTTTTTGCATAATTTTTTATTGCACATCTTTTAAAAAAAGTTTCAGGTATCTAAGTGCATTTTGAAAAAAAAAATCAATGTTAAATTTTCAAACTTTGGGCCCAGCTGTCGCGTCTCCTCAACAAGGTCCACCAGCATGCAAAATTTGGCTTTGATAGCATTAGCCGTTTGGTCTGAATCTTGTTAACAAGAATCGTGGAATAATAATAAAAAAAACCCCACGCCAATAACAGTAAGATATGGCTGAATCCTTAATTACGATGCATGCATCCCATGTGTGTATTAATAGCAACAAAATCTGCAAGTATCTGCTCCTAGAGATTGAAATGTTGTACTCTCAACAGGACATATGGTTATCAGAAATATCAAACACAACTCTATCCCGTAAAATAAATATGTTCTTGATGATGTTGAAGACATGGTAGCTTTATATTTGGACAGTTTCTTACGGTTTAAAGGTGTTTTTGTTTTGCCTACAGACTTTTATGTGGATTGTTTTCAGTTGACATTCATGATTTGAACGTTTCAAAGATAATACAAACTAGTAGTTAAATAAATGAATTACGCCGGAATCATTACATGGTTGTCTATCGTTTGAGGGAGTATTTGTCAAAACAATAATTGAATATCTGAATCCTTGGCGTTTTATAATTACACCACTAAAACAATTCAACTTAACTATACATGAAAATGCTGTTGACTAAATTTTATACCGTTAATAACTTTTACATAAATTTTATTTAGATCCAATCAAAATTGATGTCCTTATTTTGTTATTTTATGTTGTTTTTGTTGTATTTAGAAAATATTTAAGCTCATTTCCAACTAATACCTCGTATTCATGTTATTCCTACATACATGTAACTATGCGCCGAGCAAGCGGCAAATAAATCAGCCTTCCAGTTGCAGCGTTTTTTAAAAGATTTTTCAAACCCATTTACACCAAATTTGCGAGAAGATGTACGAAGTGATAAAGCATAATGTAGATGAAAATTTTGATTAAAAATATTCAAAATATGCTGTAATTTGACAGTTTCCTGTAAAAACTGTTACGGAAATATCACTAGTTCAAACTTGAGACCAAAGCTGTAGTTGAAGCAAAACTATTGTTTAAAGTGGGGACAAGCTCCTTTATAAACAAACTTTTCAAACACAAATTCCTCTGATCTACCCACCCGTCCTCACTCAAATGTGCTTTTTAGTTTTTACTGAAATATATGTTTCTTTTCTAAATGTCATTAATTCATTTTGAACATTCCACGCTCAGTTATGTTACAGACTTTTGCAAAAGCATCAAATCGAATTAATTATATTATCACAAGGTACGCAAACCTGTAACTAATTCTTAGACGCTGCTGCATGCAATTAAGAATATACGATTTTAAGATCACATCATTCACATGAGAGTCAACATTGAACAAAACACTCGACAGTTCTTTTATAAAAAAAGCTACACTTTGAAAAGCTTTGTCCAATCATTGGCTTGCCGATTGGACGTTAATTGCAGGAAGCGTATATAAAACGAAAGTTTCAGAAAATCAAACTTCAATAGTTTTACAAATTTTGACTGAATTACACACACATCAAAAACCGTCTAATCTGCCAAAATGCAGGAGGATAGTAACACGATGTAAGGTAATATTATAGAATATCACGAAAATAAAATAAATCAGTTACCAATTGCAAGATAATATTTTTATCAAAAGTAGCACTTCTACAACAAATGCACCATGTTCTGTTTTCTACGAGAATATATATCACTAGAACTTAAACAGAGGATTTAAACATGTTTAATCTTATTTGGTGCATGCAGTTGTACAGTTGAGACCTGATAATTTGACGATTACATCTAATCATGAGTTTTTCGAAGATAATTCATTTCGTATAAACTGATTATAATTGGGGATAATTTGAAGAAAATTGGTTTAAGAAAACCATTCTACTGTCCCTTTAAGAGGAACACAACCACTTAGCAGCCACATTAACTTTGAGTACTGTCTGGAGGAGATGTTTGCAGGTGCAGGATTCTTTGCGCATGACCTACAGGGAACTTATTTCATGGTAACTGAATACAGATGATGTGAGAGATGTTAGTTGTCAAATTTATACAATTTCTACTTTTTAATCAACATTCTGATCTTAGTGATGTTCATCACGAAAAATTGTGTTAATTGAGTACGTGTTACAAAGTCCAAGTGATATTTCATTTTCTAATTTAGATGTCAAACACAAGCACTTGATGTATGGGCAGTTCTCATATACTATATATAACAAGGCTTTCCATCCGGCATTTTGATCCCGAAACATAAAAATATGAACATAATTACAACGTATTCTTTTGGTGACATCAATTACATATCACTTATAACGTGTTTCCAAATGTCTTATCTTTCATTCGACACAGATCTTATGCATATGCCACCTTCATAATTAGAACTAAATAGCGTTTAATTATTTCAGGCAATTTTTACGGCGTCATCGCAAGACGGAAGTGTTCAAAATAGTGTCCAAAGTTTGCGATATCAGTTTTGCAAACCTTAAAAAGGTTAAAATCAAATTAATTTCACTAATACCAGGAAAGGATAATATATCACCAAAGCCAACATTTCACGAAATCAGTAATTCATGATCAATAAAATCGATATACGTTTCTAAATCAACATTTCCCACGTCAACGTGTTATAAAATATGCAAATAACTAATGTGAAAATTATTTGAAGTGGGATATATCATGATAATATTCTGCCTTGCGGGGCGATTATGTTGATAATAACCTGCAACCGAGGGACATTCCTCGAATTATTCCCTTGCCGTACGAGTCAGAAAGAAATTAAAATATATAAAGACCTCAAAGAACAATGGAGTGATGTCACTAAAAGTTTATAAATGTGAAAAGTTGATAGTGCATTGAACTGATTTTGATATTAACTGTCGATGCCATAAAAAACACTCCAGTTTACATAACAATGAATTCAAGAGATAATCATTGTGACCTGCTTAGTTTTCAATGAATTATTGATTCACGTGGAATGGAACTCTTTGCGCCCTGCAGGGAAATAAATGGGAAATGCTATCAGTAAGGCTGCATTACCGGTTCAGATCATTTATCAGCAGTTGGAGCAATGTGATGCGATAATGTGATCAATAATGGAAATATTTATGTTAGATTGCACTGACAGGTCTGCACACAGAAGACTCAACGTGTGAAAAGGTTCCTCTGTGGGAATATGTATGTCAGCAAATCAGCTCTCAAAAGTGAGATGAGTAATGGCATGGCAGTTTCTAAAAATATTAATTATTAACACAATGAGTTTATAATGTTTATAATGGCATTGCAATTTTTTATGTTTCAACTTTTCTAAAAATGTGAGATATTTTTAAAGACTCGTTTGCTAAATTACACAATGATTTATTCATTGTTTGCTTTACAATTACATTTTAGATGAAAAAGGACATCTAACACATTGCATGACCTGTGATCTGGCTGTACTTAGCTTGGGTTGTTTTGTTTAAAAAGTGTTCAAAAGATAGCGAGATTGTATTAAAGAGATTCAGAATTTACTGAGTTAACATTTAAAACATGATTGCAATGCTTCGGAATAAGTAAAGATTTTAGAATTATTTAAAAATTAAATTCAATTTATAAACTAAAAGTGTAAATATGTGAACACAAGAAGGGTATACAAACAAATTTATGTTGTAATTTTTAGTGACATCAATGAGACAAAAGAATATTTATACATGTGCATGCATAACCGATAAAATAACATTAACATATATCTCCATACCAGAAAATGTGTTTTAAATGCCAGTTCAAAAATCATAATGATTAATTCATAAAAGTATATAATTAGTTTTGAAAGAGGTAAGAGGCATATTTGTAAATTTTCAGTAATATTTATCCTGATTTTAATGAATAATTTCGACTCACACACAATAACTCTTCAAACAATACCACCAATAAGGAGTATTTTTGAATCGGATTTGTAGAACGAAACAAATATGTACAGTTTATTAAATATATCTAGTTTCAAACAGCATGCACTTTCTTTGCAAAAGGAACACTAACATGATATGAATTCGATTGCTATGATCTCATGAAGATAGTGTAAAAGAACAAGTAAAAGAATATAAAGTAAGCTTGTTACTTTAAGAGAAGTTCATGGACATGTCTACGCATCAGAAAGGGTTGTTATAAACGTTAAATGGCCTATAAAGCTAATGCAACTCTTTAAAGCTATGAATTGTCACGAATCTGATTCCAACATGCTACCTCATTCTTCTCAAGTTCTTATGAAATGTTTTGCTTTGTGCGGAAAGTTTTATAAGTGTTATGTTTTGTTTCGTAATTCAAGTTTGTTTGTGCATTTTCAAGGTTAACTGATTTGTTATGTAATCCTGAAATTCTTAATGATCGAACTATGGCGTAACAAATAAAAAATTTTCTTCAATAGATATCTGAAATGATTAAATCGCTTGATGGTCTTAAATACGAGATGGCATGAAACTCCACGGAAACATTTGATACAAGATGGTGAGTGAGGAAAATACAAAGGGGCTATAAAAATATTACTGAAGAGAATTTATCTGGTTATTTACAGTAACAATATCAATTAATATAATTAATTCAGTAAGTCATGTGGTATTTTTTAGGTTAATTATTACACATGATTGATCATTGCATTAGATTAAGATAGTGTCGTGGGTTTTTCATGAAACGTTTTTTGCATTTTATGAAAGCTACGTGAATGTTTTGTTTTACAATTGAATGCGTTACAAAGTCAAGCATACATGTATGTTTAAGTATATCCATTTATGACAGGTCATGATTGATTTGATGTAGTAAATATTTTCCAAAGCTTTGTTTTGAACTGATATGTGTAAAGAAATATGATTAATGCAACCCACTAAATTGTGTAGTTGGCTAAGCTAAAAGCACTTCACTATAAGCGTAAGGGAAGCCCTTCAGACATGTAGGATGCACGATTGAGTGTTGTAAATACATATCTGGCAACAGTATCTATTTGGAAATGTAGGGCTGCAGACATCTTAAAAACTCTTTGAAGACGTTTTTTTAGCAAGATTGGTCGTCAAAGATAATTACATATTATTATTGGATTTTTATGTGGTCAATGATATCGTTATATTCGGACTTGCTTTATTGAGGCATAATTTGTTCAGTGGTTAAAAACTCTTGCTAAAATAAGTTATAAATATATGATTGCAGACACCTTGTTAACACTTGCAGAAGTCTCAGATGTATAGTAGATAAAACCATGTAATGGATGTTCCATTCAAACTGAGATGAAAAGGATACTGCTGTCTTATATTTTTTCCAGAAAATCACTTGGGAGTCAAAATTATCTTGATATCTCGTTCTTCCTTAAGTATGATAGGGGAAGTCAAGTGCTCGATATTCTGAATAACCTGTAACAAAACAATTCACGTCTAAACTGAGATTAAAATGTTTATATTATCGAGGATAATACTATTGTCTTTCAGCTGAAGCAAATGGAAGAAAACAATTAATAGCACATAACCTAATATTTTTTCATCGAAGAACTGTCAATACTTTTGGGGAAAAGGAACCAGTCATGATATGCCCCATTAAAGAAAGTGCAGTGGTCATTTTGACTATGAAATCCTCTGATCCTAAATATAGTTTAGAAATAAAAGATGAAAATAAAGTATAAATGAAACAAAGAGGTCAAGAACAAAATTATGAGATCGATTTGTAAATGAGCAAGTCCTTTTACCAGAGACATAAAAACGACATAAAACGTATTGGGAGAGAAAAGCACTTTGACATGCTCAGCTTTTAATCAATTATTGATTCACATGGAATGGAGGTCGTTACGCCCTGGTGGGAACTAAGTAGGAAACGATATCAGTAATGATGAATTACCTGTTAAGATCATTTACCAGTTGAACCAATACTTCAAATAAAGATTAATGTGATCATTGTTCGACAAATTAACAATAGATTGAAGTATCATGTCTTTTCACAAGACACTGGACATTCGATCATGATTTCAATCGAGGACATTCTCTTTGACATTATATGCGGTTTAGATTATGAAACAAAACAACCATAGATACTAATTACATTGCAAACGCATCCAGAAATATCAATAACTTAAACAAACGTCCTTTCTAATAATAATTACATTAGGTGCTTGTCTTAAACGTTTGATAGATAAATCCGGTACCTGGAGCCTTGAGTTTACCTTACCCAACCATTGTCAGAACTTATAACTAAGATAGTACATTTGCACAATAATTGCAATAAATCTATTTTATTTTCTGCATAAATCCGATTACTATACCTGCTTGTTGCTGTGAATATAGAAACAGGTCAGATGTGTCAACAAATCACAGCAAATTAGCATGGTAAGTTGATGACCCTCAAAGGGAAACTCCGGAAATTAACACTGACAGATTGTGAGGATAACGAACTTTGGCATCTATGCCATGTCTATCTGGAGGAAGCATGTGTAGTAATTTCCTGGTGAAACGCCCCCAGCGTTCTTCTCTTTGTCAATCTCCTTTGTATCGTCTAGTCATTAATGTCCTGTATGCTTCTGTGGTATAGTTGATAATACTTGTTATCCCGCTGTACTTATGAACAGTCTAATCATCGTTTTATTTAAATCATATGTTTCAGTAGTGATGACTTCTGCTACAAATGATAATGATAACGCTATTTTATTATGTATTTCAATACAAAGCAAATTCCACTACACAATCAGAATACAAGAAAACATTCAGAACTGAAACATCAATTCTAGGAAAAATGATAACATTTTGAAAAAATCATCAATTAAATATAAATATGTTCATACATCACGTTAGATTATCTCCATACTTATGGATATCCTAGAAAACAAATGTGTAGGAAAATAGTATTATTAAGACATACCAAGGAATACCAAGAGTCAAGAACTAAGATTAGCGTTTGCACGACAAAAAAGGAAAACAGAACATCAATAACATTTATTATTTAAGGTGAGGCTTCTTCGGCTGACGGCAATAATAATACGAACATGAATAGATGGACATCATTGCCACCAAAATCCCAGGGTTCCGTTATTCCCATATGTAACCGAACAGGTAAGCCGATAAGCCATCTCTTCTGATGGCTCTGTTTCAAAATTGTCTTTGCGTTTAAACCGTACCAAATTACTTCATTATTAAGCATTCAATGTCTTTTTATTGTTCAACTTCGTAGTAATTCATTTTACTATCTCCAAACGTCCAGGGATTCATTTGACTAACAAAGTTATTCACTTGTATAGATATTGCTGAATTCTATGTTACTTAAAATGTCAATAATATTAGCTTGGTCAATATATCTGAAAGAAGGGATTAAGGCTTACTGCTGTTTCGCATGATAGTCTGATATAAGGAAGCGTAATGCATATAATGCATAGTGTAGCTTTTCTTTTGATGTTTAAAGGTCTGTTTTCTTTGCAATTGTCGGTATCTATCTATTATTCAAGGAATGTATGTAAGCTTTTAGTTAGAATATCGTCAACTTGAAGGTTTCTAAATTGTGCTAAATGGTCAAGTGAAGAAACTGATGGTAACTTAAATGAGAGGACGAAATGAATATTGTTATGTTATTCTTGAAAACATGTGAATTGAAATTGTTGGTAAATATGAATTCACTGTGGTTATCAGGTATTTAGCATGAAACAATTAACTTACACGAAGGTCAAATTCTAGTTTTGATGGTTAACTCTTTTAAAATTGTGAAGAATTTTTAACGACTATTTTTTATTTGAAAATATGTGAATTGAACTTGTTGGTAAATAAGTATATACTGTGGAATAAATGTTAAGTGGTTATCAGGTATTTACCATGAAACAATTTATATGTACATGAGGGTCAAATTCTAGTTTTGATGGTAAACCCCTTTTGGAATTTGAAGAAAGTAATTTTAAACGACTGTCATTACATCACCCCTTTCAATATCGCTAAAACACAAGGTTTTAAAAAATGATTTTCACCAACAAAATATGGTTGTGTAAGAAATGATAACAAATCATGACTATCATGTTGAAAAAATAAGAGCAGCTTTGTCCCAGACCCAATACATTATTACCTATCAACCCAAATACCACTTTTAGTACTAGTAATGTAATAATGTAATTTGTGGAGGCATTAACAATAAAATTAATATGAACCGTCTCATCTCATATGTAGAAGAGATGATAGATGACAACTTATAATTCCCTTACAAGTTAATCAAATACTGACTGATTCTTAAAAACTCAAAACAAACAAATCTGAAGATAATTTTGTACAGTATATTTTCATACAGTACCTTTCCATTCCAGATGGCCTTTAACTTATCCTATTGATTTCATATCAAATTATGGTAAACTGTTCAGAAGACTTGTAGAATGTGCACTTATTATCCTGAACATATGTGGAGTCCTCAAAGGTACTCGTTAAGATAAAGAGTAACAGAATTTCTTCTTAATTAGCCTATGCAGATTTTGAAACTTAATAGACAGTTGATGGACATTGTTTATATTCAACATGCCAACAAACAAAATCCTTTTAACAGTGTACACAAGATAAAACCTAAATGACAATTATATCGAGGCTGAAAAAATATATATCATGAATTTCAGTGATGCAGTTCTTTGTTATAGGAACTTATTCGCTCAATATCAATTTCTTCTCTTTATAGCAGGTTAATTCTGCCAATCAATAGTATTGATTAGTCGAATCTTAAGGGATATTACAAAACTCTTTGTCTGTGTACTTTTAGTCGTCCTTGTGTTTGTCATGTAGATATTTTCTTTTTGTAATTAGGTAAATGAAACAAAGGGAAGCCAATTTGTATGACATATAAAAACCCTTGCATGTGGGATGCTTAACAATTCTCTTTCTTTAATATGGTTGCCCTGCATCTTTAACATGACAGTTGTAAACAATAAAGCACAATCGGAAGATCGAACTCAATCAGGAAAAGGGTGCGTAGTGTAATGAACTATATTGATATCTGCATCTGTATCTTTCTAAATCTGTTCTTTTGAATTCTATTTATTTTGAGTTATCTAAATGAAATCGAATTTGATTTTTCATAGTAAACTATTTTGTGATAGATATATATGTTGAAAAAAACGGATAATGTTTGACACTTATGATATCGTCATTTATCAGGATAAACAGGAACAATTTTAAAGGAAATTTATTTTTGTTCATAAATGTTTAACTGCTTTCAATGGTAAGATGATTTTGAAAAATTATCATATATCGGTAACCATTATCTTAAATTCTGTACTTGTTTCCTTCTCTCTGTGATTATGTCATTGTCCGCCATCACGTCCGGTACAATACTCATCGATATAAAACCATTTGATGGATACTCTCTAGTGAGTTGGCTTCCTATTCTAGGACACAAATGGGTAATTATCTCTAGTCTTTCACCTGACGAGGTCACTTCTGTTATTTTGACCTTAACACGTCCTGGTCCAGGGAAGACAATATTTACAAATGATCTACCAGTTGTCGTGTGAATGTACTGGCAATTGAGAAGATCCTTCTGAACTGTTTCACTGAAAAAGTATTTGTAAATACAGACATTTTAGAATGGCACTGTTTGAATTAAGAATAACCAATTTGTTTACAGAACTTTATTCACACAATATTTCAATTGGCCATGTTATTTAATATTATTATGATTGATATCTATGGGTTTTTCTTTTTGTAGTCCCTGTTCCCTGCTACACTTGAACACTCAGCAGCCAGGGCACTGCCAAGTCAACCCATAAATGGAATCGTATTCAGTCTGGGTTACAAGGAAGTTTTTCTCTAAAATAAAAGACAGACAGAACATTCTCACACCATTTATACCAATACTAGATTATTTGTCAAGTAGTAAGACATAAATGATTTGTTGCCTCTGAATAAAGAATGGTACATAAGCCACATAAACTCCTTTTTTGCAACATTTTTCTATGATGTATCTCAATCTCAACTCAATCTTAAAAACTTTGCAATGAAGAGTTAAGTATCCATTTTTACAATTAGTAACAATCCAAGTAATATGAATAAATAAAAAAACAGCGTTAGTAAATAACAACATTTTTACAGCCAAAGACAATTCCAAAGACAATTTGAGGTTATGGATGCGATCGCAGTCTTCAGTTAACCAAGAACGAAATAACCAAAATATTTGTACAAATTCATAATCCTAGAATACGTGACAAATGGATTCCTGCTCTGCATTGATCTCTATGTTGATTTCTAACTTCTCTGTCCTCATTTACTGTCACTCCAATATCGACGTGAAGTTAGTTTTAATCTGATCAGCTGTTTCGTGGATTTTGTTTAAAGAAATCTGTCCTATGAAAATGTATAGTTGTCACCATTGGTCGGCCCAAGTGTACTTCAGAATCTGAGGTTTTATATCTGTACATGTACATGTAACATGTATGAAGGACAGTGAAACTATAGCATTCATGTCACAATGCTTTTGGTGACAGATAAAGATTCAGCGTTTGTAATTGTCCATCAATCGTTAGGCAACACAGTTGAAAAGGAACAAAAGTGATATCAGTAGCTCTCAGTTGTCTTTTGCAGTGGGTTTACGTTTATTCGAAGTCGTATTTCGAGTTAAATCCAATGACATCAGTTCCATCACGTGCAGATGGTTAACCAGTCGCTGTTGTCTATAGGTGCCCAATATCACTACAAGTATTAGGTTTTAAATCGATACATATGACGTTGTCTTATTTCCATTTAGATATTGGTCATGCTATGCTTTGTTCATTGGTACAATATTTTGAATAATAAAAAAATGTAGATTAATAAAAAACAAAGTGTTGTGTTTTAGTACGCCATCTTACTGCCACTGACTCGAAAAGGATTTGTACTGTAGTTAATATGAAGGGAATCAACCTTGTTAATTTAGTTTCTAATTAACAGCCCAAAGGCTAGTATCCTACCTTAATTACCTTTTATCAAAAACCTTGGATAAGGAAGAACATTTCTTTTTTCATTAAAAGAAGAGGCATCTCACTTCTTACGTATCGTCTGTCGACTCTCTTTCAACTGTCTTCTTTTTTATTAAATGTTATCAGTTTTATGAGTTTAAAAGAGACAAATTAATCTCCTTTGACTTTTCTCTGTCAACCGACCTTTCGATATATTACATTTCAGAAAGTTTGAATAACCAAATTTTTATAACTGTTTATATTCCTCCAAAAATGGATGATATGGATGTTGTTCGACCATGTGATCTATATACGATTACCACATCATGGTGTTCGGCTTCGGATCAAAAGTCCAGTGGTTCGGCAACTTTGTCTGCAGTAGAGAACTGTTCTACACGCAAAAAGGTTTGGGTGAAATGCTACACTGAATTTCAGCGCCACACATAATTCGCTAGTTCCAGGCGGTGCACGTTGGTTCACTGCAATGCATAGCCACAATGGGGTTGGACGCTTTCTCCCTGCAATAATAGCGCCGTTATAAGTGAAATACTCTTGAAACACGTCAAACCCCATATCAAATCCCCTCACAACACCACTTCATGCAAAAATACAATTTGATATATTGACTTTTAAAGTTATCTTAAAATATTTGATTTATTTTGTACACAAATTGGAAATAAGATATTTATGTCTCAAGATACAATTTTTCGCTCCAAACACAGTTTACTTTAACTTCTGTTTTGTTGCTGGACATTGATATTCAAGAGAAGCAGGGTATAGAAGTTATTTGAAACAATCTACTTTGTTTTAAAGGTATACCATATTTAGTATTTTTCTTCATAAACAATGTAAATCACATAAAGCGAAAAAGAAATATAAAGTTCACGATTAACACAGATGAGCTACGCATGGCATATCACGAGAATTTGGAAGTGTTCTATCATTATAAGTGTTACTTCAAAATTTTATTTTATTTTCGGAGTTTTCTTTAACCAATGAATACGAAAATTGATGATTGAAAACATAATATCTGCTATCTTGTGTTTCAACTATTGCATTGTTGAGATGAAAGATTTTTGTCCCCAAGCAATAAAACAAAGAGTTTACGGATAATATTCTATTATGAAGAACTCCCTCTGACACTTGAGCTTATGATAATGTGAACATAATTTATTCAAAAATCAATGTGTAGATTAACTGGAATGAGAAAATGTATCATCATTCACAGCCCAAGTGCCAGAAGCAATGATATACTTGATTCCAGAAATGTAAGTGTACAAGAACAAGACTGTCATTGCAGAGAAATGATTTTATTGATAGCTAGTAGATAAACAGATTTTGTCGGATTGTATTTGAAGATGTGTTACGCCATCCAACTTAATTTCACAATATGCTGTAACAGTAATGATTATTTCAGAGTTTGTCATGCGCCATAAAAATATAAACCATGAGTCATATCATCCTACAATGTATTACAGTGGTGAGTCATTGAATTAAATGTTTGAAAGTATTCCGGTATTGTGATTAAATAGTTTTTATCATTTATCTCACAACAATGAGCAATTCTTATTATGTTGGTTTGTTTTGGTAACAGTTTTCAAGTAAAGAGCTGTACCATCAGTTTGTCAAGAGATGTTATATTGATATTGTTGTTATTACAGTTAATTGTGTTAATGCTATGAATGTGAACATAATTTCATTCAGAACTAAAGGTATTGGCAGATCACCTGCAATCATGGTATTTATTTGGGCTGGTTAAACTGCGGTCAAGGTGAATGACAATGCTCGTGCGATGAAAGAGTACTGAAGTAGAGATAATGATTTCCTTTGATGAATAGTAACAACACTATGTGGGGAAAATGTATCAGGTGCAGAACCGTTGAAGATTTAATTCATTCCTGTTATCGTATATTGAAATTTATATCACTGAGGCCATTTGATTTAGATATATCATGGTAAATATGTATGCTGTGTGGAAACTAATTTTTAGCAAAAATGATATGTCTTTGTTTTTCATAAATGATGGCTAAAATTATGTTCAAATTCGTTATCCAGAAACTCGTACAAACTTATACAGGATACAAGAAAAAGATTTTGGGTTGATAATAAATATAGAAATGTCCTTGCAGAAGAAGAAGAAGTATTTTTTAGTGTTGTAAGTTGAACCGATGTTACCTTGATTTCCATCTTTACTGATTACTTTCATTTTAATGGCATATTCTTCCTTTATACGCTGTGTACTTTAAATTCTCATTTATTCTTTTTTTATACGTGTAATATTGAGTCTAGATTTACTTAGACAGATGAGATTACTTTGTGCGTTGGGTAATTCTCTAAAAACAAATAAATGTTTATCATATTAGCAAATTGGATTTGCCAAAGGTGCTGCATATAGCTTTTTCTACATCTACGCCTTTGTCCATTCTTCCTGCTCCAACTAAATCTTATAATCATATTATGACGCATTTTGTATAAATGAAAACTACTCTGCATTTCTTCAAATATCATCTCGTTAACCACAGTCAGTTTGATTCGAGCAGACTTTTCGATAAGCAATATTTACCTTACAAATATTTAATTTAAAGAATATAATATTAATCAAAACCGATGGACAAAACGTATAGTTGTTTTTTAAACCTCATTCAAACAATTATATAAAAATTTAATATTTTCATACTTTTCTCTTACAAAATTATGCTACATGGGACAAATATATTATAGTAAGCAGACAAGTTAGACAATGACTTTTAGGTGAAGGATATAATTTCATCATTTTCTTTGGTTGAACTTAATGGGAATTTGACATCATTTGAACACACATGACAATGGAAAGTACTACAAAAGTGAGAAAGTGGCCGTGTACCCTTTCCTGAAACCGGAAATGAGCCTTTTAGGGCAGTCGTTGTAGAGTACATCTGACCGTTTCTGTATCTAGGCCAGCTGAAGGACATTCACTATTACTGATTATTTACGGCAGTAAACATGCTATTCCATGAACTTTAATATCAAGTTGAATCTTTTAATTGTAAACAAATAAAACCATTTTGTCATCGTCATTTATCAATGAATGCAGAAACCCCTAATCACAATGAACAAAAGACTTAATGTCAATAGGTAAAACCTCAATGTAATGATTAAACATTCAAGCTATAGTACTATATGCTATAGTAAGAAACTTTTGTTTCATTTCAAATTGTCAGACAATAAGGCTAAAAGATTCAACCATAGATTTTGTATTTGATTTGCACTTACTTTAATTGGGTTAATTCATAAGAACCTTTACGAAGGGACGAGTCAAAACGTTAATATGCATCAATACATTCACATAACTAATATCAGATCATTTGCAATCATTGTCTTTCTGTAGAATAAGGTCGTGTTCAAGTCAAGGTCAAAAGCGACATAAATGAGCTCATCAGATGAATGAGAAGAAAATTGGAGGAATTGTTAGCTTAATGTTATCTTAATTTCTCTATAAAGTACCCACAAAGGAATTCATTCCTGTATTTAAACGTTTATAAATTGATTAGTATTTACAAACACCTTTTATTGGCACAAGTCGAAAGGATATTGCAACAAATAAGCCAATAAATCGATTTTACATAAGCGCTCATGTCAAATAATCATTATAACAAAATGAACACAAAGTCATGTAACAAATAGCCAACAATAATGTGACATGTCAGCGATTTTCTGGCAAAGAAACATGAATAACATATCCTTATATCTAAAAACAATAATTGAACAAGCTTTCGGGGGAAATTACTCCTTTATCAACCTTTAGTGACGTCACTATATTTTTCTTTGGGGTCTTAATGTCTAAGTGTCCCGACTCACAGGACAAAGTGATTATTCGAGTAATGTCCGTCAGTTCCAGATTATTTTCAACATAATCTCTTTTGAATGACAGGATGTAATGGTGATATAACCCTCTTCAAATAAAAATCCAACGGCATGCTTGTTGGTTTAAGTCGAAGTGTCAACTGACTATAAGTTTTGAAATCAAACACAAATCAACTTTGTTCACACTCAATAACGTTAAACCCAATGCTCTGACCACTGATTCTTTGTGATTATTCTTACAAAACCAAAGCCATATTTGAAAAAGCATTCTCCCAACTTTTGAATTCAAGTTATCATCTCCTTTTTGGTATATTTACATTGGGGAGGCGCCTAAAACAAAATGTAAGTAATCTGATATTTCGCATGCAACTTTTCTGCATATCGCCCACATCTAGCTAACATTGCTTTAATGAAGATGTAGATCTAGACCCAACTTTTAGACTATTTTTTCAAAAGTTAGTTTGCACCTTTTCGGTAAGTTTTATGGGTTCACATACTGCTAATTCTGCTTTTTGCAAATTGGTTTAAGATTTAACGCAGCATATATTGAAAGATCTTTGTATTTTTTTCAGCCTGTTCGAATAAAGTCTCATGCGCTTTTGTAAACATTTTCCGAATTAAAAATACAATAACTAGGTACGTATAATATGACTTTACTTCTAACTTTTCCCCTTAAAACATTTGTATTGTTACTTGTATTGTATGATTAGTATTTACAGTAAAAAAGTCATGTTTCAATATTGAACTAACATTTCCTTTAGTAGAATCTAATAATCAATGAGTAACGGTAAGATTTCTTATAAGACATAAAACATATGCATATCACACAGCGTTTAATTTAATTGTAAATTATGGCAGAAGTAAACATATTCTGGCGTCAGTGATATTTTAAAGAACTATTTCATGTCTTTCAACCATTTCCATAGGACAGAGAAGTTATAACTGTTACTACCGCTTAAACAAATTCTCTTTCTTTCTGGTTTATGATCCTCAATTGTATATTTTGACAGAGGTTATCATTCTATCAGGAAAGTGACCAAGTCAAGATATTCATTTGAGCAGGGCAGATATTGATGAAAGATGATATTTGTTAAGTAAATGAGTCACGAGAGCCACTTACTGATATATATTACCCATACGGGCGAGGATACACGAGTGGATATTTTTTTGATATCCGCACATGTGCTTTTTAGTGATTCTCAACAATGATTGGTCGGTTCCTATGAGAATGAAAGATTGGTCGACGGAACTATTTCAAGTTTCATTGATAAATTGAACGTGTCGAACGTAAGTCGATTAGGTTAAAAATAAAATCGTAGAACGATGAATATTACCGTACATCATATAACTTACAGGTTGATATTTAAACGCAGTATTATTTGAAACTATTCATCTACGTGTTAAATTTCATTGTGATCTCAAGATTGTGCTTTTTCCTAAGGTACAATAAGCGCTGTCTGTTTGTA
Source organism: Steromphala cineraria (assembly GCA_916613615.1). NCBI lineage: Eukaryota > Metazoa > Mollusca > Gastropoda > Trochida > Trochidae > Steromphala > Steromphala cineraria. Next base: position 26,275,659 of record OU744732.1, read on the forward strand.
AATAAACATGGCTGCCATCGAAAATTCATGAAATCTATCCAAGCACAAGAATTTCACTGATCCATTAGTAATTATTAACACATAAAACCCATAGGGACTCAAATTCAATACATACATTCATGAGAGCAATCCTACCGTGATCACAGGCCGATTAGAGTTATCGTTCTTGACAGTTGCTACGTGAATGAAAGTAACGTCGAAAGAAACAAATGTTGTTCAAACTTCAGATTATTTTATTAGCCTGACATACAGACTTGTTTTGATGCATTCTTTGTAAGTTTCTCTTAAAGATATTGCCACTTTTATCAATTATAGCCTTAAAAAATTTACAGGTTTTTGCCATTTTCGTTATAACATTTTGCCGTCAACAACACATCACAGTGGTAGTACGGCGTGACGATCAGCTGATTCAAATACTTATCATCTTTATCAAATAATGTTGTTTGTTAAGAGTTTTATGTGTGTCAATTTGTTCAAGGTTGAAAAGTGTATTATATCATTCAGGGACAATATTTTTGTCATTTTCGTATTGTTTTGAAACTGAACTAGATCCCGATGCGTTATTGACTAATTCACTCTGGAGATGTTCGGTTGGACACGCGTATTAATACAGATCAGCTGATTGGTATCACTTACTCCACAGCATTACTACGATTTCTCAATCGCATTATTTCAGTCGTTTGTTAATAATATTTCATTACAAATGGGTAATATATAGAATAAACAACTCGGTACGAGTGATTACGGGATATCTGCCCTCGTCAAAATAATGTTCAGTCACTCGCCAAGGCTCGCGACTGTGAACATTATTTCGACTCGGGCAGATATCCCGTAATCACTCGTACCTCGTTGGTTATTCTCTAAGTAATTTGTTTACGATTGTTTTTCTAAAGCCTCCCAAGCTAGTTTTGCTTAAAAGAAATGTACAATATAAAATATGTACCTAGACCTCTACTGGCGTCAAGGGTATTTGGTATTACTAACATATCCTTAAGTAGCTGAACTACTTATCAACTTCCGTCCGTTTATATTTCGAAACGAATTCGCACTTAATGAAATGTAACATACATCCATGATACCCACGTTGCATATATCGTGAGTTGATATATAAAAAATGACTTATAATTCGTGCTTTTCTGAATCATTATACCAGATAATTTCAACCCAGTACCACCCATGGTTGCTAGTTCCAGCCGATGCTCGCAGGTTTCACCGCAATGCATAACCACAATGGTGTTGCGGGCTATCTCCCTGCAATAATACTAGCAGCCGCGATATAAGTGAAATAATCTTGAAGCGGCGTTATACCCCACATCACCTCACCTTTACCAGATAAAAAAACAAATATTGAAATCGCTTATTTTTTGGATAAACCATTGATACAGAATTCATGCTTACATTTAATTATGAATTATGTTACTTCTAATAATTCCTTTGGTTGATAAAAAGGATATTTGAGAAAGGTAACATGAGTGTTACTGTTTGGGTGGAATTATTCAGCATCTACTTAGATTTATTCATAAATGGTCCACTAACTTCTTATAATGTAGTATAATGAAAGTGTTAAGTAGGTAAAATTTATAACATTTTTTTTCTGATAATTGTACGTAAATGATAAATGTATTATATTGATAGTGTCAAAAATAAAATTACACAAACCAATTATCCCAAGAGATCAAATTATAAAGAATCACATAAAGTCCATTAGCGTCCATTTTTGTGTGAACACCTTTCATTCATTTTAAATAAGAAAAATGATAAGCATGGCTAAAAACATGCTACTTGCCCTTTAAAATATTATGTTCATAGAAGGGCGTTTGATTTTAAACAAGGAAGATGAGACCAAATTCTCCGAAAACTGCAAAAAAAGTCACTGTTAATCATAACTAAGTCTGGCATTACACAGCTATTAACATAGCATCATTCTTTTCGTTAAGGAACAAACACACTTTTCTTATTCGGGTTATTCATGGTTTAGAAAGCAATACATTTGAAAACAATATATTTTTAAGAGAATGCACTGAATATCTACTAGGTTTAATTACACACATTTTAGCTGATTTTCTATGGTAAACATAATCTAAGATAAATGTGCAAACTTCAAAGACAAACTGTGATTTCGTTGCATGACTAAAAGTAGTCTGGCGTCAATGGTATTCCATAGAACTCTTCATTTAAATACTACCACATGAACTGGGATACTTTGAGTTTGGGAAGGAGCCTATTAAACCGAGCTTCGTAACAAAACTACAAAAAAAACGTTCTTATGTTGGAATTATGTTTAATATAGCTAAACATGTGCACATATTTTGTCTTTATTTTTATTTTGTATCAATGTTGCAATGATTTCTCTATTCAAATACACCCTTATCAAATAAAATTAAAAATCTTTCTTTATATTCGAGGAGACCGAGATGTCATAAACGTTGATGGAATTCTTCTCTAGGTACTTTTATTGCCACTTTTTAGCAATATAAGCTAAGAAATATAGAAATATGGAATGACATGTAGTTGATTTAGTTTTTTAAAGAGACGTTTAATATCAAAATAATCTAAATGACCCAATAAAGATTTACTTGTTTTAAAATTAATGGACTTTAGGTATAATTATTGTCCCTGTCAGAACAACGTTTTAGTATCAACTTTGAAGAAAAACGTGCTTCGTGCATATTTTCTGTGCTATCAAAATTAGAAATACAGGAAAATTCACGTTTTTATGACAAATCGATGATGAATCTAGCGGATGGGACATCAAAAGCTAAAACGTCTGGCACATTTATCACTAAAGGTGTTCTTAAACAGCCTGTTAATGTTTTATCTCGTTGAAAAAAACGTTTAAAAGAGGCATTTACACAATGTCTCTAGAAATCCACTAAAATACGAGATGTTGTTGATTTAAATGACACAATGTTAAATGTTACAATGACATCTCTATTCAAATACACCCTTATCAAATAAAAAGGCAAAATAAAAACCTTTTTTATATTCGAGGAGACCGATATGTGATAAACGTTGATGGAAGTCCCCTATAGGTACTTTTATTAATATTTGTCATAAGCTAAGAATTTTAGAATGAGGAATGACATGCAGTAACATCAAAGTTGGCATACATTCAACGGGGTTGTGGAAGTGAAGTTATCAGCAAAATGATGTTAATGACCAAATAACAATTTACCTGTTTATAGAATTAAATGATTTTAGGATTTGTTCGTTTTAGTACATCGTTTTAGAACAACTTGAAACAGTAACGAGCTTCGTATTTAATGCAGCTTTTCTTTGGTATTAATACAAAAACAGGAAAATTAACATTTTGGTGATAAATCTATGATAAACCAAAAAGTTGTGACATTTAAAGCTAAAACGTCTGGCACATTTATCACTAAAGCTGTTCTTAAGCAGCTTGTTTATGTTTTGTCTCGTTGAAAAATACGTTTAAAAGGGGCATTTAAACAATGTCTCTACAAATCCTTGGAAGAAAATATGAGATGTTGTTGATTTAAAGGATTACTAATAAGCTACCTACATCGGAGGGTTCCAGATGCTACAATTTAATGGGAAGCTATTCCTACAGCTGCATCGAAACAAATCAGAGTTGATTTGTATAATGAAGGATTGCCTTCAAGATTAAAGTACTCACCACACCTTATTCTTTGAAAACTGAACGATGGTATGAATGTTACCTGCAAGATACATCTCATACCAAAAGTATAGTATATCTTTAAGTTGTTTTAAAACTTTATTATATGATCAGCGTTCAAGTAATTTGTTTTATCAGCGAAGTAAACTGTATCAGGCAGTAGGGACCATTAGTATAATATATCGCCACTGTACAGGTGTTGGAACAGTTTTTAAGTTACTATAATTACATTTTTCATTAAACTACATATGCTGAATACTTAATGTAGTTTCCGAATACCAGGTTTGATTCACCTCATGACATATATTTGAGTCGAGTTTGTAGGATATTGTGATGTTATTTCATTAAATGTTTTGAGAACTTCTTACAGCTGTCTTCTTCACAGAAATTATAATTAATTCATAGGTTTCTGAAACATAACTTCAATGGGCAGTCCCTGCGTCTATGAGAAGACGTCAAAATATAAAGTTATTCAAGCTTCAACATCTTCAAAAGAATTATAATCTTTGCTACGAGTTCCAAATCGATAAAATTAATATGGTATTATTCATTACATACAAACCTATGTATGATGTAAAATGTAAAATCAAAACTCAAATATCATCAAAATATATTTGGGGAAGTTACTCTCTGACAACGGATGTGAAAGCACAAGGAATTCATCAAGTTTCCACTTTAATCTAATTTGTTTTTTTGGTGCTTAGGTATATTAAACTTATTTTCCAAGAAATGTGTAAAGGTCTCTGACGTATGTAGGTTATTTGTACATTGATTAAAAACTAAAATATCTTGCATCTCCTCCTAATTAGTCTGGGTGGATTAAGAACTTTTATGAACCGCTGGTTGAAGTATCGATGAGGTGGTTTTTCAACAAGACTTTCCTGTTTATGAAAGAAAGAAAACTTTTGTGCCTGATCCTAAGCAAATACTCTTAAACTGAACACTTATGGATATGAATGAAGGTATGCCTTTTGATTCAATTTGGGATTATGAGTTATTGGTTTAATTTAAATCGATGATCCACATATGTATATGCCACAATATTGCAAGAACTAACGCAATTAAAATAACTGATCCAATATTTGTTTCATTTGTAAGAAATGAATATTGTATTCTTTTACTGTTAAATAAGTAAATATACCTTATGTACTGGAAATCGTTATGGGACCGAGCAAAAGCACCAACACAAAGTTTACAAAAAGCAGATCAAAAATATATTTGAGTGACTTGAGCAAAAATAGTAACTTCCATGCTATTATTGAACTGTATGGGGACAAGTTGCTTTTCAGTAACAATATAGGCAATCTTCAAATGACATTAACTAAAGTAACTAAACCGATATGATATCAGTTCTTTCCCTTAAATACAACTATTTCTTTAGACACAAATTGGCGATAAAAAACTGTTGATTTGATAGCACCAATAGGTTTTCAAGATTAGTTTCAATTAAAAATATGTTTTGTCAGATAAACTTATCCTGCATTTGATAAAAACGTTGTTTATCAATATCATGTACGTGACAAAGTGTATCTTTGCATTTCACTATTGCTAATATGTAATTACAACTAGTTTAATCTGCAAGAGGTCAAGATGAACAAAATCTTTTAAATGATTTTTAATGATATTTAATTCTTGTTTGAAAATGTACATTATTACAGTATTTTTCTCGCTTATAATGTTTTGTTATTATCTTACCCTGTTGGAGGAAAGCAGTGAATAGAAAAAGACGTCAACATGTATGAGGTTTGATAACACCCATTTGCAAATATAAGTGCAAACTTCAAAGAAAAATAGCGATCGCCTTGCATGACTGAAAGTAGTCTGGCGTCAGTAAGATTCTACAGGCCTATTCATTCAATCATAGTGCCACATGAACAGGAGGGTTTGACTATTACCCCCGACTTTTTATCTTAACTACATCTAATGATGGAGGTCTTATCCTTTTCATCACACATATTTGCAATGATACCGTCTAAATGATCGGATTTATTCCATTTTAGAATTTATATATTTTAAGTATACACTTGTATAAAAACTCCATATCAAATGTTAATATATTCGTATATATGCATGTACGTATGTCCGTATGTCCGTATGTCCGTATGTCTGTATGTTCGTATGTTCGTATGTCCGTATGCCTGTCTGTCTGTCTGTCTGTATGTATGTTTGTATGTATGTAAGTGTATATGTATTGGATAGGTTAAGGATACATACATACAAACATACATACATGTACATGCGCACAAGAACTTTCAGTGGATTCATACCGTAAACTATTCGCTATTGTTTGTACACAGAAGAAAAAAAAATAAGACATGAATCGTTACTTACATAAAAACTACAGCAGTGACTGTTTCACACGATGAAAGAAAGTGTATGAAATTGTTCAACAGTTGCCTAAAAATTGCATGGCCAATAAAATAAAGATAATTTTTCTCAACTGTTGAACACGCTAAATGATCTCCCATGGAAATGGTAGAGTTATTATCTGTAAATGTACTTACAAAAACATATCTGTGTTGACATTTCTATTTCTTTTTGTGTTAATAATATATTTGTTGAATAATATTAAGAGGCATCGTAGCAACGACATAAAGGAAAAGTATATCAAAGAGTATGTTTATACTTAAAACAACATATATAAGATATTGAATAACAGTTATCATATCAAAATACATATGATACCATATCAAAAACACTACATAAATATGTTCAACAAATAATTCATGAATGAACAACTTCTTTATTTGACAGTAGGGACATTTCGGCAAAGATCCTGAGGAAAAAGGCAAAGCAATTTATGCATATTGGTATGATAATGAGAAAACCAAAACAATAACAACATGATAAGGTAACATCCTGATGTCCATCCATAGAATTACGTTTGTCTTTCTTATACATCATTTTCTTGAATGCCACCCAAACAGCTCAGCAACAAATTTAAATGTTACATACATTTTGCACATGGCCAAGTGACATGACATCAACGTGGTTGACATGGTGGTATAAGCGTAAATTCTATTTACACTCGATGTTAGGGAGTCCACATTTTTTCAAAAAATATCTTAACATCAAATAATGGATATCACACATCCAGAACGTTATGGTCACCTTTCAAAACATTATTGTCTAAGTCATATATGTCACTAACATACATTTATCCAAATCACGTTTTATTACACAATACTGATGTTTGAAGAGCTGAAAACACTTCGCAAAATCTTTACATGTTACAAATGACTACAAAATGACAGCTATCATGTGGATGTCTACACATATAAATTTGATTTTATCAAATAAACTGCAATGCTAATATAAACTGGTTTCACAGTCTTCTATTACATGTACATCAATCATTCATTTCAAGTTTGAATGAAGTACATCTCCTAGACAAGTAGTTTATTCTTAGACTGTATACCTTATGTACAGCACAATTAAAAACTATTTCAATAAACATTCTTTACACAAGTTGGTGACAGTGAGGATCTACATATCATTATTCCTTTCTTTATAACCACTGCCATACGGAGAATCTATAACCTCTTAGAGATACCTTATACTAATGGCATAGAATGTTCTCAAATGTGCTTTAGTCACACAAATAAGTTACATGTAAGTACAAATAGATATATAAGTACATATATAATAATTATATATATACATATACAATTTGTATATATCTTATAAAAAATATTTGTATATTATATATTTAATGATTTATACGTGTTATAAACGTATATCTTTTAAACGAATAAATATGTGAATAACACTAACAGACTACACATTTCAGATATACAAAAATACAGATTCTGAATTACTAATCTAATTACTATTCGCCAAACTCTCGCTACCCATGCAATGGCAAGTATATGGCATTTAACAAGGCACTGGGCTGGTGGTATTATTGGGTACAGTAACTTGCGTTTGGTTTGAAGGAATATGAACTTTCAATTGAAAAACTATGATTTGTGAGTTAAAACATCCGGGTTAAGCATATTTATCATTCAGACTGAATGCTAAGAGTTTTCTTAATCGTTTAAGCAGTTAATGGTTTGTCGTGTTGGAAAGGTTCATACACATAGAGTAGCAGTTCAGCCTTGGTCCATGAAGGTTCTAAATATACCAAGGTTAATAAGGTAATGTGAGATATTTTTGCTTTTACCGAATATACAAATAACCTACCAACGTCCTAGGCCTCACATGTGTCAAGGATAATTAGTAAAATATCCTTAAAGGGGCAGTAGCACATTTTTGGGGGGAATATAAGGTGATGTCAGGGAAATGAAAATTAATGGTTCTAATTGAAAGACAATGTATTTAAACTAAAAGGAGAAGTAATTATTCAAATATATAACGTAAAGTTAAGCCATGCGATTCGTTTTTCTTACACAAAATGAATAAAAGGTGTTCACACAAAATGGTCGCCAATGGATTTTATGTGAATTTTCATACTTTGTCCTCTGACTTTGGATGATTGGCTTGGGTAATGACATTTTTGACACTGTCAAATTAATACATTTAGCATTAACTTACAATTATCAATGAAAATTTGAAAATATAAAATTATCAAAAAACGTGCTACTGCCCCTTTAAGCAGTTCAATAGCAAATCCTATGTAACTTGAAACATGATCAATTTCTTCCGGCACTATTTGAAAACACATGTTTTCGCACTCGTTGCCGGCGAGTGTGCAATCATAATGAAGAGTAAAGAATCTTATAAATGGATATTTGATCCTGTTTTAGGAACAGGTTTTTGTGTATTTAAATTTGAAAATTACGTGAATGTTCTGAATGTTTAAATATATTTTCTTGAGTTATAATGCTATTCAAATGCTACTCCAGTTTATCTCTATCGTGATGTACGTGATTACTCACATCCGTATTTGAACACTTTGACATAGAGCCGTAACAGTAATTCTCATCATGTATATCAATAAAGTTTTATCTCATTGGATGTTAGCACATTTCAAAATAGATGGCATAACATCATTCAGCATCTTATCAGATCAATTCTTGCCTTATTGAGTACTGAACATGTCGATCGTTGCATTGAGTGTTCATTATGATAATAATGGTTCTAAACATGATAGGTGCTCTACACAAAGTTATTAATGGAACTAGTAACATGGGGTTTTCACGTTCATATAATTCAGTATTTCATGCATAATGATTTTAATAAAACATAAAAATAATAATAATGAAAACAATAAAAAGTTATGGCATGCTAAAAATAACACATTTTTGCAGTAGTTGCAAAAAATAATGTCTCTTGTGAATATATTGTTGAAATAACTTTGTTTAATGTCGGCAGAAGTAAGAATTAGAACTTACACTATCACGACCCTTTCCATATTGAAAATGTTGTCAATATGTGAAAAAAGGCCTGTTTACTGATTTCCGTCCTTGGTAATGAAAGTTGGTGTTGTATCAAAATCGATTTCGGGACAATTAAATAAAATTTCATTATTATATGATTGGCGGTGAAATACCGAGATCTATCAATGAAAATAAACCGTGTTATCAGTCACTAGTGACAATAACAATGGAACGTGTTATCAGTCACTAGTGACTGATAACAACAATGACCTGACGTCATCGAACAAAGCTCTGACGCAATGACACGCTCATGACGTCATGTTGTCGCTTAGGCAACGAGCTCTCATCGGAGCCGACTCAACGTAGATGCGCTTGAATTTCGACAGAAAAACAACGATTTAATCATAAAATAAATAGAAAATTTGTCTTTTCTTGACAAATACCATGTTTATCTCAACTCGTGAGCCAGAAAAGTTGTATATTATCACTCGTGGCTGCGCCACTCGTGAAAATATAAACTTTCTTCCTCACTCGATGAGATAAACATGGTATTTGTCAAGAAAAGACAAATATCCTCTAAATGTTTCAAAAAAATTAAACACTTAAACGTACTCTATAAGCGATTATTTAACTTTTGTTGTCATCAGTTTGTGAATACGGCATCATAGACTCTAAATTTAAGTATTCTAAAAACTTACCTATGCTAAATTCAACTGGCCTTATCTGTCAGTTTATGACTTAAATTACGTTTTTATGGAGAGAATAATGTAGGTGACGATTAACATTTATCGACATGAATAAATCAATAAGGAGTATATATATATATATACAATGTTTACTCTTCAAACGAGAACACAAGTAGCATCATGTATTAATCATTAAATCATAACATTTAAGAAGATACAGGATGTATGCTTTGTTACAGATTAAGTTGTATGAATAAACAGTTGATCGTTTCCAATAGCAGATGATAGATTATGTTGAAATCACCATTCATTCATGCTTATAAATGTTATCAATTGAGATCAAATGAAAATGTAGCATACCTCAGATATAAAGGTAACATGTGAGTCTCAACTTCATAAAAAGTCCATGAATTGTGAATCTATGCACTAGTTCCATCCATTCTCAGATGATTTGATACCATTGCATGTATAGGTTTAAAGCTCGAGTTGAGGACAATGTCCATACCAACAGAAGCAAGCAAACTCAAACAGACCATGCTGTATAATAATTGCTTGTGCCTGAGCTGCATCATTGGATAGATTTGCATAGAAGTGCGGTACTTTTGCGGCAAAACATGGCTCTGACCGACTTAACAGGCAGAAGTCAACGGTTTGCTTAGTCACTGGTATACAATTAATACAACATGAACTCAATAGAACACCGTGGAGGTCTTTATATATCCTTAACAACAAAATAGATGATTGATAGGAGTCCAATGCTATCTTCATTGACTCGGATTTATTCACTCATTCAGCCAAACTGTCAGTAGGAGGGACTATAATATATGACGTTTCAAATCAATCATAATACGTCTGTTATCACCAATAGATTTCCGGCAGCGAATTTAGCTGTGAAGAATAGATGTACACTTGTCTTTCTCCTCAAAATGGGATGTGCATATCAATACAATTCTCCTTTTTCTAGCTAAGATTTGTACAACATGATAACATTAAGGTGTAGACATCTTTCAACTTAATTTCGACAGCAGATATATCAATCACTTCCAAAATCAACCCACTATTTTGCGGCGTTTGCATGCTGATATAGACACCTCTATTGAAAAAAACCCAACTTAAATTCAATGGTTAAAGTTTATTACCTTGACGGCAGTGTTAAAATGCCGATTTTCTTCTTCCATCTCCTTTGGATTATTAAAATGGAAATGTAAAATATCGTTTTAGATCAGAATACACCGACATATATTACATATTTTACTTAATGGATAAATTTCATGCATTGCAGTGTCTTTCCGTAAAATGACCATCATTATTGACATCACAAGGATAGTAGCTCGGTTTTAGTTAGATTTATATAATTTAATCATGAAAATAAAATACAGTGTCACAAATTGCAAAACATCCCTTTGGTCAAAAGTAGCAATTCTAAAATGACCTACCATGTCCTGTTTGCCTTCATTAATACATTTCACTATCACAAATGATTCAAACATGTTCACACAAAGTTTGCTGCAGCTACAGGCAGTTTGAAACCTGATAATGTTATCGCCTTCATCTAATCATGAGATGTTGGACGATGTTTTAATATAACTCGGTGTTTTAATATAACTCATTTCGTATAAACTAATATTTATTTGCGATAATCTCAGTGAAAACAGTTTTAAGAAGATTATGTTCTACTCTTCCTTGAAGATGAACACAGCCACATTTACTTGAGTACTGTCTGGAGGAGATGTTTGCAGGTGCAAGATACTCTACGCATGATGGCCACGGAACTTATTTCATGGTACAGATGATCTGAGAGATGTCAAATTTATACAATTTCTACTTTTGAATGAACGTCATGATGTTTGTGATCCTTATTGCGAATAAATTGTGTTAATTGAGTATCTGTTACTAAATCATAGTGATATTTCATTTTGATTTAAATATCAAAGTCCATGTGATATACGTGTGCTTTGAAGATGTTTATCTTTCTTGACAGACACTATAATTTATTATACAATAGATAGTATTCTGGGCAGAATTAAGTCAACACAAATTTTGGTATCACTTTTGGTCATATGTTGATATAGATCCGAAAGGCAAATGTTCAGATCGGAATATTTTTAAGAATTGGAATCTAATGACCTGTTGAACATTTCAAGTTTTTAGAATGGAGAGCATTATCGACTTTTATAGTTTGTTTGCAAAATAGATAAGACATGATCCAAGGGCATCATTTGGATAAATGGTGTGTGCCAACATGATTTTGCCAAAGGATAATCTCTTATCTATTTTGCAAGGTTAAACTCAAATTAATTTGACTAATGGCATGAAAGGATAACACATCACCAAAGCCAACATTTCACAAAATCAGCAATTTCGACTTTCAGTATCATATCACTAGTGATAAATAACACAGTATATTTGTCACTTATTAATTCTGGTAGTTCAGTGCCTTGAGTGACTTAAAGTGAGCGAGTTATTGTTAGCGCAGCCAAGGGATTATTTCAATCAGCAGGGGCAAAACGACTGAGAATATATGTGAAAAGTTAATAATGCATTGAACTGGTTTTGATATTTTCTGTCGATGACATAACAAGCTTTGAACAACGCCAGTTTACATAACAATGAATTCAAGAGATAATCATTTTGACCTGCTAGAATTAGAAAATGCATTTAGAAAATGTATTTTCAATGAATTATTGATTCACATGGAATGAAACTCTTTGCGCCCTGCAGGGAAATAAATGGGAAATGCTATCAGTAACACTGCATTACCGGTTCAGATCATTTATCAGCAGTTGCAGCAATGTGATGCGATAATGTGATCAATAATTTAAATATTTATGTTAGATTGCACTGACAGATCTGCACACAGAAGACTGAACGTGTGAAAAGGTTCCTCAGTGGGAATATGTATGGCAGCAAATCAGCTCTCAAAAGTGAGATGAGTAATGGCATGGCAGTTTCTAAAAATATGAGACTTCTTTAAAGACTTATTTGCTAAATTACACAATGAGTTATTCATTTTTTACATTGCCTATGATTTTGGGAACAAAGGCCCTTTGCTGAGGTAGTGAATTAAAGCAACATGACGTTTAACGTCACAACAAAAGTTTTTAAAATTAAATTATTTTCAAATTTCAAAACCATGAATAGGGCGGCCTTTTTCACTTCGAACTGACAGAAATAGGCTAATAAGTGATTAACATGTCACAATTTGGCTTTAAATATGGATAGGTCAAGTATCATGCTATTTTAAATTATGTACAATGGTATACGAACACATTTATTTTTTAAGTTTTATTGTCATAATTACATCAAGGAGACATACAAAAGATTTATATATGTTCATGTATAGCCAATGTATTTACATTTAGATATATCTCTATACCAGACATATGAAAAGGGGTTTTCAGTCCGAGTACAATTATTCATCATAATTAATTCACAAAATTGTAAGTATAAAATCAGTTTTCAATTTGATTTGATTACATTTGTAAAATGAATATTATAAAATTGCAATCTTTAATCTGCTTTAAATAGATAATGTTGCCTCGCATACGATAACTCTTCAAACAAAACCAACACTAAGGAACATTTTTTCAATCGGATTTGTAGAGCGAAATAAACCTTTCTCTGTTTATCAAATATATCTAGTTTCAAACAGCATGCAATCTCTCTGCAATAGGCAAACTAACATGACATGAATTCAATTGCCATGATCTCATGAAGATAGTTCAAACATGTAAAAGAATATAAAGTAAGCTTGTTACTTTAAGAGAAGATCATGAACATGTCTACGCATAAGAAAGGGTTGTTATAAACCTTAAATGGCCTATAAAGCAAACGCAACTCGTTAAAGCTATGGATTGTCACGAATCAGATTCCAACATGCTACCTCATTCTTCTCAAGTTTTCTTATGAATTGTTTTGCTTTGTGCGGAAAGTTTCATAAGTGTTATCCTTTGTAACAACAACATTTGCTATACCTTTGTTTGTGCATTTTCAAGGTAAAGGGATTAATTATTTATTTTTAATTGAATCTAATTCAATTCAATCCGTAATGATGGTCGTAATGATATATGATAACAATGTGGTAACAAATGTCATTTTTTTAGCTCATCTGGCCTGTAAGGCCCGATGGGCTTATGGCATGGCATGGTGTCCGGCGTCCGTCCGTCCGTCCATCCGTCCGTCCATCCGTCCATCCGTCTGTCCATCCGTCCGTAAACTTTGTGGAATTTCGACTTCTTCTCCAGAACCATGAGGCCTAGAAACCTAAATCTTTGTGTACAGACTCCTTGACTAGTGAGGATTATAAATTGTAGCTTTGGTGGCCCTGTGACCCCTAATAAGGGCCACAGGGGCCAAGCCCTTAAAACCTATTTTCAACTTCTTCTCCAGAACCATGAGGCCTAGAAACCTAAAACTTTGTGTACAGACTCCTTGACTAGTGAGGATTAAAAATTGTAGCTTTGGTGGCCCTGTGACCCCTAATAAGGGCCACAGGGGCCAAGCCCTTAAAACCTATTTTCATCTTCTTCTCCAGAACCATGAGGCCTAGAAACCTAAAACTTTGTGTACAGATTCCTTGACTAGTGAGGATTATAAAGTGTAGCTTTGGTGGCCCTGTGACCCCTAATAAGGGCCACAGGGGCCATGCCATGAAAACCTATTTTCATCTTCTTCTCAAGAACCATGACGCCTAGAAAGCTGAAACTGTGTGTACAGACTCCTTGACTAGTGAGGATTAAAAATTGTAGCTTTGGTGGCCCTGTGACCCCTAATAAGGACTAAAGGGGCCACGCCCTATAAACCTATTTTCATCTTCTTCTCAAGAACCATGAGGCCTAGAAACCTAAAACTTTGTGTACAGACTCCTTGACTAGTGAGGATTATAAATTGTAGCTTTGGTGGCCCTGTGACCCTAATAAGGGCCACAGGGGCCAAGCCCTTAAAACCTATTTTCAACTTCTTCTCCAGAACCATGAGGCCTAGAAACCTAAAACTTTGTGTACAGACTCCTTGACTAGTGAGGATTAAAAATTGTAGCTTTGGTGGCCCTGTGACCCCTAATAAGGGCCACAGGGGCCAAGCCCTTAAAACCTATTTTCATCTTCTTCTCCAGAACCATGAGGCCTAGAAACCTAAAACTTTGTGTACAGATTCCTTGACTAGTGAGGATTATAAAGTGTAGCTTTGGTGGCCCTGTGACCCCTAATAAGGGCCACAGGGGCCATGCCATGAAAACCTATTTTCATCTTCTTCTCAAGAACCATGACGCCTAGAAAGCTGAAACTGTGTGTACAGACTCCTTGACTAGTGAGGATTAAAAATTGTAGCTTTGGTGGCCCTGTGACCCCTAATAAGGACTAAAGGGGCCACGCCCTATAAACCTATTTTCATCTTCTTCTCAAGAACCATGAGGCCTAGAAACCTAAAACTTTGTGTACAGACTCCTTGACTAGTGAGGATTATAAATTGTAGCTTTGGTGGCCCTGTGACCCCTAATAAGGGCCACAGGGGCCACACCCTAAAAACCTATTTTCATCTTCTTCCCCAGAACCATGAAACCTAGAAAGCTGAAACTTTGCGTACAGACTCCTTGACTAGTGAGGATTATATATTGTAGCTTTGGTGGCCCTGTAACCCCTAATAAGGGTCAAAGGGGCCACGCCCTAAAAACCTATTTTCATCTTCTTCTCCAGAACCATTAGGCCTAGAAAGCTGAAATTGTGTGTACAGACTCCTTGACTAGTGAGGATTATAAATTGTAGCTTTGGTGGCCCTGTGACCCCTAATAAGGGTCACAGGGGCCACACACTAAAAACCTATTTTGATCTTCTTTCCCCAGAACCATGAGGCCTAGAAAGCTGAAACTTTGTGTACAGACTCATTGACTAGTGAGGATTATAAATTGTAGCTTTGGTGGCCCTGTGACCCCTAATAAGGGCCACAGGGGCCAGGCCCTAAAAACGTATTTTCATCTTCTTCTCCAGAACCATGAGGTCTAGAAAGCTGAAATTATGTGTACAGACTCCTTGACTAGTGAGGATTATAAATTGTAGCTTTGGTGGCCCTGTGACCCCTAATAAGGGTCACAAGGGCCACACCCTGAAAACCTATTTTCATCTTCTTCTCTAGAACCATGAGGCCTAGAAAGCTGAAACTTTGTGTACAGACTCCTTGACTGATGAGGATTATGAATTGTAGCTTTGGTGGTCCTGTTGCCCCTAATATATATAAAGCATAATTGATAATGACGCCTGATGAGCTACAGAGCCAATGGCTCTATTTTTTCAAAAGATATCTGAAATGATTAAATCGTTTGGTCTAAAATGCGTTATATATTGAAATAACGATATATGAGTAGGCATGGCACTCCATGGAAATATATCATGAGAGTATGAAATACAAAATGATGAGTTGGGCAAATACAAAGGGGCTCTAAAAATATCACTGAAGAGAATTTATCTGATTACTTATAGTAACAAAATCATTAAAATCATTAATTCTGTATGTCGTGTGGTATGTATACTTTTATTATCACACATGATTGATCATTGCATTACCCTTAGATCGTGTCATTGTTTTTCATGAAAGAACTGAGTTTCATAAATCTTTTCTTGCTTTTTAAGAGAGTTACGTGATTTTTTTGTTTTACAATTGAATGCGTTACAAAGTCAAACAAACATGTATGTTTAAGTAGATCCATTTATGACAGGTAAGGATTTGTTGGATGTAGTTAATATTTTCAAAATCTTTGGTCTGAACTGATGTGTGTAAAGATATATGAATGATGCAACCTGCTAACGTGTGTAGTTGGCTGAGCTAAAGCACTTCACTGTTAGTGTAAGGGAAGCCCTTCAGACATGTAGGATGCACTAATAAGTGTTGTTTATACATATCTGGCAATACAGCATCTATTTGGAAATGTAGGACTGCAGACATCTTCAAAACTCTTTGAAAGCTTTTGTAGCAAGATAGGTTGTCAAAGATAAATACATATCGTTATTGAATATTATGAAACTCTTCTTCTTTTAATATATGACCACAGACACCTTGAAAACACTTGCAGAAGTCTCAAATGTATAGTAGATAAAACCATGTAATGGATGTTCCATTCAAATTGAAATGAAAAGTATACTGCTGTCTTCCATTTTTCCAGAAAATCACTTGGAGTCAAAATCATCATGATATCTCGTTCTTCCTTAAGTATGAAGTATGAAGTCAAGTACTCGATATTCTGAATAACCTATAACAGAACAGTTCACGTCTAAACTGAGATTAAAAGTTCTATATTATCGAGGATAATACTGTTGTCTTTCAGCTGAAGCAAATTGAAGAAAACAATTAATAACACATAACCTAATATGTTTTCATCGATGAACTGTCAATACTTTTGGGGAAAAGGAACCAGTCATGCTTGACCCATCAAAGAAAGTGACGTGGTCATTTTGACTACGAGATCCTCTGATCCTAAATATAGTTTAGAAATAAAAGATGAAAATAAAGTATTAATGAAAGAAAGAGGTCAAGAACAAAATTATGAGATCGATTTGTAAATCAGACAGTCATTTTACAAGACACATAAAAATGACATAAAACGTATGGGGAGAGAAAAGCACTTTGACATGCTCAACTTTTAAACAATTATTGATTCACATGGAATGGAGGTCGTTACGCCCTGGTGGGAACTAAGTAGGAAACAATATCAGTAATGTTCCAATACCCGTTAAGATAATTTACCAATTGAGCCAATACTTCAAATAAAGATAATGTGATCATTGTTCGACACATTAACATAGATTGAACTTTCATGTCTTTTCACAAGACACTGGACATTTGATCATGATTTCAATCGACTACATTTTCTATGACATTATTTGCTGTTTAGATTTTGAAAAAAGAAATCTGGATTACCATGCAAACGCATCCAGTAATATCAATATCTATCAGATCAGAAAGACATTCAACATTCAAAATTTTCTTTGTCCTCCAGTAACGTTCATTCCATACCTGTATGATAACTAACGAGGCAGGTTTCCTATTTCCATTTTTTTTAAAAATATGCATGGATAACTGCAAGTGACGCCAGTAGTGGTATTTTAACTAATAGCAATTCCTTTAAAACGACTTTTTAAAGTTTTTGTTTTTGTCCAATGTATTTATTGTATATTTCACCTGTTTTTGGTTTGTTGATTTAATATTTGTAGTCAAGAAACAATAACAGAACATGTACTACATGTAGTTTCATTAGAAACCCTAACAATGACAATTAATTAACAATTTATTCATGAAACTGACCAAAGCTTCTACCATATGTAGGTAACCAATGACGTTGACGTTTCTTCAATTATTCAATATTATATGTCGTCGGCCTGTGCGTGAGGAAATATATTTAGTCACCAAACAGCAGCATCAAAGTTCATTAAATTGCATAGATTAAAAATAATTAAATACAAATGAAAATTAGATTTGAAATCTTAGTAATAATGAATCAGGCAACATACTCAATACTTCAAATAAAGATAATGTGATCATTGTTTGACAAATTAACAATTGATTGAACCTTCATGTCTTTTCACAAGACACTAGACTTTTGATCACGATTTCAATTGACTACATTCTCTATGACATTATTTCCTGTTTAGAGTTTGAAAAAAAATCTACAATTTAGAATCCTCATTGGCCAAGGAGTCTACACACAACTTTTCAGCTCTCTAGACCTTTTGGAACTGGAGAAGAAGATGAAAATAGGTTTTTAAGGTTTTGACCCCTCATGAGGTCATGAAATCTACAATTTAGAATCCTCATTGGCCAAGGAGTCTACACACAACTTTTCAGCTCTCTAGACCTTTTGGAACTGGAGAAGAAGATGAACATAGGTTTTTAAGGTTTTGACCCCTGTGACCCCAATTGGGGTCATGAGGTCATGAAATCTACAATTTAGAATCCTCATTGGCCAAGGAGTCTACACACAACTTTTCAGCTCTCTAGACCTTTTGGAACTGGAGAAGAAGATGAAAATAGGTTTTTATGGTTTTGACCCCTGTGACCCCAATTGGGGTCATGAGGTCATGAAATCTACAATTTAGAATCCTCATTGGCTAAGGAGTCTACACACAACTTTTCAGCTCTCTAGACCTTTTGGAACTGGAGAAGAAGATGAAAATAGGTTTTTAAGGTTTTGACCCCTGTGACCCCAATTGGGGTCATGAGGTCATGAAATCTACAATTTAGAATCCTCATTGGCTAAGGAGTCTACACACAACTTTTCAGCTCTCTAGACCTTTTGGAACTGGAGAAGAAGATGAAAATAGGTTTTTAAGGTTTTGACCCCTGTGATCCCATTTGGGGTCATGAGGTCATGAAATCTACAATTTAGAATCCCCATTGGCCAAGGAGTCTACACACAACTTTTCAGCTCTCTAGTCCTTTTGGAACTGGAGAAGAAGATGAAAATTGGTTTTTAAGGTTTTGACCCTGTGACCCCATTTGGGGTCATGAGGTCATGAAATCTACAATTTAGAATCCTCATTCGCCAAGGAGTCTACACACAACTTTTCAGCTCTCTAGTCCTTTTGGAACTGGAGAAGAAGATGAAAATAGGTTTTTAAGGTTTTGACCCCTGTGACCCCATTTGGGGTCATGAGGTCATGAAATCTACAATTTAGAATCCTCATTCACCAAGGAGTCTACACACAACTTTTCAGCTCTCTAGTCCTTTTGGAACTGGAGAAGAAGATGAAAATAGGTTTTTAAGGTTTTGACCCCTGTGACCCCATTTGGGGTCATGAGGTCATGAAATCTACAATTTAGAATCCTCATTCACCAAGGAGTCTACACACAACTTTTCAGCTCTCTAGAGTCATTGGTTCTGGAGAAGAGGTCGAAAATGTGACGGATGGACGGACGGACGGATGGACGGACGGACGGACGGACGCCGGACGCCGGACGCCATGCCATGCTATAAGCCCATCGGGTCTTTCAGACCTGATGAGCTAAAAATCAGAGATGTCGACATATCACAACAAATTAGCATGGTAAGTTGATGACCCTCAAAGGGAAACTCCGAAAATTGACCCTGACAGGTTTTGAGGATAACGAACTTTGGCATCTATGTCATGTCTATCTGGAGGAAGTATGTGTAGTAATTTCCTGGTGAAACGCCCCCAGCGTTCTACTCTTTGTCAATCTTGTTTGTATCGTCTAGTCATTAATGTCCTCTAAGCTTCTGTGGAATGGTTGATGATGGTTGTTATTCCTTTTAGTACGTTTTAACAGTCTAATGATCGTTTTATTTCAATCATATCTTTCAGTAAAGAGGACACTATTTCATGATATATTTAAACACGAATTTAAACGAATTATACTTCAGCAATTAGAATACATGTCAAATTTATAATTGCTACATCAATTCTTGGAAATATGATAACATTTTGAAAAATCACCAATTATATTTTTACATCTTTTTCATACATCACTTTAAATAATCTTCATACTTATAGATATCCTATAAAACATATGGATGGAAAAAAGGATTATTAAGTTAAACATTCCAAGGATTAGCAAGAGTCAAGAACTAAGATTAGCATTTGCAAGACAAAACAGGAAAACAGAACATCAATAACATTTATTATTCAAGATGAGGCCTCTTCGGCTGACGGTAATAATAATATAA
This sequence comes from Steromphala cineraria, assembly GCA_916613615.1. Lineage (NCBI taxonomy): Eukaryota > Metazoa > Mollusca > Gastropoda > Trochida > Trochidae > Steromphala > Steromphala cineraria. Next base: position 26,295,969 of record OU744732.1, read on the forward strand.
ACATGAATAGATCGACATCATTGCCACAAAACTCTCTGTGTTCCATTATTCCCATATGTTACCGTACAGTTTTGCATTTTCTGTAAAATGAATCACCTAACATGAGCAAAAACACAAATCTCCAAACGTCCATTGATTCATTTGACTAACAAAGTAACTCACTTGTATAGATATTGCTGAATTCATTGTTACTTTAAATGTCAACAATATTAGCTTGGCGAATGTATCTGAAAGAAGGGATTAAGGCTTACTGCTGTTTCGCATGATCGTCTGATATAAGGAAGCCGTAATGCTAATAATGCATAGTGTAGCTTTTCTTTTGATGTTTAAAGTCTGCTTTCTTTGCAATTGTCGGTATCATCCACCTGAAAAGTAAATCAATACTTTTTGTCTTGATATTTCACTTATCTATCATTCAAGGAACTTATGCACAAGGTTTCTCAATTGTGTTAAATTGTCAAGTCAAGTAACTGATGGTTACTTAAATGAGAGGACGAAGTGATTATTGTGTGTTATTCTTTTAAACATGTGAATTGAAATTGTTGAAATATGTATTCACTTTGGAATGAATGTTAAGTGGGTATCAGGTATTTACCATGAAACAATTATCTTACAAGAGGGTCAAATTCTAGTGTTGATGGTTAACCCCTTTAGGAGTTTGAAGAATATAATTTCAAACGACTATCATTAAATTATTTCTTGCAAAATGTCGCTAAAAGACCAGAGTTAAAAACATGTGCTTAAAAATAAAATATGACAGTTTTACCAAATGATAACAAATTATGTTGAAACAATAAGAAGAGCTTTGTATCATACCAAATGAATCATTTCCGATCAACCAAAATACCAATTTTAGGACTAGTAATGTAATAAGCTCTCCAGGAAATAAGAAGGGACAACTGCTGGCTAAAAGGAAACAGCCAGGCCATTCTACTTAAGATGGTTAGAATGTTTTTGCAATTGGTTACCAAACCAATCAATACCTTAGTTTGATACAAGGCACAAACAGTTACCATAATAAGGAACATATCACGTTGCGAGATAAAAGTAATCCCAGAAATAGTTCTAAATTCCAAAGAGACAGGCGTCAAGATGATGATGATATCCTGGTTCATCAAAACTTCACGCATTTCAATAATTTCTTGATTTTGTGGTGACACATTTGTATTTCATGCGGAAAATTTTGGAGGCATTAACAATGAATTTAATATGAACGGTCTCTTCTCATACCTAGAAGAGATGATAGATGACAGCTTATAATTCCCTTACAATCAAACATTGACTGATTCTTAACAACTCAAAACAAACAAATCTGAAGATCATTTTATACAGTATATTTTCATATTGTACCTTTCCATTCAAGATGGTCCTTAACTTATCCTATTGATTTAATATTAATTTATGGTAAACTGTTTAGAAGACTTGTAGAATGTGCACTTATTATACTGAACATATGTGGAGTCCTCGAAGGTACTCGTTGAGATAAAGAGTAACAGAATTTCTTCTTAATTAGCCTATGCTGATTTTGAAACTTAATAGACAGCTTGGTGGACATACTGCAATTGTTTTTATTCAACATGCCAACACACGAAATCCTTTTAACAGTATACAAAAGATTAAACCTAAATGACAAATATACCAAAACTGAAAAAAATATATATCGTGAATTTCAGTGATGCAGTTCATAAGAACTTATTCACTCTTTACAGAAGGTATATTCAGACAATTCATAGTTTTGATTAATCGTATCTAAAGGGATATTTCAAACTATATGTCTGTGTACTTTTGGTCGTCCCAGTGTTAGCCATGTAAACATTTACTTTTTGTAAAAAAAGTACTTTAATTTGTATGACAAAGAGTATATAAGAACTTGCAATTCTCTTTCTTTCATATGGTTCCCCACTTTAATATGACAGTTGTAAAAAATAACGAATAATCGGTTTATTCGAACTCAATCAAGAAGAGGGTAATTAGTATAATGAAATATGATGTAGTATTGATATTAAAATATGTATCTTATTTAATATGTTCTTTTGAATTCTATTTATTTTGATTTTTCTAAATGAAATCGAAATTGATTTTCCTAGTACTTAAACTATTTTGTTATAGGTATATTTGTTGAAAAAAACTGATATTGTTTGACACTTTTGATATCGTCATTTATATTATCAGGATAAACATGAACATTTTAAATGAAATTATTTTTGTTCATAAATGTTTTCCTGCTTTCAATGGTAAGATTATTTTGAATAATGATCATATATCATTAACCATTATCTTAACTCGTGTCCTTGTTTCCTTCTCTCAGTGATTATGTCATTGTCCGTCATCACGTCCAGTATAATACTCATCGATAAAAACCATTTGATCAATAGTCTCTAGTGGGTTGGCTTCCTATTCTAGTACACAAATGGAGAATTATCTCTAGTCTTTCACCTGACGAGGTCTCTTCTGTTATTTTGACCTTAACACGTCCTGGTCCAGGGAAGACAATATTTACAAATGATCTACCAGTTGTCGTTTGAATGAACTGGAAATTGGGACGATCCTTTGGAACTGTTTCACTGATCATGTATTTGTTAATACACATTTTAAGATGGCACTGTTTGAATAAGCAATAAATGATAACATTAATTTCTTTATAGAACTTTATTCACAAAATATTGTAATTGACCACGTTCATTATCTGGGTGATATAGGTTTGGAAAAAGGTATACCTTGCAATGTTTCACAGTTGACACCTGTCAACGAGAAACTTAAATGCATAACTTTCAGAAATGTGGCTTTGAGAATATTCTATTTAATGTTTATGTTAGTAAGAGTAAATAATTATATTGAAAAAGGAAACGATACACATCAATGCATTGTAAAAACACCCTCACCTTTGTTTGCACCTTTTTTCTGATGATATGATAATAAAAAAGATAAATGTTCCTTGGATTAGTTCCTTGGACAGATACTGTTGAAGGTAAGTGCCTGACTAAGGATTTTGGTTCGAATACTGATATACATAATGAACCATTGCAATTTGTAGGGAAAAGGTTAGCAATGTCCAATTGTACGCAAATATGAATGTACAGTGAACTAATGGATTTACGAGGTTGATAAAGTAAACTTATCATTAAGTATGAATGAAAAGATGGATAGATAGTCGGCGGAATTGCGACAATATTTTTAACCCTTTAGAACTGCTGGTGATACAGTGATAAACCTTAATAATGACACATCCGTATTCTAGATATGCACTCGACAAAAGATTGACTCTAAAAATGCTGGACCGGTTGTACAAACCTGTGAAACGTACCTCAACATACTCGTTACATGTAAGTTACTAGAATTCTTCAAATAACAGTGAAGCAACCCCATACCAGTGCAGAGTTTCACCCAAATTGGTCTTGTTGATATCATGTAAACACTTGTTGCGTCCCCGCCATTCACACCAACGTGTTTCAGAGAATATCACTATGAACTTGGAGAACACATCTGAAAACAAAGCTTTCTCAAACGTCATTATTCTTATAAATGTCTAATGTCTATCTCTTATGGTCTAGCGATATTATAACATATTATAGGACGATGTGTATATAATTGATATTTATGGGGTTTTTTTCTTTTTATAGTCCATGTTCCCTGTTACAATACAAAAAACACTCAGCAGCCAGGGCACTGCCAAGTCAACCCATAAATGAAAGCGTATTTAGCCTTGGTTACAAGGAAGCTTTTTTCTAACATAACACTCACACACCATTCACACCAATATTAGATTATTTGTCAAGTAGAAGTAAGAAATAAATGATTTAGTGGTCTTTAATTAACAATGGTAAATGGCAACAAGTTTCTATGATGTATTGCAATCTCAACTCATTCTTAGTAGAACTTGGTAATGAAGACTTCAGTATGCATTTTTACAAGTAGTGAAAAGCCTATGATTATGAATACAACAGCATTAGTGCACATATTTTTTATATAATAATTTTATATTTCAAAAGACAATTTGAGGTTATTGATGTGATCACAGTTTTCAGTAACCAAGAAAGAAATATTGACAAACATATTTGTACAAATTCACAATCCTAGAATAAGTGACAAATGGATTCCTGCTCTTCATTGATCTCTATCTTGATTTCTAACTTCTCTGTCCTCATTTACTGTCACGCCAATATCGACGTGAAGTTAGTTTTAATCTGATCAGCTGTTTCATGGCTTTTGTTTAAATAAATCTGTCCTATGAAAATTTATAGTTGTCGCCATTGGTCCGCTCAAATGTCATTCAGAATCTGAGACTTTATATCTGTACATGTACATGTATCATGTATGAGGGACAGTGAAACTATAGCATTCGTGTCACAATGCTTTTAGTGACAGATAAGGATTCAGCGTTAGGCAACACAGGTGAAAAGGAACAAAAGTGATATCAGTAGCTTTCAGTTGTCTTTTGCAATGGGTTTACCGTTTATTCGAAGTCGTATTTCGAGTTAAATCCAATGACCATCAGTTGCACCACGTGGAGATGGATAACCAGTCCTTATTGTCTATAGGTGCCCAATATTACTACAAATATTAGGTTTTAAATCGATACATATTACGTTGTCTTATTTGCATTTAGATATTGGTCATGTTATGCTTTGATCATTGGTACAATATCTTAAATAATAAAAAATTGTAGATTAATCAAAGACCAAGTGTTGGGTTTTACTGCCACTGCCACTGAATTGAAAAGGATCTGTACTGTAATTAATATGAAGGGAGTCAACCTTGTTAATTTAGTTTGTTTCTAATTAACAGCCAAAAGGCTAGTATCCTACCTTAATAACCTTTTATCAAAACAATTGGATAGGGAAGGACATTCTTTTTTCATTAAAAGAACAAGCATCTCACTTCTTACATATCGTCTGTCGACTCTCTTTCAACTATCTTTTTTTCATTAAATGTTATTAGTTTTATGAGTTTAAAAGAGACAAATTAATCTCCTTTGGCTTTTCAACAGAGCATTTGATATATTACATTTCAGAAAGTTTGAATAACCAAATTTTTTTAACTGTTTATATTCCTCCCAAAATGGATGATATGGATTTTGTTCGATATCTATACGATTACCACATCATGGTGTTCGGCTTCTGATCAAGAGTCCAGTGGTTCGAATCCCGCCAGGTGTTCAGCAACTTTGTCTGCAGTAGAGAACTGTTCTACACGCAATAAGGTTTGGGTAACATGCTACACTGTATTTCAGCGCAGTACCCACCATGATTCGGTAGTTCCAGGCGATGCACGTAGGTTCACCGCAATGCATAGCCACAATGGGTTTGGACGCTTTCTCCCTGCAATAATAGCCGCGTTATAAGTGAAATACCCTTGAAACCCGTCAAACCCCATATCACCTCCCCTCACAACACCACTTCATGCAATCACGGCTTCAAAAATACAATTTGATATCTTGACTTTTAAAGTTATCTTAAAATATTTGATTTATTTTGTACACAATTTGGAAATAAGATATTTATGTCTCAAGATACAATTTCACTCAGAACACAGTTTACATTAACTTCTGTTTTGTTGCTGGGCATTGATATTCAAGAGAAGCAGGGTATTGAAGTTATTCGAAACAATCTACTTTGTTTTGAAGGTCTACATATTTAGTATTTTTCTTCATAAACAATGTAAATCACGTAAAACGAAAAAGAAATCTAAATTTCACGATTAACACAGTCAGCTACGCATGGCATTTCAGGAGAAATTCGAAGTGTTCTATCATTATAAGTGGTACTTCACTGAATAAAATTTTATTTTATTTTCGGAGTGTTTATCAATGAATACGATAATCGATGATATCTGCTATTCTGTTTTTCAACAATTGCATTGTGGAGATGAAATATTTTTGTCCCCAAGCAATAAAACAAAGGGTTTACGGATATTATTCTATTATGACAAACTCCCTCTGACACTCGAGCTTATGATATTGTGAACATGAGTTACTCAAAAATCAATGTGTAGATTAACTGGAATGAGAACATGTATCAACATTCACAGCCAAAGTGCCAGAAGCAATGACTTACTTGATTACAGAAATGTAAGTGCAAAATAACTTGCGATGTTAAGAGCAAGACTATCATTGCAGAGAAATGAATTTATTGATATCTGGTAGATAAACTGATTTTGTCCGATTGTATTTGAAGGTGTATAGCGCCAACAGCAATGACTATTTCAGAGCTTGTGATGCGCCATAAAAATGAAACCACGAGTCATATCATCGTATTGCATCGGTGAGTCATTAAATTAAATGTTGGAAAGTATTCCTGTATTGTGATATCATTTACATCACTACAGTGAGCATATCTTATTATGTTGGATTGTTTTGTTATTATTAAGGAGCTCTACCATCAGTTGCTCCCCTAAATAAACAAGAGATGGTGACGCAAACATGTCTTTCTGCAACGCTGGTCAGCGGTATTCTGTCAATGTCATGTAGATGAAGAAGATGCGACTGCGAAAGAGAACTATATTTTAAATTTAATTATACCAAACCTTAATGATTTTTACATACCACTTCATGTGTGGAATATAGAGCAAAAGATTGGGGATAGATATTATCATTTCAGCTGTTTAGTACAGCGTTGTAGTAACAATTATAAATAATGGTTTCTACTATGTGGGACACCAGACAGAAATGTGGTCCTCATAAACCAAAACATCTAAGAAAAATGTCGTTAAGTGACTCAAGTTTTAGTTTGTTATTACACTAATACCTTGTTCACTAATCGAAAGTTCAAACCTTATGCAAGTCAAATCACTGATGAAGTAGTTTATTATCTACCCGGGCAGTTATATCGAGGTTCATATTTCTATTTTTTTTCTTGCTCAGGGCAAGCTATCATCTTTTCATTGACGTCACGTAATAAACAATTCTCTCGCTCGGGAAATAATACACTCGTGTCATAAAGATAGTATGTTATGGACACACAATTTTCTCATATGTTGTATATCAGTTGAAAGCTTACTATGTAAATTTTGTTCAGGACTTCGTGAAAGGTATAGGATAACCTATTTCAATGCTATTGTATTGAAATTTAACTTAATATGTGTTTCTATATATAGCAAACCTTAAAACACTCCTCTAATGTTTTTCTTCACAGATTCATAACAATTCATATTGTGTTACTGTAATATTAATATTGCTGTTATTACAGTTAATTGTGTTTATGCTATGAATGTGAACATAATTTCTAGGTCCATTCAGAACTAAAGGTACTGCCAGATCACCTGCAATCATGGTATTCATTTGGTCGGCTTAATCTGCGGTCAAGGTGTTTGACTATAATCATCCGTTGAAAGAGTAGAAAAATAGAGATGATAATTTCTTTTGATGAATAGTAACAACACTTTGTGGGGAAATGTATCATATGCAGCACCTTTGTAAATTCAAATAATTCCTGTTATCAAATATTGAAATTGTTTTCATTGAGGGCCTTTGATTTAGATATATCATGGTAAATATCTAGCTGTTTTTTGAAAACTTGTTTTGGAGCAAACATGTAAAGTCCTTGATTTTAATCAATTATGTCAAAATCTAATTCGTATTCGTTGTTCAGACACCCGTACAAACTTGCAGTAGACTAGCCTAAAATTTGGGTTGATAATACTTATCGAAATGTCTTTACAGAAGAAAAAGTCGTTTTTATTATTGAAAGTATAACTGATGTTACCTTGCTTTCCATCTTTACTGATTACTTTCATTTTGATAACATATTCTTCTTTTATACGCTGTGTTATTTAAAACTCTGATTTCATTCTCTTTTAAATACAAAGGCATTCATATATAGAGGATACTAAACGACCTTCCATTTAATACCATTTTTAGTAAACAAGTTAATGATTTTGTATAAAACGAGCGAAGGCGAGTTTGATACCAAATCATTCACGAGTTTAATAAAAATAGTATTAAATGGAAGGCAGTTTAGTATTTTGTTTATTACTTGCCCTAAAAATCAAACCTAATTGCCGATAAGTTGCCGAAACGAACATTTTCGCGACTCAGCAACCATTGTGACAGCGCGCTTACACTGTCACGTCACAACAACACACTTCTATGACGTCATCCTTGCATTGTGTTATTACACTAGTTTAATAATACACTGCAGTATCTTACACGGGCGAGTAATAAGTACTTATTGTCATTGTAAAATACAGAGTTACAAATGAAATATCATTATGGATTTGAAATTGTAGACTTCAATGGTGTTGGATGTAATAGTTGGTCAAGCTAGATTTTCTCCTGAGCTATTCATTTCAATACTAGCGCATGGGATGACAGTTTAAGTAAACCTAGTCTCAATATTACCCGTTTCACTCTGATATTGAATCTAGAAAGGTCTAGTAGAGGGTCACGTCAGCCGACCTTTCTGTGACCTATGATCCTCTAACGTTAAACGTGCTAAGGCAGACTATCGTGGCTTCGTAATATGAGTTCTGATTGGTCAATTTAATACTTCGGCTGACGCGACTCTCTACTAGACTTTTCTGTACTCAATATCGGAGGGAAACGGATAATATTGAGATATGGTTTACTAAGACTGATGAGGTGACTATGTGGGTTCAGTAATACTCTAAAATCATATCCTTGTTTATCAAATAAGCAAATGGGGGTTTGCCATAAGTGCTGAACATAGCTTTTCTACGTGTGCGACTTAAATCCTTTGTCCATTCTTCCTGCTCGAACTGAATGTTATAATCATATTACATGTATGACATTTTGTATAGTTGAAAACTACTCTGTATCTCTGCCAAGATCATCTCGTTAAACACAATTTGATTCGAGCAGATTTTCTTATAAGCAATTATACAAAGCATCTATGAATAGAATATCAATTCAAACCAATCAACTAAAAGTATAGTTGTTTTTTAAACCTCATTCAAACATTCATGTAAAAATTCAATATTTTCATACATTTATCTTACAAAAATTATGCTACATAGGACTAATATGTTTTAGTAAGCAGACAAGTTAGACAATTCCCATCAGGGGAATGGTCTTTCGCCCCTTTCTTTGGTTGAGGTTGATGAGATGATAACATCATTTCCACACACATGACAATGGAAAGTACTATAAAAGTGAGAAAGTGCCCGTGTTCTCTTTCCTGAAACGGGAAATGAGCCTTTTAGGGCATTCGTTGTAGAGTACATCTGACCGTTTCTGTATCTAGGCCACCTGAAGGACATTCACTATTACTGATTATTTACGGCAGTAAACATGCTATTCCATGAACTTTGATTTCAAGTTGAATCTCTTCATTTTTACATTCTTACATAGTGCTAATATAAACTTGTTTCATCGTCATTTATCGATGAATGCAGAAACCACTAATCACGATGAACAAAAGACTTAGGGTTAATAGGTAAAACATTTTATGTAATGAGGATGTTTCATTTCAAAATTTCAGACAATAAGGCTGAAAGATTCAGCCATAGATTTTGTATTTGATTGCTTACTTTTTTGTAGTTTGTATAAACTTTCCTTTATCGGGTTAATTCATAAGAACCTTTTCGAGGGGACAGGACAAAACGATTATGCATCAATACATTCACGAAACCAATATCAGATCATTTGCAATCATTGTCTTTCCGTAGGATAAGGTCGAGTTCAAGTCAAGGTGAATAGCGACCAAAATGAGCTCATCAGATGAAAGAGAAGTAAATCGGAGTAATGGTTAGCTTAATGTAATCTATACTTTTCTTTTTAAGAATGCACAAAGGAAGTCATTCCTGTACTAACGCTTATAAATTGATGTTCATTTACAAACACCTTTTATTGGCACAAATAAAAAGGATTATACAACAAATAAGCCAATAAACCGATTTCACATAAGTTCATATCATACAAACAATATTTACAAAATGAAAAAAATGTCATATAACAATTAACCAACAATAATCATGGTGTGTGTGTAAACAAGTTCTGCTGAGAGACATCGCCCGCACCTCGCTAAAGTTGCTTTCATGAAGATCTAGATTCAACTATTAGACTATTTTCGCAAAAGTTAGTTTGCACCTTTCAGTAAGTTTTCTGGGTTCACATACCGATAATTCTGCTTTTTGCAAATTGGTTTGAGATTAAACACAGTATATATTGAAAGATCTTTATATATATTTCAGCCTGTTGGAAAAAAGTAAACATATTCCGAATCAAAAAACAATAACAAGGTGCTTATAATATGACTTTACCTATAACTGTTCCCCTTAAAAACATTTGTATTGTTTCTTGTATTGTATGATTACAGTAAAAAATGTCATGTTTCCTTCAGTAGAATCTAAAAATCAATGAGTAATGGTAAGATATATTCTTAGACATAAAACATATGCATATTGTACAGCGTTTAATTTAATTGTAAATCTATGGCAGAAGTAAACGTATTCTGGCGTCAGTGATATTTTAAAGAACTATTTCATGTCTTTCAACCATTTCCATATGACAGAGAAGCTATAAGTGTTACTACTGCTTAAACAAATTCTCTTTCATTCTGGTTTATGATCCTCCATTGTATACTTTGACAAAGGTTATCTCGCGAAATTTTATAATCTTTTCTGAAAATTCACTAAGGTGTATTCGTTTTAATGATGTTTCCTCATTCTATCAAGAAAGTGACCAAGTCAAAATATTCATTTGAACAGGGCAGATATTGATGAAAGAACCAGCGATATTTTTAAAATAAATGCCCTGCAATAATACTAGCAGCCGCAATATAAGTGAAATAATCTTGAAGCGGCGTAATACCCCACATCACCTCACCTTTACCAGATAAAAAAAAACAAATATTGAAATCGCATATTTTTTGGATAAACCATTGATACAGAATTCATGCTTACATTTAATTATGAATTATGTTATTTCTAATAATTCCTTTGGTTGATAAAAAGGATATTTGAGAAAGGGAACATGAGTGTTACTGTTTGGGTGGAATTATTCAGCATCTACTTAGATTTATTCATAAATGGTCCACTAACTTCTTATAATGTAGTATAATGATAGTGTTAAGTAGGTAAAATTTACAACTTTAAAGGGGTAGTAGCACGTTTTTTGAAAATTTTATATTTTCATTTTTTTTCTGATAATTGCACATAAATGATAAATGTATTATATTGATAGTGTCAAACATAATATTACCCAAGAGATCAAATTATTAAGAATCACATAAAGTCTATTAGTGTGAACACCTTTCATTCATTTAACATAAGAAAACTGATTAGCATTGTTAAACATGCTACTTGCCCTTTAAAATATTATGTTCATAGAAGGGCGTTTGTTTGAAAACTGTAATAAGGTCACGGTTAATCATAACTAGGTCTGGCATTACACAGCAAGTAACATAGCATCATTCTTTTCGTTAAGGAACAAATACACTTTTGTTATTTGGGTTATTCATGGTTAACAAAGCAATAGATTTGAATAAAATGTATTTTTAAGAGAATGCACTGAATAACTTATAGGCTTAATTACACACATTTTGGCCCATTTCCACCGCAAATATAATCTAAAATAAATGTGCACACTTCAAAGACAAACTGTGATTATGTTGCATGACTAAAAGTAGTCTGGCGTCAATGGTATTCTATAGAACTATTCATTTAAATACTGCCACATGAACTGGGGTAATTTGAGTTTGGGAAGGAGGGTATTAAACCGATCTTGTAACATAACTACAAAATAATGCATCTAATGTTGGAAATATGTTTAATAAAGCTAAACATGTGCAAATATTTTGTCTTTATTTTTATTTTGCATCAATGTTACAATGACATCTCTATTCAAATACACCCTTATCAAATAAAAACGCAAAATTAAAATCTTTCTTTATATTCGAGGAGACCGAGATGTGATAAACGTTGATGGAATTTCCTTTTATTAATATTTTTCATAAGCTAAGAATTTTAAAATTAACATTTTGATGACAAATCTATGATAAACCAAACAGTTGTGACATGTTAGGCTAAAACGTCTGGCACATTTATCTCTAAAGCTGTTCTTAAGCAGCCTGTTAATGTTTTGTCTCGTTGAAAAATACGTTTCAAAGGGGCATTTAAAAAATGTCTCTACAAATCCTTAATAGAAAATATGAGATGTTGTTGATTTAAAGGATTGCAAATAACCTACCTACATCAGAGGGTTCCAGATGTTACAATATAATGGGAAGCAAATCCTACAGCTGCATCGAAACAAATCAGAGTTGATTTGTATAATGAAGGATTTCCTTTAAGCTTCAAGTACTCACCACACGTTGTTCTCTGACAACTGAACGATGTTATGAATATTACCTGCAAGATTCATCTGATACCAAAAGTATAGTATATTTTCAAATTGTTGTAAAACTTATTATATGTTCAGCGTTGAAATAATTTGTTTTATCAGTGAAGTAAACTGTATCAGGAAGTAGTGAACTATAGTATAATATAGCGCCACTGGACTGCTGTCGGAACTACTTTCAGCTATGTGAACAAAGGGGGGGGGGGGGGTGGTAATTTTCCAGTAGTTAAGTTCCCATAATTACTTATTTCATTAAAGACATATAATGAATAAAATACGTAATGTAGTTTTCCAAATACCAGGTTCAATTCACCTCATGACATTGGTAAAGGTGATATTCACTCGTGGCAGCACCACGTTACCTATGACGATCAATGAAGTATATTGAAGAAATTTTGTCAATTACCATGTACACTTTTTTATAAAGCATATTCAATACTTGGATCGAGTTCGTAGGATACTGTGATGTTTAGCATACAACTTATTTCTAAAATTTGATTAATCACAAAGATCAATGAAGAGAATTATAAACTATCCTTTGAGTTCCAAATCGATAAAATGAATATGGTATTATTCATCAGAAGCAATTTACATAAGTTTACAATGTAAAATCAAAACTCAATTATTGTCAAAACGGGTGTGAAAGCACAAGGAATTCATCAAGTTTCCACTTTAATCTAATTTGTTTTTTTGTGCTTAGGGTTATTAAACTAATTTCCAAGAAATGTGTAAAGGTCTCTGACGTATGTAGGTTATTTGTACATTGATTAAAAACTAAAATATCTTGCATCCCCTCCTAATTAGTCTTGGTGGATTAAGAACTTTTATGAACCGTTGGTTGAAGTATCGATGAGGTTGCTTTTCAACAAGACTTTCCTGTTTATGAAAGAAAGAAAACTTTTGTGCCTGATCCTAAGCAAATACTCTTAAACTGAACACTTATGGATATGAATGAAGGTATGCCTTTTGATTCAATTTGGGATTATGAGTTATTGGTTTAATTTGAATAGATGATCCACATATGTATATGCCACAATATTGCAAGAACTAACTTAATTGAAATAAAAGATCCAATATTTTTTTCATTTGTAAGGAATGATTTTCATCTGTATGATAATTGTATTCTTTTACTGATAAATAAGTAAACATACATGTACCTTATGTACTGGAAATCTTTATGGGACCGAGCGAAAGCACTAACACGAAGTTTACAGAAAGCAGATACAAATATATTTGAGTGACTTGAGCAAAAATAGTAACTTCCATGCTATTATTGAACTGTATGGGGACAAATTGCTTTTCAGTAACAATATAGTGTATACTGTAAACGATATGGAAAAGACACAGTAGAAACTGAATATCATTTCTTATTGGAATGCCCAGCCTATCTTAAACTACGAATCAGGTACCTACCATCAAAGTACTACTTATATCCATCTAAAGAAAGTTTCCGAAAGCTAATGTCAACCAAAAATACGATAACAGTAACAAATTTATCTTAATTTATATACCATGCTTCTACAATTCAAATGTCATATGTGTAAATGGATGCGCCTTCATATAAATGATTGTTCATGTGTAATTATTTATATGTGTGTACAATGTTTATGTATGTATGTATGTATGTATGTATGTATGTATGTATGCATGCATGCATGCATGCATGTATGTATGTATGTATGTATGTATGTATGTATGTATGTATGTATGTATGTATGTATGTATGTATGTATGTATGTATGTATGTATGTATGTATGTATGTATGTATGTATGTATGTATGTATGTATGTATGTATGTATGTATGTATGTATGTATGTATGTATGTATGTATGTAATGTATGTAATGTATGTATGTATGTATGTATGCTATGTATGTAATGTATGTATGTATGTTATGTATGTTATGTATGTTATGTAAGTATGTATGTATGTATGTATGAAATGTATGTATGTATGTATGTATGTATGTATGTATGTATGTATGTATGTATGTATGTAATGTATGTTATGTATGTATGTAATGTATGTAATGTATGTATGTATGTAATGTATATAATGTATGTAATGTATGTAATGTATGTAATGTATGTAATGTATGTTATGTATGTTATGTATGGTATGTATGTATGTATGTATGTATGTATGTAATGTATGTATGTATGTATGTATGTATGTATGTGTGTATGTATGTATGTGTGTATGTGTGTATGTGTGTATGTATGTGTGTGTATATATGTGTACATGTGTGTATTTACATATATATATATATTCTTTTGTGTACTTGTACACGTGTTGTACTCACATGTACATGTAGATATTGAATGTCACTCTACTGTCATAACTATGTATGTTTTGCTTTTGTACTTTTGTTGTGATGCGTTATTTCAAATGTATGTCATATGGGCCCATGGCCTTCTGACGTCTTGAAATAAAAACAATATTGAACTGTATTGGGACAAATTGCTTTTCAGCAACAATATAGGCAATCTTCAAATGACATTAATTAAAGTAACTGACCCTATATGTTATCAGTTCTTTCCCTTAAATACAACTATTTCTTTAGACACAAATTTGCGATAATTAAACTGTTGATTTGATAGCACCAATATGTTTTCAAGATTAGTTTCATTTAAAAATATTTTTTGTCAGATAAACTTATCCTGCATTTGATAAAAACGTTGTTTATCAATATAATGTAGCCGCGACAAACTTTTTCTTTGCATTTCACTATTGCTAATATGTAATTACAACTAGTTTTATCTACAAGAGGTCAAGATGAACAAAACCTTTTTTAGGATTTTTATTTATTTCAATCGTATTTCTTTTTTGAAAATGTAAATTAATACAGTAGTTTACTCGTCATAACGTTTCGTTATTATCTTACCCTATTGGAGAAAAGCAGTCAATATAAAAAACTTCAACATGTACATGTATGAGGTTTGATAACACCATTTGCAAATATAAGTGCAAACTTAAAAAAAAAAAGCTAAAGCCTTGCATGACTGCAAGTAGTCTGGCGTCAGTGAGATTCTCCAGTCTTATTTATTCATGCATAGTGCCACATGAACAGGAGGGTTTTGACTATTACCCCCCGCTCTTTTATCATAATGACGGAAGTCTTATCCTTTTCTCCACACATATTTGCATCCAAATGATCGAATTTATTTCATTTTAGACTTTATATATTTTAGGTATACAATTGTATAAAAACACCATATCAATTGCTAATACATGTACCTTTTGATGAACGGACACAAAATAACATATTGATTTGTCATTATATTCAAAGTTTATACTTTTATCGATGTTAAAGAAATTCTTGTGTAAGTTATAAATGAACTATTGAAGCGATATTTATATACATACAAAGATAAGGATAGACTAGAAAAAACGTTATGAAATGACCTTTGAAATAGATACATAATTTGACATATTAAGCAAATAAGTTCAATCAAGTAACAAATAAATTTGCTCAATAACGACTTAGATCATTAGATTACTCCTGAACATCTAGATTTTTGAATTTTTGTTATGTTTAAAGTTTACATTGAAAATACAAATACGTTCGGGTTGCTCTTGCTCAAATTAAGCTTGATTAACCCATCATCCTTTACCTATCCTATATGTATACGTATGTATGTACGTACGTATGTATGTATGTATGTATGTACGTATAGGATAGATTAAGGATACATACATACATGTACATGCGCACAAGAACTTTCAGTGGATTCATACTGTAAACCATTCGCTACTGTTTGTACACAGAAGAAGAAAAATAAGACATGAATCGTTACTCACATACAAATAAACAGTGACTGTTCCACACGATGAAAGCAAATGTATGAAATCATTCAACAGTTGCCTAAACATTGCATGGCCAATAAAATAAAGAGAACTGTTGAACACACTAAATGATCTCCCATGGAAATATTAGATTTATTGTCTGCAAATGTACTTACGAAACATATCTGTGTTGACATTTCTATTTATTTTTGTGTTAATAATATATTTGCTGAATAACGTTAAGAGGCATCGTAACATCGACAGAAAGGAAAAGTAGATCAAAGAACATTTTATACTTTAAACAACATAATATTATATGAGATAATGAATAATGATTATCATATCAAAATACATATTATCCCATTTAAAAAACACTACATAAATAAGTTCAGCATATAATTCATGGATGAACAACTTCTTTATTAGACAGTAGCGACGTGTTGGTATATTTTCTTATACTAGTTTCAAGCATATGAGGAAAATGAGGGGTACAGCAATTTATGCATATAGGTATGATAATGAGAAAACCAAAACAATAACAACATGATAAGGTAACATCCTGATGTTCATCCATAGAATTACTTTTGTCTTTCTTATACATAATTTTCTAGAATGCCACCCAAACAGCTCAGCAACAAATTTAAATGTTACATACATTTTGCACATGGCCAAGTGACATGACATCAACATGGTTGACATGGTGGTATAAGCGTAAATTCTATTTACACTCGATGTTAGGGAGTCCAAATTTTTTCAAAAAATAACTTAACATCAAATAATGGATATCACACATCCAGATCGTTATGGTCACCTTTCAAAACATTATTGTCTAAGCCATATATGTCACTAACATACATTTATCCAAATCACGT
This sequence comes from Steromphala cineraria, assembly GCA_916613615.1. Lineage (NCBI taxonomy): Eukaryota > Metazoa > Mollusca > Gastropoda > Trochida > Trochidae > Steromphala > Steromphala cineraria. Next base: position 26,312,921 of record OU744732.1, read on the forward strand.
TTTATTACACAATACTGTTGTTTGAAGAGCTGATAACACTTCGCAAAATCTTTACATGTTACAAATGACTACAAAATGACAGCTATCATGCGGATGTCTACACATATAAATTTGATTTTATCAAATAAACTGCAATGCTAATATAAACTGGTACACAGTCTTCTATTATCTTATGTACAGCAAAAAATTATACTATTTCCAAAAACAATCTTTACATAAGTTGGTGTCAGTGAGGATCTACATATCATTATTCCTTTCTTTATAACCACTGCCATATGGAGAGGCTATAACGTCTTAGAGATACATTATACTAATGGCATAGTATGTTCTACATGTTGCTACATGTAAGTACAAATAGATATATAAGTACATATATAATAATTAAATATATACATATACAATTTGTATATATCTTATATATAATATTTGTATATTATATATATATATATAAATAATTATTTATACGTGTTATAAACGTTTACTTTTAAACGAATATTTATATGAATAACACTAACAGACTACACATTTCAGATATACAAAAATACCGATTCTGAATTACTAATCTAATCAACAATCGCCAAACTCTTGCTACCCGTATGCATGCAATGGCAAGTATATGGCATTAAACAAGACACTGGGCTGATTTGTGAAATAAAACATCCCGGTTAAGCCTATTTATCATTCAGACTGAATGCTAAGAGTTTTCTTAATCTTTTAAGCAGTTAATGGTTTGTCGTGTTGGAAAGGTTCATAATATAGAGTAGCAGTTCAACCTTGGTCCATGAAGGTTCTAAATATACCAAGGTTAATAAGGGAAGGTGAGATATTTTTGCTTTCACCGAATATACAAATAACCCACCTACGTCCGAGGCCTCACATGTGTCAAGGATAATTAGTTAAATATCCTTAAGCAGTTAAATAGAAAAGCCAATGTAAGTGGAAACATGATCAATTTCTTCTGGCACTATTAGAAAACACATGTTTTCGCACTCAATGCCGGAGAGTGCAATTAAACCGAAGAGTATAGAATCTTCAAAATGGAGATTTTATCGTGTTTTATGGATTATATTTTTGTGTATTTAAATTTGAAAATTACGCGGATGTTTAAATACCTTTTCCTTGATTTATAATGCAATTCAAATGTTACTCCAGTTTATCGCTATCATAATGTTTGTGATTATTCACATCTGAATTGAACACTTTGAAATCGATTCCGTAGCTGTAATTCTCATCATGTAGATTTTTTAAAAGGGCCGTTAGAGTCTTATCTCATTGGATGTTAGCAATTAGGTGGTTTAACATCATTCAGCAGCTTATCAGATCAATTATTTCCTTATTGAGCATTGACCATGTCAATCCTTGCATTGAGTGTTCATTATGATACTAATGGTGTGAAGAATAATACAAAATACTGTTCCAATTGTCTTATAAATGGTTGATGTTAATTCAGAGGGGTTTGAATCAGGAACTTTCATAGATTTTCTTCTTTAACTTAAAATACAGCAAAACTTTATTGACATGAATTGCGCAGACATCACAGTGACTAGCTTCAAAAACATATATAAATATTAACATTCTTAGCTAAATTCCGTTTGAACAAAAGCTACAGGTCCTTTAGAATGAAGTACTATAAAAGGCATACTTTTATCAAATATTTAAATAGAAATTATCATCTATAAGAGCAAAACATCTTGACTTAAATCACAACTAAAAGATTGATTGTCGTATTGGTTGATAAAAGGAACATTCATTGTGCATAATCCATTGATAGGTTTATCTGAATATTCTCAAACAATGTGAATAAAATACTGAACTGTCATCACAGATCTCAAGATATGAAGCAGAAACATTGTGTTGTGTTAGTACTTTCAGTCCTACGCTGTAGCATTTATTATGTAAGTGAATATGATACAAGTTACACAAACCCATTAAGTTTTTTTGAATAAAAATATTCTCCAAAACAGAAAATAATTATAAAACATATAGAAAACAGATTCTGAAAAATATTTATTTGGACAACCCCCCCCCCCCCCCCAGATAGTATACTTTATCACAGATCACATTTACATGTGTATTTGTTAATTCATTAAGGTTTGTTTTTTAATAGAATAGAGGATCTTGTAAGCATATAACAATTTCTAATAAAATATGAGTTTTGGTTTTCGAGTGTGTGTCTTCTTTAAAAATAGATTATATATTATCGATAATGAGGGATAATTAACTCAATATTAACATCTATTGCAACATATGCTGTTTCATTTGAGTTTAGAGATATGTTTAACTGTATTGATTGAATGTGATTTTCAAAACAGAACGCATTCCCTAACAGTCTAATTAAGAATTTTGTCACTACCATTACAGTGTAACATAACTCTGTTTTCCAATTTTATCATACAAAGTTTATCTTCATTCAACCAATATCATTTTAATTAAGGACCATATCCAAAAGAAATGCACTTTGAAAAACGCCACAAAAATTAACTCGTTTGATCCCGCAAGTTTTCTTCTTATGCCTAAAGTTCACTGAAGAAGCGCTGTTGGAAGCATTAGGAGCACTTGCTTAATTGCCCTCGTTGTATTCATGCTTATTTGAAAGAATCTCGCTGTGAGGCTTTTGGCAAAAGATTTTACCTGCTCTGATTGATTACCTTCTCTTCTTATACTTGTAAAATCTTACAGCCTTACAAAGATTAAGCTATTTTATAGGTTTACGCACGTTGTAAAACAGTTTGTTAACAAGAGTCAACTCCTAAAAGTAAAAAGCGCCTCTTATGTCGGTTGTTGATGGTAGCAAAAAGAAATCATGAAGGGTATTACAAATATTTACTCAAACCATTACATTCTTCCCATTGGGGTGTTTATTTGTTATTCATATTTTCGAAGCCACATGCATCATAAAAACATATTTCGTTACTTAGTTCAGTTGACTTGAAACTTTGACAAAAACATTATCTATCATGTATAATTTTGACTTGTTTTACTGTTAGTTTTCCCTCAGTGATTTCATGCAACAGATGTCAAGAAGTGTTCACATAAAAGCTTCAACAGTGAATGATTTACACTGCAACGTGCTTTACGTGTGAAATCATAGCCGGTTGTCTAAACACTGCAAGCCTGTAAATAAAATTATTCTCTGTCTTTTAAAGCTTCTCTTGAAAAAGTATATGTATTTCTGAGTGATGGACATGGCAAATTATCTCTATGTTTGAATATTCTAGCACATGAAATTTTTTTTTAACTTCCACCTATGCCTTCTTTTTAATGTCATACAAAGGAAGCTGCCCTTCAAAACCTGAAAACAACAAAAATAGAAACCGCAGGGTCACCAAATCCAAATTATTATCCTTCTTTTCAAGAGTCTAGGGTGTTGTGCAGGAGAACTCCTTATAATTACACATCCTTTACACATGACGATCCTTTGAAGAATTTTTACCTGGCAATTTATAGTCTCGATGAGATAAAGACATTAACGACATATAAATCATTAAATAAGACGTTGGACGGTGACATTGAACTAAGCCAGAGATCTAGATATCAACATAGGTAACACTTAACATACAAATATATATAATGATATCCTACGTCAGGGTTGATTAGCAAAAATGATAGATTTCCTTCTGATGTACTCAAACCCACGTGTTTTACACTTGTTAGCTTAGTACTAAATGGTATGTTTATAGCAGTTATTTAATCTAGCAGTAGCAGCTTCTATTTCACTGGTCATTTCTTTGCACAAACAGCAGAAATAATACTTCGAATTTATTTGATATCCATACACTTTAATAATTGAAAGTAAGAAGTAGATATTCTCATTGTAAAAGTATCACAGTTGGTTTAGATATATATCATTTTAGATTCAACCTTATCTGATTGTCCAAAGAATTACATCTTCGAAGTTCGTGGTTTTAATGAATATGACAAAACCTTTGACAGTTGCTTTGCAATGTAGTAGTATTTTGATGGTCAAAGGTACATAGAGGATATTATATGAGTGTCCATGACATACTATGTTTACGACACGAGTGGCTAAATATAAGTACTTCCCGAGCGAGAGCGAGGGTTATACTGATATTTAGGCACGAGTGTCGTAAACATAGTATATCATCGGCACGAATATAATATTCTGTTTATTACCGTAGCCTCCAAATTAAAGAAAATACTCAAAACATACTTCTAATCATAGGCGGAATAGCCGCCACCGGCCCGTATAGAGTGTGACGTCATAGGTGAACCGTGACGACAAAGCATTGTTAATAACATGACATCATAATGAAAAAGTGATATTCTGCCCTAGGGCAACATATGAAAAATATGAACCTCTGTATGACTGCCCTCGTAGGTAATAAAAATAGATAAGTGAAATGTTTCTTCGAGGGGTTTAACTGAAAATTTGTTTTGTACATTTGAACATTAGGCGCTTCATATACATTATGATATATAGAATCATGGTGTTTCCAATTATTCTAACATGCTCATGTTGTTTGCTCTAATATATGTTTCAAAAGACATTAAGAGAGAGGCGAAACTCGAGCAAGAGTTAAAAATCTTATCATCCGCATAGGTTATTTCTTACGAAATTTAATATGCTTGTGGTTTTAATTAAAAAATCATAAACAAATATCCTTTCTTTATTAGAGTTTTGCCTGAATACCGTAGGTAGCTGGTCGGTAAACCTTTCATCTGCTAATTACAAACCAAATTTGGTTCAATATACAGTAATTAAAGGACGCCTTTTACCAGCAGCATGGAGGTTCACGAGAATTTAAAACAGTATTTCATTCATTATGACTAAACCTGTAATAATAATAATGATATTAACTAGGATTGCCGCGACAGTACTTAGGTCTTCATGACTTCTACTTTGACCTTCACACAGTGTTTGACCTTCACATGCATGTTTGACCTTCACATGCATGTTTGTTAAAGAGGTATACAGTAAGCTATACATTATCAAAATGACCGAATCTCACATGATATTCAATGTGTAGAAAAGTTACTATATTGACCAACGTCAGGTATTACATTCTTTTAGCTGTCTGAAGATATAAAAACTTTGCCTTATGGGTGTTTGCTAATAAGCTACGATTTTATTACTTCTATCACAATCATTCAGGAACAAAAATTAGGATTGACCTTATTTAACTCGTCCGAATTTCAATGTTTATGAGCTATCTGAGTTTTTTCCCAGGATTTTAAACTCTTTTGGCTGTCTTATGATATATAGAGCAATGTTTTATCGTCTGGCGTTAATTAGTTACGATTTTGCAAACATACCCACCCAAACACCACTTTCAAAATTGAAAGTTTGACCCTTCCTGGTAACCAAAAGTGAAGTTCGCGAGCTAATGTATTCTTTTATCTCGAAGAGCTTGCTCATGTCTAACTCTCATGCAAAAATCATTAAATTAAACTGGCCGGTTTTTGAGTTATGTGCCCTTTAATTTGGCGATTTTGAAAATTTCTTCAACTTTGAAAGATCACAGCAACAGAGGTATTTAAACGATAAACTACAATGCTTCAGCTACATTATGTATGAATATCAGCCATGCAAAGTATCTTCGAATTAGGAGCAGCCGTTTTGATAATAATAAACTTACAGAAATTGCATAAATACAATAGGTCTTCACGACTTTGTCTTGAAGACCTTATAATAATACATAATAATGTAACGACATAAAATTTTATAAACATTTGAAATATCTGCATGAATAACATTGACGTCAATTGTTGTGGTTCTAGTGTATATTGCTTCTCTCCCCACAAACGTTACTCAAGTTTTATAAACCCCCAGACAAACGAAAGTACACACCACAGTTGTTTACATCTACCTGATATAAAAGAAACAGGTGATGTATTAAGTTAAACCACGTTAGCAATTAAACATATACAGTTGTTGGGGAAAAAAATAATTGGTGTCTGCTTAATATTGTGTTGAAATAACTTTGTTTAATGTAGGCAGGGGAAAGAAATAGAATTTACACTATCACGGCTCATTTCGTTTTTAAAATGTTGTCAATATGTGAAAAAAGGCACGTTACTGATTTTCACTTTTTTGGAAACGATGATTTAACTATTGTTTTGAGCAGCATATAAATAGGGCATCCTCAACTCTAAATATTAGTTTTTAAAGATCTTACATGTGATAAATTCAACTAACATGTATACTTACTTTTGCCTGTCAGTTTATGACTTAAAATCCTTTTTGTGGACGGAATGATGTAGGCGATGAAGAACTTTTATCCACATTTATAAATCAGTAAGAATTAAACATGTACAATGCTTATATTTCAAACAAGAATACAAGTAGTTATCATTTATTTTTCATCAATCATTTACATTTAAGAATAAATAGGATGTATCTCTTATTAATGAATTAATTTTCTACCTCAAACCACCTTTGTTCTAGGTCAACTTTCACAAATACAGATTAACATCATTCAATCAGTTTAAATCTCTCAAACCACGGACACTAACCTATACGCATCATTAGTAAATAACAGATTGAGTTTTGAATAAACAGTTGATCGTTTCCAATAGTAGATGATTTAAAGACCTAATAGATGATTTGTTAATGCATTGCATTGCAATCACCATTCATTCATGTTTATGTATGTTATCAATTTAGATCAATTGCAGATGTAGCACACATCAGATGTAAAGGTAACATGTGAGTCCCAAATTCATCAATCAAATTGAGACAAGTCAATTGAATTGTGAACCTTCTCCCTAATTCATGTAGATCTATTCTCATATCCTATGTTCTCATTGTATCTAAATGTTTAAAGGTCGAGTTGAGGGCAATGTTCATACCGACAGATCCAAATCAACCATAATACGTCTGTTATCACCACCGGGAACGAATTAAGTTGTGAAGAATAGACGTATTACATTTGTTGGAAAGAACTTAAATTAAACGAATGCCTTTGTCATCTGGTTATGGTTTTATTACTTTGACCGCTTGGTATAATGTCAATTATGTTCTTCTCTGCAGTTTCTTGTTTTATCTCGATTGGATTATTGAAATGGAATTGAAAAATATCGTTTAAGATCACAATACACCAATATAATTATTATTAAAATTTTACTTAATAGATACATTTCATGCATTGCAGTGTCTTGCCATCATTATTGACAAGAAGATTTTGATAGACCATATTGAAGATGTAAGGACCATCTAGTTAACATGTACAGACCCTTGCAGAATTAGTTACCTGAAAACCGCGGTCTGATTGCAGTCTGATCGCGGTCAACCGCGGTCTGCAGCTAGCTGACTGCAATCTGATCGCGAACCGTGATCAGATTGCAGTCAAACTGCGGTCGATCCGATCAAGGGGTGAGAGTGATTATAGACATTGTCTGCATGTCGGCAGTACAGCATAAGTTTAATCATAATAGATTAAGAAACTCAAATCTGCCGTATTCGGTCCAAATTGATTTTACTACATGATTTGTTATTTGTTATTCAAACTTTAACAACGCATACTATTCCTTTGTTCAGATACTTCATGTCTACCTTCTACACTGTCGTAAAACGTATAGCGATTTTTTGCACTGGTTAAAAAATGAAATAATATCCTGTTGCATAAAGTGTAATTTGAATGTACCTTGCTACGACTTTTTGTAGCGTATGTGTAAAGTTATGAACATCGTTAACTCATCATTACTTATATTCCTCATTCATACAAGAGAGATATATCACTTTATGGTGTTATGAAAGCCATTTGACTTCTCTGTAGTTTGTGGGTGTTTAAATTTTAAGACGGCCGAATGAAATCGTGAAAATCTCCATGCCAATACACGTCATAACGTTATACACAAGTTTTAATGACAGATGTAAATTGTTAAAGAATTCGTGATATCATATTTGATTTTGTTGAATTTTGGAGACAATAGGAAGAAGGAATAATTACTGATCATGATATGTTCGGTTTTTGGACAACACTGGGTAATTTAGACAGGACACAATGGGAGAAAGTTGTATTATTGGTATATGACTGTCATTTTCAAATATTTTTTCAAAACTGTACATTTTAATTCTTTGTGTGCACGACCTTTTTTTTAATACATTTGGAGGAAATAAAGATGGCTTATCAATCATCGTGACAATCTCACATGCCAGTATGGTAAGGCATAACTGAAACGGTACAACCAGTAGCAGTAGTAATATAATATAAAATGTTTCCATCAAATCAAGTTTAATGGTCTATTTTCAAGGTATAACTGAAATAGAACAAGAACACATATGTAATATTGATTATCTGTGATCAGTTTTGCCGATATATGTGCATTAATTTATATGCGAATTGAGACTTTTGAGAATTTCACCTTCCGGGCCGCATACCTTTAATGAGAAGATCTATGTAGATTTTGTAATTCTGTCATGAATGTAAATATTACAGTGTTTATGTTTTCACGGGTAAGTTTATAATTATGATAACACCCGATAGAAACAGTCAGAGAAAAGTTTATGAATTAATTTTTATGTACAACAGCGACTTCTGACCGATGGTGTCATATACCGCATTGATTTTTCAAAAACGTTCACCTTTACAGGTTTAACAAGTAGTTTATTGGTCGAGTCATTCAGGGTTGCTGCCAAATTACCAGTTATCAGTATGTCAAAAGTCTTGTACTTTAAAATGGCTCAGGTTCATACACGTGGGATCAACAATTTAAGTTGGATCAACCATTTAAGTACGCGGATTAAAAATCGGCAAAAATACATACCATAGACAAGAGATTTTATCTATTAATGTGGACATTTGTCAAGATTTTGTGCCTTTTAATCTAGCTTTATAATGTTCAGTCCAGAGTTTTTATGTATTGTTGCCAAAAGCTGCAGATTTATTTCAGAAAAAGGAAAATCTTTTTTACGTTAGGTTAATTATATTTCATAGTCAATTTTGTTGTATTTATATTTCATATGTCGTAGTCTCTCATAACCCTCATATCAACGGTTGGCTCTTATGTTTTTGTTTTTAGCAAATTATATATGTATGTAATTCATAAGATGCTTATACGGTTTTAATTTGTTTTATCTATTTGTAAATGTTCTATGTAACCCAGCACGTGACTTATTTTCTCTCTCTCTCTCTCTGTTGATCGGCCCTGTTCGTTTCATTCAAGGACATTTGAACTTGATTTGGAGAACTCATCAGCTTCATCTCGTTTACTTTAGGGTGGGAGATTGCCCCTATTTTCCTCTTTATTGTGTATTGCTTTGCCTACATACCTGATACAAAGGCCGCTGCCATTACTTCGTTAATTAACCCTTGACCCGATTTACTACCCAACATCTCGCTGTCTTACCGTCTCGCTCTAGGAGACAAATTACCACAAGAAAGGACTTCCGGTTATGTAAAGGGCCATAAAGTCCCGATTGTTTCACGAAGATTAAAAAGGAATCGAAGAATAGTATGTTTTAACGTGTGATGTGCCATTTTGCTGCACTGATTTAATTGGGGGAGGGAGAGGAGAACACTGTTAAACATCAATTATTCAGTGTCGCCTACAGCTCGGCTGTACAATCTGAACGCACATACATCTGTAGATTCAAAGTCGGAAACATCAAAGTCCTATTCAGCGATCAAAGCGGTATATCACATACCCATTTCATATCAACGCCGGTGACCGGATTGGTGGTATTTATTGTCTGATATTGCTAAAGAGGTTATGTAATGTATTTTTCCCAGGAATGATAGATCGTTATTGCCAGTTCCGTTATATATGGGAATGAGCGATTTTAGAGCGTAGCCGAAATTACCAGGCGAACACTTTGAAAACTCATTAGAGCGTGACCAGGCCTGTCGCCACTTGCGTATCTACCATAATGTCCAGAGATAAACCCCCTTAAAACCTAAACCATTTATGTGTTAAATTCTGATTTATAAAAATGGCAGAAGCAGGTACATTAATATCTAAGAAATACGCTAAACTCGAACTTTATAAAACGGTGAGTCAATTTTGTTTGCGGATTCGCTTTGATGGATGTGACTGTACCATTATGCGGAATGTGATGATCCCAAATATAACATTGGTGCATTTTCAATACGAATCGAAACCTTATATATCATAAATATATCAATCACTGGTAACAATAATGTATGTTTAATTATTCTATTCTTGACATGTGTTGTAAAAATACGGATATTGATCATAACTTACTATAGATTATTCACTGTGGCGTCTATATTTTTCATAAAAATAAAGATATCATAATAAATAACATTTAACCGTCCACACTTTTCTTTTCCATTCATATCACCATGGTACAATTATCCACCGTCTAATGGCTCTTTAGAATAAATCTTTATTTTGCAGTAAACTCACAAAAATGTCACATTATTTAGGTATTCTCTTTTAGAAAATATTCGGTTAGGTCACTGAAAATATAAACAATTTGTTATTTGTCACCATAAAAAAAAAAAGTCAGTGTATGTTATGTAAGATTCAGCAAACAACAGACCATCAGATCATCACTTTAAACAGACAAGTCTAGCCACAACGGTGCCAATATAACAATGACATTTTATCAAGATGAAGCCTTGTTGCGTCATTTATAGGGTTTTGAAATATACAATGCGACATGTTTATACAATTAAAAATTAGCTTGAATAAACTATTATTGAGCCGTCAGATATCTATGCTTTCGGAATAAATAAAACTTGAATGTATTTTGTAACTATTTGTATGTAAAATGAACGATGAAAATGGTGTCATTACACGTTGAAACTACTCCCCTTCTCCTACGTCATAGAAGGTAGATACGCTCGTGACACTCTTCAGTGACCACAGATTCTGTTCGCCGCGGCCGATAAGCTGTATTTAGGCAGGTTACCGTCGTTCTTTCGAAAATTCAAAGTTGAATATAATTCAAAATGCAAGCCCCTTTTCATGAATCCCCAAAGTGGCTATAGACCATTGTAGTCCTCCTTAACGATAAGAACTGATGAGGGATACACATGCCTAATCACTGATGAAAGTGGTATATCACATGATCACTCTATGTTACCGCCGGTGACCAGTTTGTCGGTATGTATTGAGTGACAATGGCGTCATCACTGTGTCTTGTATGTTGTATCTTATATTTAGACTGCTTCAATAAAAAATAATGTCTTTTGACCTCAGGCGATCATTCATTGATATACGTTTTAAAAAGGATGAGTTAGTGTCAGGATTAATTGTGCAAACACTAAACGACGACAGTTTCTGGTACTGGGCAAAACGGTTTTACTGAACACTTCTCATATTTGATAAAACCTAAATCAAGAATGTCATCTATGATGTTGAAAGAGATTATCATAATACGTTAGACATATATGATAGTAAGAAAATGACATTAACGACTTATCTTATAATTATTCTATTTTTTTGCATTAAATTACAAACTATCCACTGAAAAAAAGATATAAATAATGTAATAATGATTTTTGATATCAAAAAGCAAGAGTCTGATATCTAATAATTCCTAAATTTGATGATAATGATGTTTCTGAATAACATGAACCCGTAATGTAGCATAGCGACACAAACAGTGGTATATTAAAATTCAGTTATTGAAACAGTGTCAATTGTTCAATAGCAGCATTTACAGGAAATTAATACAGCCAAATGTTAATTCATGACAAATTTACATTCAATCATTTCTTATGTTTTCCCGAAATGTTCACTAAAATTACAACCAATCCCGATGTTATGTAACTACGAGACGAGTGACACATGAATCAACTCGTCGGTCTGTCTCTTCTAAGTAAATCCTGATTCACCGAGGGAGCTAGCTAATCACCGAGACATACACATGTACACCTGTTGTATGTACACGATGTCAGACAAACAGACAGACAGAACATTTGTGTCTCTCTTGTTTACACAACCAATCTATCAGCACGAATAATTACCACCTGCAGTCGTTTTTAAGATTGTTATATTATTGTGCCAACACCCCAATCTCCCGGAAACACTTAGTCTTCATCTCGAAAATGAAAGGAAACTCTTTTGAAAGTTCTAATAACCACAAACATATTTTTTTCTATTTCTTTGGAATATATGAAAGTCTGATTACAATATTGTATAGTGCGTCAAAGGTCGCTACTCAAATATGTTCAGTTAGTCGCATACTGTTTCGTCGAATTTATAGTTTTAGGATAGAAAAATCCATTCAACGGATCGGTACTGTAGCCTACTTCATTTATTAACTTAGATTCTCCCAGTGTCTCTTGCTCGTCAAACTTCGAATGATCGTCACAAAATCACCCAAGCGTTATTCGACGGATAGGTACAGAATCAGTTTTGAAAATTCAAAGGATCAGGCTGTAATTGTTCAGTTTGGTAATGGAAGCCACTTTTGATGGGTCGCTTAGACTTGTCTGGCCACAAACCAGTGAATGCATGACTACACACTCCCCCTTTTTGTGACCGGTCGTCATTAACAGAATCAGTCTCGTTATCTATACATCTATCGTAACAATACCACAGAAAAAATAAAATAAATAACGATTTTCAGAAAATGATTCCACTCAGTTAGATAAATCATTTGACGATGTAACACTACTAAGCATTTGGTGTAAAAGGGATATCAATGGTAATTAAACAATTATTTAGGCGGTATATCAGTTGAATTAATGATGCATTACTTTCTATGTTTATTGTGTCACAACCGCGCAAGTTTTATGGCCCCTAACCCAGGTGGGTTTTTCACAGCCGATAATTACGCTGTCTTAATGAAAGGCCAATTAAAGGTGTTTATTTGACAAATAAAAAAAAAAGCTAGTTTATTTTTTATTTTTTGAAAAATCGAAAAGTGGTAAAGTCGAGGTTAATGGATGTTTAACTTAACGATTGACATGTAAAGTTCATTTACGGTAATTAATATGCTCACATGGCAATTTAAAGCACGATTTTCTTACTGAAATAAAGGGATCTTACGAAAAGATAAATACGTGTTAACAATGGCTAAATAAATAGAGATTATTACCCGAGGAAGTGTGTCATATGACTTTTACGAAACGAGTGTGAATTTTTGTAATACCAGAGCGAGAGCGAGGGTTATACACAAATTTGCACGAGTTTCGTAAAAGTCATATGACACACTTCCGAGGGTAATAATTTCTTTATTTCCGATTCTATTCCATTTTATCATCTTAAAAATATCCATGAAACGGGCCGCTTCCGTTGCGACGGCCGACTACGATGACGTAACAAACAATGGTGTTATGACGTCCCAGGCGAAAAAATACGGGAACTCGCGCTACAACAATCGTTGCTAGGAAAAATTGATACGTGCACTAGTGCTCATATTGAAAAAACGTCACCACTTATTTCCAACCGTATGGGTAATAATACTTTGTATCAATAAAAATAGTTCTAAAACGAATGCACAATGTTCGGTTACGTCATGTGAGCCGATTTCCCTTCGAGCGGCCACATTGTATTCCATAATGTTCACACATTAAAATGGTCGCTCGAATGTTCAAGTTCAAGGGATCTGACTGATATGGCGAAACACAGTGTGTTATAAACATCCAACAAGCAGGTTAATTTCGAATATGGTATAACTACTTGGCCACTAATTCATCAAACCGTTTAGACACCTTTGTGGCACCATTTTGACACATAATGAGGCACCATTTTGACAATAAAAATGATCGACACACACAAATATTCCAGTGCACATATTGTATTATGTATATGTATTATGTGTTATGATAGTGTGAGACAAGAAGGATTGCTAGCGTATCTCATTCCTACAGTTTAGTATCTAATTCAACGCCGCTTCAATTCATATTTCTCAAATCTGGATGAAAAACAAATATCAAACTCAATGAATATACTGTATAATTTTCTGCCATATATTTTATGTAGCGTATGAAACTTTATGTTGTTCTGTTAGTGAACGTCACCCATTATTATTTTTGCAAATATATCTTCGAACCGCCTTAGCATAACTTGTTGGCCAAACCGATTCATTTATCTTTTATGAAATGAATATGTTTAAACCAAATCAATGAAATCAAAAATAAAAAGAACAATATAATGTGTTTAAAACATCAAATCAGTGAATACATTATGAAAAGTGTCATGTTGTTGGGTATGCCAAATGAGGAAGAGGGCTGCAGCTCTAAATTAAATTTTTGTCGAAGATACGTTTTGGCAGTGGTTCAAACCAAGTATCGATTGTAATGATTAGTACCAGGATCAGCACCTACATATAATCGACCGAAATATTTGTAATAACTTGAGGGAATTGGATACCAACTCAAAGGTGTATACACGTGAACTGAATGTAATTGAAAAATTAGTTCATTGTCCATTGTTATCTGAAAACCAGTATAGTATGACTAAATATTGGTGTAAGCTTCTCGTGTGTGATTATGATATTTTACGTATTTGTTATGAGTATCTGTAAAAGGAGTTGAAAATTTAACCTGTTCAGATTCCCACGTTTCAGGTTAAACGTATACTGTTATTGTCATTAATTTCATTTAAGTATGATTATAGATTGAATATATTATTCATCAGTGTTAAAACAATAGGCTTTCTTATAAACAGTTAAATATGGGGTCTCTGAAAAACCAAATGATTATTACCATATCACCCAGTTAAATATCTTGCTCATTGCGTAATAATACTTTTGTTTAATGTTCACTGTAATATTATTCACGCAAATCTATTACATATCATTACATGAAATATGTATAGAAAAACCTACACTTTGTCTACTCAACAGTTCTTATTATCAGTAGAAACTGAAAATATAATGAAATAAATATTGCTCATCTCAAATAACCAATGTGAACAGATGAAATTGTAGACGAATTATTCTTTATATTAAAGTGGCAGTAGCACGTTCTTTCTTGAAGAAAAACAATATAAATTTGTCACTGATAATTGAATGTTAATGATTAATGTATTATCTTGATAATGTCAAAAATCGTATTACACAATCATCCATTGTAAGAAAATAAATTATAAAGTTTCACATAAAGACCATTGGCGGTCATTTTTGTATGAACAACTTTAGCTCATTTTGTGTAAGAAAACAAGAATCCAATGGCTGAACTTTACAAAATATATTTAATTCATTACTGCTTCATTCAGTTAAAATATTTGTCTTTCAACTGGAACCATTTATTTTCATTTTCCTGACATCAGCTTATATTCCTCCAAAAAACGTACTACTGTCCCTTTTAAAATATCCTTTATATGTTAATTCCAGAATACGATTTGTCAAACCTTACGCAAGTTTTTAAATACTACAATGTTTATTAAAATCACGCCTCACAACACATAACCTAGTCTTATTCAATTCGAATTGAGTAAAAGAAAATTATTTGTATTGATTACTGATAATCACTCCTGGCTGTAACAAGTGAAACGGTGATACCGATGTTGCATATAACTACTACATGTTTAGTGTTTACAATTAACATGTTTTATTTGGTCATAAAACATATGCCTTTTCCATACATATGTAAATCGACCATAACATTGTTTATGCGTTTTCAAATTATAACTGGCGACAAACATATCTGTACAAATTGACTGTCCTCTTTATATCAACTGATGGGCTTTATAGATCAACTTTTCCTTCTTTCAATGATTCTGAATTGACCACGGTCAAACGCGATCAGAATGCAACCGCGGTCCGACTGCATTCTGATCGCGGTCAACTGCAATCAGATTGCAGTTTGATCGCGGTCAACCAAATGATTTACAGAAAATGTGTTTTATCTTATCCAGCTCTACTGTGATGTGTCTGTGTGACAAAACCTGCAGTCTTTTACTTTACAAACGCCAAAGTGTCTTATATAATCCTTATTTTTTTCGTTGTTCTGATGTGCACATATATATGTAATATATATTTATCTGTATTGGTTTTACTGCATTGTAAATTACTGTTATCTTATAACAAGTATATTGCAATGTTTTATAGTCTCTCGTAACCCTGATTGGGTGGTTCGCTCATTTTATGTACTTTTTATGATTTTTTCTTGTATGTAAATAATTGTGAGGTGAGACTCTTATAAACATATATCTATCTATCTATATGCCGAAGCATTTGAAGATTGATTAAGTGGTTTAAAAAATTATCTGAAACCATCATCTCACAGAAATCCCATAATTGTGATAGATTGAAGGTTAAAAACAAATTGAAATAAGGTTCTTCTAATACATCAATAATCTAATGGACTCAATACGTTATGTCAAGTAAGCTACCTAACTATCTAAAGCTTTTTTTCACATTTGTCAATGATACCAAAGAGATGGGCGACATATCCAGTTAATGCGACATCATTATGTTTAAGTGAGGTCTTATCTGGCACCGAATTTAAGTTCTATAAGTTTTTGAATGGCTAATTTCAATTGTTCTCAAGAACAACCAAAAACCAATTCGAGTTAACATCACATATTCTCCAAAACTCAGTCAATTGTTTTTCGTTATGAATCATATGGACATTGATGAAGATAATATTTTTATATTTTAACTTACTCAGTGAAGGATCAAATGACGTTTCAAGAATCTGAATGCATCTCTCAGAAAGTTAAAAGTATTTTAACAGAAAGCAAAGGATAATAATAAGATTTTCTCCTGAGATTAATTTTTTAAAAATAATCAAAAATTGCTAGAACAGAACACCAATGACTTTATTACTCTTTCAATTACAAGTCATGCTTTTCCAAAATAAAATAGAAATATTAATACTTGGCTTTGAAATTACAAAAATGGTAAGATGGATATTTTAAAATTGCAATCTTTTAATCTGCTTTAATTAGATAATGTTGCCTCGCACACAATAACTTTTCAAACAATACCAACACTAAGGAACATTTTTCAATCGGATTTGTAGAGCGAAATAAATCTTTCTTGGTTTATTAAATTTATCTAATTTCAGACAGCATGCAATCCCTGTGCAATAGACAAACTGCCATGACAAGAATTCAATTGCCACGATCTCATGAAGATAGTTCAAACAAGTAAAAGAATATAAAATAAGCTTGTTACTTTAAGAGAAGTTCATGGACATGTCTACGCATCAGAAAAGGGTTGTTATAAACCTTAAATGGCCTATTAAGCAACTGAAACTCGTTAAAGCTATGGATTGTCACGAGTCGGATTCCAACCTGCTACATCATTCTTCTCAAGTTTTCTTGTGATATGTTTTGCTTTATGGGGAAAGTTTTATGAGTGTTATATTTTGTTTCGTAACAACAACAATTGCTATATCCATATTTATGCATTTTCAAGGTAAAAGGATTATTTAGTTAGTTTTAATTTAATCCATAATGCTGATCCGCAATGTGAATACAATATGGTAACAAATGTCAATATTTCTTCAATCGATATCTGAAATAATTAAATCGTTTGATAAAATACGGTATCATATACTTGTTTATAAATACAGAGGTTTTGAATTCACGATACACCCTTCTTCAAGCACCCTGTATCAGCCCGCAGGGCAGATAAGCTGGATCAGCCCGTCGTCAAAGGTAAAAAGCTATATCAGCCCGTCGTCAAGGGATTTGAATGTGGAATCCTAGGCAACGAACGCAAAAAATAGATCGAAGTCACAAGGAATTTAGAGTTGTCTCCCTTTGTACAGCTGACGTTAGACAGTGGTCGACATCGCGAAAACGCTGCAGTCACTTGCGGATAGGATTTGTCAGTTTGATTATTACTTTGATACAACCTTTCTTTCAAGTTTGGAAATTCAACCAGAGATTAAATGAACTCAAAAGTCGCAAGAGGTGTAGGCTCGGGAGCTGAACGTTTGTTGGTATTGTGTTAGTTATTCAAACGGATAAAATCAGCCACATGTTAATGTTATGAAATAAGTTTTAAAATGTTACCCTTGTTTTTGTAGTTTGTTTGGTTAGTATATTTGATAAAAATAATATGATATGGGTATTGTCACATCACGTTCGGTATTAGCCCGAGACCCCAATATCAGCCATCGAGCTAAAGCTCTCGGGCTGATATTGGGGTCTCGGGCTGATACCTAATGTGATGAGAAAATACACATATAATACTATCTATTTATATATTGAAATAAAACTAAATGAGTTGGCATGACACTCCATGGAAATATATCATGAGAGTATGATTTACAAGTGAGGCAAATACAAAGAGGCTCTCAAAATATTACTGAAGAGAATTTATATGGTTAATTACTGTATTGATATCAATGATCATTAATTCTATAAATCATGTGGTATGTATAAATTTATCATCACACATGGACCAATGCATTAACTAGGATCATGTCATGGTTTTGCATTAAATAACAGAGTTTAAACAAACTTTTATTGCATTTTAAGAGAGTTGAGTTTATGTTTTGTTTTACAAATGAATTTGTTACAATGTCAAACAGACATGTATGTTTTAATATATCCATTTATGACAGGTAATGGTTGAATTGATGTAGTTATTATTTTCCAAAATCTTTGTTTTGAACTGATACCTGTAAAGAAATATGTTTGATGCAGCCTTCAAACATATGTAGTTGACTGAGCTAAAAGCACTTCACTATTAGTGTAAAGGAAGTCATTCAGACATGTAGGATGCACTATTAAGTGTTGTAAATACATATCTGGAAGAAGTATCTATTTGGAAATGTAGGGCTGCAGGCATCTTCAAAACTCTTTGCAGACGTATTTAGCAAGATCGGTTGTCAAAGATACATACATATCATGTTTGGATTTGTATGTAGTCAATGTTTTCGTTATATTCGGACTTGCATTATGGAGGCATGATTTGTTCAGTGTTTATAAACTCTTGTTAAAATACGTTATAAACATATGGCCAGACACCTTGTAAACACTTGAAGAAATCTCAGATGTATAGATAAAACCATGTAATAGTTGTTCATTCAAATTGTGATGAAAAGTATACATGTACTACTGTCACATTACCTGACCAGAACATCTCTAAATCAACTCCAAAATCCGTTTTCCGTAGGTATGATAGAGTAAGTCAAGTACACGATACTAAATAACTTGTAGCAGAACAGTTCACATCTAAACTAAGATTTAAATGTCTTTATTATCTAGGAGTCAGCTGAAGCAAATTGGAAGAAACCCATTAAAACACATAACCTAATATGTTTTCATCGATGAACTGTCAATACTTTTGAGGAAAAATTATATGCCCCTTAAAACCAAGGGCCGTGGTTATTATGAGTATGAGAACTTCTGATCCCAAGTACAGTTAAAAAAGGTAGAATATTTAAATTAAAGGACAAAAGTAAGAAAGAGGTCAAAACAATTATGATATCGATTTTCAATTTAGACCGTCCTTTTACATATGTTTACCAGAGACGACAAAAACGGCATAAAAAGAGAGAGAGCACTTTGACATGCTCAGCTTCTAATCAATTAGTTATTCACATGGAATGGAGGTCGTTACGCCCTGGCGGGAACTAAGTAGGAAACCATATCAGTAATGTTTTATTACCCGTTAAGATCATTTACCAGCTGAAACCAATACTTCAAATAAAGATAAGTGATACATTTTTAACAAATTGACAATAGATTGAACTTTCATGTCTTTTCACAAGACATTGGCCCATGGACATTTGAACATGAATTCAATTGTCGACATTCTCTATGACATGTTATGCAGTTTAAATTTTGAAGCAAAACAATAATAATGACCATTTACAACGCATCCAGAAATATCAATAACAATCAAGATCAGATTAACATCATATAAACGTCCTTTCTAATGATAATCTAACCAATTTCATTGTACTCCAGGTTAAACTGAAGTTCATTCTATAATACAAAAACGCAGGGTTCATATTTACATATCTGACAAGATTCATGAATAACTGCACCTTTCGTCAGTAAGGGTTTAATTTCAACAAATAAGCATTCCTTCTAAACGAAATCGTCGTTGCTGTTCAATGTATCTATTGTGGATAACACGACTCTGTATAATTTACAGTTAGATTCGAATGAAATGTGTCACCCAGCAGCAAATTCCTGAAATTGCATAGATTCAGGACATGATAAAATAAACACGAAAATTAGATTTGATAACGAATACGAACACGATTAAAAACGTTGTACATAAGTGCTTGACCTGTTAACTGTAGACGAAACCAAATAATAATCGGCCATACCTCGGCCAAAAGAAAGGATTGTGGCGATCAGATAAATCAAATGGGTCCCTTGAGGTGCTTGTCTTAAGCTGTTGATAGTTAAAGCCTGTACTCAACCGAGACCTAAGTCAGAACTTATAACTTAGCAAGAACATTTGTACAATAAGCACATAAATCAATTTTCTTTTCTGCATAAAGGCCATCATTATACCTGAATCTTGCAATAAATATAACAAGATGTGTTTGTGAAACACGAATGCCCCCGGATGCATCCTGCTCGCTGTGTCAAGGTCAAGGTCACAAGGTCAAATGTCAAGGTGTCATCTGAAAGGTCTCATCACAAGGGATCCATATGTCAAGTATCAAAGAGCTAGCTCTGACCAATCAAAAGTTATGACCAAGGTTAAAGTTTTTGTGGACAAACGGACAGACGGACGGACGGACGGAAAAGGTCAAATATCATGGTGTCATCTGAAAGGTCTCATCACAAGGGATACACATGTCAAGTATCAAAGACCTAGCACTGACAGTATAGAAACTATAGCCAAGGTTAAAGTTTTCGGAAAAGGCTCGCTGTGTCAAGGTCAAGGTCACAAGGTCAACTGTCATGGTGTCATCTGAAAGGTCTCATCACAAGGGATCCATATGTCAAGTATCAAAGAGCTAGCTCTGACCAATCAAAAGTTATGACCAAGGTTAAAGTTTTTGTGGACAAACGGACAGACGGACAGACAGACGGACAGACGGACGGACAGACGAACAGGTGAAAAACAATATACCCCCGGAATCTCCGATTCGGGGGCTTAAAAACAGGTAAGAGATGTCAACGAATCACAGCAAATTAGCATGGTAAGTTGATTAACCTCAAAGGAACACTCCGGAAATTGACCCTGACAGGTGGTGAGGATAACAAACTTTGGCATCTATGTCATGTCTATCTGGAGGAAGCATGTGTAGTAATTTCCTGGTGAAACGCCACCAACATTCTACTCTTTGTCAATCTGGTAGTATCCTCTAGTCATCAATGTCCTTTAAGGTTATGTGTTAGAGATGATAACGGTTGTAATTCTGCCGTACGTTTTAACAGCCAAATATCGTTTTATTTAAATCATCTGTTTCAGTAGTGATGACTTCCGCTACAAACAATAACAAAAAAAACCTTCATGAAAATTTGAATGCTTAACGAATTCTACTACAACAATTAAAATACAAGTAAAGATTCAAAACTGCCACATCAATTCTAGGTAAAATGATAACATTTTGAAAAGTCATCAATTATATTTTCAAATATGTTCATACATCATGTTAAATATTATCCATACTTACGGATAGAACAGTTTTGCATTTTCTGTAAAATTTAACACCTAGCATGAGCATTCAAAAAAACAAAGCTCAATATCTCTGTTTTAGAATAGGATTAAAGTCAATTCTACCTTGTTTCGATTGTTAAAGTTTAAAAGACAATTAATAAAAAACATTTCTCATCAACAGCTTTTAGAAATTGTCTTTGCATTAAATACCCAAAATAACTTCATTATGAAACATTCTATGCATGTTTATTTTTAAACTTTGTAGTAATTAATTTTACTATCTACAAACGTCCAGTGATTACTTTGAGTTTCTTCAATATCAAACAAATTGATTCACTTGCTGTATGCATATTGGTGAATTCTATGTTACTTGAAATGTCAATAAAATTAACTTGGTCAATGTACATGTATCTGAAAGAAGGGATTAAGGCTTACTGCTGTTTTGCATGATCGTCTGATATAAGGAACCTGTAATGCAATAATTGCATAGTGTAGCTTTTCTTTTGATGTTTAAATGTCTGCTTTCTTTAATTGTCAGTGTCATCTACATGAAAAGTAAATCAATACTTTTCGTCTGGATATTTCACTTATCTACCATTCAAGGAACGTACGTAAGCTTTTAGCTAGAATATCGTCAAAATGAAGATTTCTAAATTGTGTTTAATGGTCAAGTGAAGTAGGCCGTGGGCCGAGGACCCAAATAAGGGCTCAAAATAAAAAGTGTTTCAGGCCCAGGGGTGAATAAAAGAACTTTATGCCAAAATGATCTCTACCACCCTCCAATCAAAAAAATACAATGTTCTCCTTAAAATCTTTGGTCACTACAGAATAAACTAACTTTGAAAATATCATTGTTGCAGTGGGCGTGGCCGCAATTTGAATTGCATGTTAAAGTAAACAAACAATGGCTATGGCTAAATATTTATTAACAACACCTTTTCTTTCAATATAAGAAAACAAATATGATCTGTTAATATTTTGGAAAACTGATATGAACCAAAAACCCACTATTTTTCATATTTATCCTAATTCAACACACCTGAAGTACCTGGTAACCAGGTTTGAGGATTGCACCTAATTTCATATTTCAATCCATGTAAATTACAATATAGATCTCATTCAATTGTTTAATACCTCTTTCAAATAGTTTGAATAGTTGATAAAATGACTTTATGTCTTTATTTACTAAAATTTTTAGATGAATTTTCGAAGTAAATATTGATGGCATATAGAAAATTTATCTATAGTTTATACAGCCAAACACATATTGATGCACAAAACACATTAAACATGTTAATCTGTGCTTTAGAACAGGTTATGAAAAAAAATTTAAAATAGTTTGCTGAAATATACTGTGATATAAACAAGCTGTTTTTGTGAAACATTAATGCCCTTTGCCAAGGTCAAGGTCACGGTCAAAAGGTCAAGAGTTGTGATCCAATCTGAAAGGTCTTATTATGATAGATGCACATGTGAAAAATAGAGCAAGTGGCTCTGTAGCTAATCCGGCTTCATATCAATGTAGCTTTAGGGTGTGGCAAATGGGGTTCCTCCCTCACTTTGGACCACAGGGTCACCAAATGTACAATATGGATTCCTCCTTATCTAACTTAGGAGTTTGCACATAAAGTTTCAGCTTTCTAGGCCTGATGCCCCTTGAGAAAAAGATGAAATTAGGATAGGAAATTAGGGTGTGGCCCCTGAGACCCTTATTAGGGGCCACATGGCCACAAAAGCTATAAATCATAATCCTCACTAGTCAAAGAGTATATTCACATGGTTTCAGCTTTCTGGGCCTATTGCTTCTGGAGAAGTCCTGAGATGAAAATAGGTTTTAAGGGCATGGTCCCTCTGGCCCTTAATAAGAGTCAATCCTTTTTAATCCTCACTAGTAAAGAAGTCTGTACACAAAGTTTCAGCTTTCTAGGCCTTATGGTTCTGGAGAATAGATGAAAATAGGTTTTTAGGGCATGGCCCCTGTGGCCCTCCACCAAAGCTACATTTTTTAATCCTCACTAGTCAACAAGGAGTCTGTACACAAAGTTTACGGACGGATGGACCACATCGGGACCACATCGGGCCTTACAGGTCAGATGAGCTAAAAAAAATGGTCTAACCCCAATCAATCTAAAGTTATGAGTAAGGTTAAATTCTTTTAAGACAAATATTCAGACTGACAGACGAACAGGGCAAAAAGATATACCTGATACAAAAATAATAATTGTATTTAGACAATAACTTGCGAGTGACGGGGAATGACAGATTATCTTTCCCGAGTTATATTAATTTCGTAATTCTCGAGCCTTGGGAAAGATAATCTGTCATCCCCATCACGAGTTAGTTATTGTTTTTATGTCCCATCTAATTTTAAAAGGTAAAAGCTAAGATTTGACTGACTCATCAATCATGATATGCATCAGCATATGCAAATTGGCAGATAGTAACAACATGAAATAAATTGAACTTGTTTAGATTTAGAATCAGGGAAAACAACTTGTCAGTCGAATACACGTTTGAAAGATGAATGAAATAGTCTCAGCAAAACTTTTAATTTGATTGGTTCACAACAACCAATCAAAATACAGCTAAAGGTGTAACTCCCTAGGAACTTACAGGAAAAATACTACCCTGTGTCCGTTGTCCCTTATGGGTAATATTTCACAATATGTACTAGGTGAGGAGGTTATTTGGCATATTTCACTAACATCACAGCTGCTAGTACTATTGCAGGGACAAAGCCTGCAACCTGAGTTTCGTATGCATTGCAGTGAAACCTGTGACCATTGGTTGGAACTAACAAACATTGGGTGGTATTGCGTTGAAATACAGTATAACATTGCACCCAAACCTTGCAGAGAAAGTTGCTGAGCCCCTGGTGTGATTCGAACTACAGACCTTTTGTTTTGAAGCAGAATGTGAAAACTACTGCACTATCACTAATGTATATTTAATGAAGTTTGTCAAATACTATGTTTATCGCATCGAGTGGTGGGGTCAAAGTTGATATTTTCACAAGTCACTTAGTGGCACTTGTTTTTAAAATAATCACAGAGTCAGCATATGTATTATTAATATAATATATTTATTCCCATCAGTTGAGTTTGAACACAAAATTTTAACTTTCTTTATCATCATGTTCATGTCTCTTCACAGCAAAATTTCCATCTTAAGGTCATGCACAAATTGTAAGATGTTGATAACACTGGTTATGATTGATAGTCATTTCAAAGTAGTATACAAGAAGATCACTGGAGAAATTCATTCTTCTGTACAAGAAAATGTTGGGTGAGGTGAGGTGATATGGGGTTTATCGTCGCTTTACAGAGTATTTCACTTACAGTATATCGCGGCTGCTAGTATTATTGCAGGGAGAAAGCCCGCAACACTATTGTGGCTATGTATTGCGGTGAAACCTGCGAGCATCGGCTGGAACTAGCGAACCATGGGTGGTACTGCGCTGAAATTCAGTGTAGAATTGCACCCAAACCTGACTGTGTGTTGAACAGTTCTCTACTGTAGACAAAGTTGCCAATCCCCTGGCGGGATTAGAACCACAGACCTTCTGATCCGAAGCCGAACGCGCTAACCACTGCACTATCCCGCCTACGAAAATGTTGGAATCATGTCTCTCACACAGGACAAGTGCAGTCCCAATTTCCTCTTCTTGTTACTTTTATAATGCTCAGTATGCATCTTTGAAAAAAACTCTGTTCTGAACTCTGTGTGTAGTATGTGACAGATGAAGCAGATGGAGGTGGTGCAGGTGGCTCTGCAGGTCTGAAAACAAAATTATCAATTGATATCAGTGAGTGCTCAAGAAAATGTTGGAGCTATTGAGTATTTACTCTCTGTTTTCGTAACAATTGAGTATTATCTATTTTGATAGTGTACATTTGAAATGTCCCCTTTTTCGAGTGTCTACGAACCCACTGGCAACCTGTCTACGAACCCCGGTGTCTACGAAAACACCTGCACCAAAATATGCAGATACACTGCTTGTCTGGAGCACTGTGATACTCAGATGTAGAAATGTAGCTGCTGATATTTTTTCATTCAATATTTATACATAATTTTCTCTAATAACATGAAAATCTGTGTCTACCAGGTAACTATTGTTATTAATAACTCTCATCTGTAGCAATGAAATTTCTTTTCAACTAAAATAAGTATATATATCTTTAAAAAATCAGGTATAGTCTCTGTGTGTCCTGCTACCTGCCAGGTCTAGGGGCAATAACCGCCAAAATATTTATATGCAATGAAAAAGATTATTATCACAATTTAGATATGTATACAATAATTTTGACTCAACTAACCTAGTTCTATCAAAATGCATGAAAACTAAATCTTAAGATATAATAGTGTTACAGCATTCTATTTGCCCAAATTAAGGCAGATACAAAATGTGCATTCCCAAATTTTGTTGTGGGATGAAAATGATAAAAAAACTGAACAATGGCACATCCAATGTTTACAAATTTATCAAATACACAATACTTTCTTAGCAGTCAGATACCAAAAAGCTAATAGTTTATTGACTTAAGAAAAAATGCAGATGCAAGCTGAAGTTATAGACTTGCGATTGAAAATAACAATAACAAATAAGTGAAATAAATAAATATTGCTTTAATCTTATACATTTTCTACCTTCAAATAAGA
The DNA here is from genome assembly GCA_916613615.1 of Steromphala cineraria. Classification (NCBI taxonomy): domain Eukaryota; kingdom Metazoa; phylum Mollusca; class Gastropoda; order Trochida; family Trochidae; genus Steromphala; species Steromphala cineraria. The sequence goes on from OU744732.1 coordinate 26,338,989, forward strand.
AAGCCAAAAAATCACTGACCTCAGGAAGATTCAGTGGTCCAAACTATCCCTTTCCATCCTTGTAATGCCCTGTCTTCCTCTCTTCATGTTTGTAAATATTTCTGATAACAACATTGTCTAGCTATCTTCAGGTCTTGTAACCGGCAATGCCAGCTGCTACAAGTTCACTGTTATTAGGTAACTTGACTGCAACCAGCTCCTCTAAACCATCTATGGATGCCCTGACTCCAGCACTATCAAACAGCTTTGTCCAAGATACGTGTTTGCACAATAAAAGTGGCTCCTTGTCAATTTCATGCAAGTGACAGAAACACCTCTTCATGGGGGCCGCCATTTTGTTGCTCAGGACAAACTGCCTGTGCTGCGTTCTGATTGGTCAATGATTCTCATTACAGCTTGGTTACTAATTTGCTTTAATTTCATTAATGACCACATGATTTTAGGAGAACTTTGTCAAAATAGCTTTAATAAATTAAAATCTTAATTACTATGTCAAGTTCTACTATTCACCCTTCAGCCTGAAGCACTTTGTCACAATATGCTGGTTCGGCCTATGGCCTAAAGTAACTGATGGGAACTTACATGAGAGGACGAAATGATTAATGTTTTGTTATTCTTGAAAACATGTGAATTGAACTTGTTGGTAAATAAGTATATACTGTGGAATAAATGTTAAGTGGTTATCAGGTATTTACCATGAAACAATTTACATGTACATTAGGGTCAACTTCTAGTTTTGATGGTAAACCCCTTTTGGAATTTGAAGAATGTAATTTTAAACGGCTGTCATTACATCACCCCTTTCAAATATAGCTAAAACACAAGGTTTTAAAAAATGTTTTTCACAAAATAAAATATGGTTTTGTAAGAAATGATAACAAATGACTATCATTTTGAAAAAATAAGATCAGCTTTGTCCCATACCAAAAAAATCATTTCCGATCAACCCAAATACCACTTTTAGTACTAGTAATGTAATAATCTCTCCAGGAAATAAGAAGGGACAACTGCTGGTTAAAAGGAAACAGCCAGGACATTCTACATAAGATGGTAAGAATGTTTTTGCAATTGGTTACCAAACCAATCAATACCATAGTTTGATACTAGAAGGCACAAACAGTTACCATTATAAGGAACATATCCCTTCCGAGATAAAAGTAATCACAGAACTAGTTCTAAATTCCAAAGAGACAGGCGTCAAGAGGATGAAGATATCCTGGTTCATCAAAACTTCATGTATTTCCCTAATTTCTTGATTTCGTGATGACACATTTGTATTACATGAATGAGGGTGAGATACTCTGTTCTATCAGTGAAATAAACCCTCTATCTGGCTACAGTGGCGATAACCTTTATCGTCAATCTACTGAGTGGTGATAAACTTTATCACCACTCGAATGACGTCGAGTTCAAGACTTTGACCTCATGCAACAATGGTCTGACGTCATGAATTCTCATATGACGTCACACTGTTGCCGCAGTGACTGGCTCTTCCAAGCGGCCGTTCAACATGAAATTGGCATTTTTTTGACGTAATAAGAAGGATTTCGTCATATAATAAATAGAATATCTGTCAATTCTTGACAAATACCATGTTTATCTCATCTCGTGAAGTAGACAAGTAAAATATTTTCACTCGTGGCTGTGCACTCGTGAAAATATAAACTTTCTACCTCACTCGATGAGATAAACATGGTATTAGTCAAGAAAAGACAGATATCCTCTATATATTAATTGCTGAAAATTGCGGAAGCATTAACAATAAATTTAATATGAACCGTCTCATCTCATATCTAGAAGAGGTGATAGATGACAGCTCATAATTCCCATAAAGTTCATCAAACATTGACTGATTCTTAAAAACTCAAAACAAACAAATCTGAAGATCATTTTATACAGTATATGTTCATACTGTACCTTTCCATTCCAGATGGTCCTTAACTTATCCTATTGATTTAATATTAATTTATGGTAAACGGTTCAGAAGACTTGTAGAATGTGCACTTATTATCCTGAACATATGTGGAGTCATCAAAGGTACTCGTTAAGATAAAGAGTAACAGACTTTCTTCTTAATTAAACTAGCGGATTTTGAAACTTAATAGAAGGCTTGATGGATATACTGCAGTTGTTTATATTCAACATGCCAACACACGAAATCTTTTTAACGGTATACAAAAGATTAAACCTAAATGACAAATATACCAAAACTGAAAAAAATATATATCTTGAATATCAGTGATGCAGTTCATAGGAACTTATTCACTCAATTTCTTCTCTTTACAGAAAATATACTCAGACAATTCATAGTTTTGATTAGTCGTATCTGAAGGGATATTTCAAACTATATGTCTGTGTACTTTTGGTCGTCCAAGTGTTAGTCATGTAAACATTTACTTTTTGTAAATAAACTACTTTAATTTGTATGAGAGCATATATATATATAAGCATGTAGTTGGGAAAGATTCTTCTGCACTGTTTTACTGAAAAAGTATTTGAAAATACAGACATTTTAGAATGGCACTGTTGAACTAGGAATAACCAATTTGTTTAGAAAACTTTATCCACAAAATATTTCAATTGACCATGTTTTTATTTAATATTATTATGATTAATCTCAATGGGTTGTCTTTCTTTTTGTAGTCCCTGTTCACTGTTACATTTGAACACTCAGCTCCCAGGGCACTACCAAGTCAACCCATAAATGAAATCGTATTCAGTCTGGGTTACAAGGAAGTTTTTCTCTCAAATAAAAGACAGACAGAACATTCTCACACCATTTACACCAAAACTAGATTATTTGTCAAGTAGTAAGACATAAATGATCTAGTTGAATAAAGAATGGTACATAAGCCACATAAACTCCTTTTTTGCAACATTTTTCTATGATGTATATATATACGTATCTCAATCTCAACTCATTCTTAAAAACTTTGGGCTTTGATATGCCGTTTCACTGGCACTGGCTCGAAAAGGATCTGTACTGTAAATAATATGAAGGGAATCAACCTTGTTGCTGATTCTAGTTCGTTTGTAATTATCAGAATAAAGGTTGTCCTACCTTAATTACCTTTTTTTCAGATAAGGAAGAACATTTCTTATTTGATTAAAAGAAGAAGCATCTCAAACTTCTATCATATCGTCTGTCGACCCTCTTTCAGCTGTCCTTTTTTCATTAAACGTTATTAATTTTATGAGTTTAAAAAGATACAAATTGATCTCTTTTGACTATTCTCTGTCAACAGAGCTTTCTATATATTACATTGCAGACAGTTTAAATGACCAGATTTGTATAACTGTTTATATTCTTTCCAAAAAGCATGATACGGATGTGGTTTGACCTTGTGGTATCTATACGATTACCACTTCATGGTGTTCGGCTTCGGATCAAGAGGCCCGTGGTTCGAATCCCGTCAGGGGCTCGGCACCTTTGTCTGCAGTAGATAACTGTTCTACAGGCATAATGGTTTGGGTGCAATGCTGCACTGTATTTCAGTGCGGTACCACCCATGCTTTGCTAGTTTCAGCCGGTGCACGAAGGTTCACCGCAATGCATAGCCACAATGGTGTTGGGGGCTTTATCCCTGCAATAATACAATAAATGTACTAGCAGCCATGATATAAGTGAAATACTCTTGAAAGCGGTGTATCACCTCCTCTAACCTCCCCACGCAATCATTGGCTTCAAAAATACAAGTTGATATCTTCACTTTTTAAGTTATCTTAAAATATTTGATTTATTTTGTACACAAATTGGATATAAGATATTTCTGTCTCAAGATGCAATTTCACTCCGAGAACAATTTACATTAACTTCTGTTTTGTTGTTGGGCTTTGATATTCAAAAGAAGCAGGGTATAAGAGGTATTCGAAACAATCTACTTTTTATAGGTATATCATATTTGGTATTTCTCTTCATAAACAATTTATATCACATAAAGTTAAAAAGAAATCTACATTTCACGATTAACACAGATGAGCTACGCATTGCCTATCACGGGAAATGAGAAGTGTTCTATCATTATAAGTTTTACTTCACTGAATAAATTTAAAACAAATTTATTTATGGAGTGTTCTTTTACCAATGAATACGATCCTCAGTGATTGAAAATAATTATGATATCTGTTTTTCTGTTTTTCAACTATTGCATTATGGAGATGGAAGACTTTTGTCCTCAAGCAATAAAACAAAGGGTGTACAGATGTTATTCTATTATGACGAACTCCCTCTGACATTTGAGCGTATGATATTGTGAACATGATTTATGCAAAATCAATGTGTACATAAACTGGAATGCTAAAAATGTATCATCATTTACAGCTTAAGTGCCAGAAGCAATAACTTACTCTAGAAATGTAAGTGCAAAATAATATGCGATTTTCAGAACAAGACTGTCATTGCAGAGAAATGAATTTATCGATAGCTAGTAGATAAACTGATTTTGTCGAATTAGGGTTGAAGATGTATTGCGCCATCCAACTATATTACACAATATGCTGTAACAGTAATGAATATTTCAGAGCTTGTCATGCGTCATACAAATGAAACCATGAGTCATATCATCGTACAATGTATGACAGCGGTGAGTCATTTAAATGTTTGAAAGTATTCCGGTATTGTGATTAAATAGTTTTTACCATTTATCTCACAACAATGAGCAATTTTTATTATGTTGGTTTGTTTTGGTAACACTTTTCAAGTAAAGAGCTGTAGCATCAGTTTGTCACCTCATTAAACAAGAGATGGTGCATGTTTTTCACGCAACGTTGGTTTTCTTCAATGTCGTTTACTCTTGCAAATATAGATGAAGAGTAAGCGACTGCGCTAGAGAACTATATTTTAGTATAAATTATACCAAGTGATGAAGGATAAATTATACCAAAGCTTCATGATTCATAGATAATAGGTCATGAAGAGAATGCATAGCAAAGTATTAGTGATAAATATTATCATTTCAGTTGTTTAACATTGCGTTGCGGTTACTCTTTTAAATTATGATTTTGTCTTTGAGACATTGAAATGTTGTTGGTAAAATAATACATCCAAGACTCAAGTGTTTATTTTTTATTATGCAAGTCAAATCTCCGAGTACTCAGTAAATTATGCAATTCTCGTTTACATAGTTATATATTAGTTGAATTCATATTATGTAAATTTTGTGAACTTCACGTTATTTATTTATGATTTATCGCCACATCGTGAACAGGTATTAGGATAACCAGCTTATGAATTAAATTGAATTAAAGGTTAACTTTAATATATGTTTCTATATATAGCAAACCTAAAAATATGACAATGGAAATCTTCTAATGTTAATCATTATAATTAAAACTTATTTTTCCTCACATTGTCATACCGATTTATATTGTGTTGATGTAATATTAATATTGCTGTTATTACAGTAAATTGTGTTAATGCTATGAATGTGAACACAATTTCAGTCAGAACTGAAGGTACTGCCAGATCACCTGCAGTCACAGTATTTATTTGGGCGGGTTAAGCTGGGGTCAAGGTGAATGACAATAATCATTCGGTGAAACGGTACTTAAGTAGAGATAATGATTTATTTTGATGAATGCAAACAACACCTTGTGCGGAAATGTATCAAGTGCATAAGCTCTGGAAATTCAAACTATTCCTGTTATCTAATACTGAAATTTATATCATTGAGGCCATTTCATTTATATATATTAAGGTAAATTATGTAATTGTTGTTTGAAAACTAACTTTGAGGAAAAATGCAATGTCCTTGTTTTTAACAATTGAGGTCTCAAATTAAATTCAAATTCGTTATCCAGAAACTCGTACAAACTTGCAGTATACAAGCAAAAGGGTTTTGGGCTGATAATAATTATCGAAAAGTCTTTACAGTGTTTTTAGTGGTGAAAGTTTAACAGATGTTACGTGGATTTCCATCTTTACTGATTACTTTCATTTTGATAGCAAATTCTTCTTTTATACGCTGTGTATTTGAAATTCTGATTTTATTCTATTTTAAATACAAAGGCATAGATACGTACTTGATGTCATTGTAAAATACAGAGTTACAATTGCATTATTATTATAAAGCTTGTAATTGTAAAGTTCAACAATGTTGGATGTAATAATTGGTAAGGCCTGATATTCTTTTGAGCAATTCATTTGGCGCATGAAATATCTTTGTGCGTTCGGTAAAGCTCTAATCGTATACATGTTGATCATATTAACAAATAGGGATTTGCAGAAAGCACTGTACATAGCTTTTTCTACGTCTGTGGTTTAAAGTTTTTGTCCATTCTTCCTGTTTCAACTAAAGGTTATATTCATATCACGACACATGCCATATAGATGAAAACTACTGTATCTCTACCTACTACTGTATCTCATATTAATTAATGGAAAACATTCATGTAAAAAAAATGTAAATTCATACATTTATCTTACAAAAATTATGCTACATGGAACAAATACATTTTAGTCAGCAGACAAGTAAGAAAATGTCGGTTAGGTGAATGATATAATTTCATAATTTTCTTTGGTTGAACTTAATGGGATGTTGACATCATTTCCACACACATGACAATGGAAAGTACTATAAAAGTGAGAAAGTGCCCGTGTATCCTTTCCTGCAGCAGGAAATGAGCCTTTTAGTGCAGTCGTTGTAGAGTACATCTGACCCTTTCTGTATCTCGGCCACCTGAAGGACATTCACTATTACTGATTATTTACGGCAGTAAACATGCTATTCAATGAACTTTGAAATCAATTTGAACCCTCCATACGTACATTTATTTATTGTGAATGAAACCATAGTGCTAATATAAACTTGTTTCATCGTTAATAATCGATGAATGCAGAAACCACAAATCACGATGAACAAAAGAATTAATGTTGATAGGAAAAACATTTTATGTAATGGTGATGTTTCATTTCAAATTTTCAGACAATAAGACTGAAAGATTCAACCATAGATTTTGTATTTGATTTGCACTTTTTTTGGTAGTTTGTATAAACTTTCCTTAATTGGGTTAATTCATAACAACTTTTTCGAGGGGACGAGCCAAAACGATAATATGCATCAATACATTCACATAATTAATATCAGATCATTTGCAATCATTGTTTTTCCGTAGAATAAGGTCGAGTTTAAAGATGCTGTATCATACTTGCAAGCGGTTCAGGATGAAACTTAGCTATTGAGAAATGAAATACATCACTTTGTAGAACAATCTTTCGTCGAAATTTTGATATCATATTTACATTGTTTAATCAACAATAACATACTTATTTTGACGCTTCAAGCACAGTACCCCTCTTAGAAAGGGCATGTCATTTTGTGAACCCGCTTTCGGTGACGTAATCATTATGCTTGTAGGATTTACTACGTGTCTCAACTACCGTAATTGCGTTCGATGGGTATCAACTTTGACAGCAACGAATACCTAATTCGGAGAAAAAGAATATAAAATCTAGTTGAGCGCGACAAAGACGGTTTTCAAGCGTACATTTAGAAACCGGAAGTTGTGAAATGGCCACACTTGATTCGCCCTTATGTCGACTGCCGTTTCGGTATTATTTGGTAAATTATCTCCTATTTGATGAATTTTGGTCCGATTTTCTCAAGGTTGGTCGCTAAATTTTTCTAAAAATACAACGTATACATTAAAATACTCTTAAAATTATTGCACTATGATATAGCATCTTTAAGTCAAGGTGAATAGCGACCAAAATGAGCTCATCAGATGAAAGAGAAGTAAATTGGAGTAATTGTTAGCTTAATGTAATCTATATTTCTCTTTTAAAGAATGCACAAAGGAAGTCACCCCTGTACATATACGCTAATAAATTGATGTGCAATTACAAACACCTTTTATTGGCACAAGTCAAAAGGATTATACAACAAATAAGCCAATAAATCGATTTCACAACAAACAATATTTACAAAATGAACACAATGTCATAGAACAATAATCATGGTGTGTTTGTAAAAACAATCTGCTTAGGGACATCGCCCACGCCTCGCTAAAATTGCTTTCATGATGATCTAGACCCAACGTTTAGACTATATTTGCAAAAGTTACTTTGCACCTTTTCGGTAAGTTTTCTGGATAATTCTGCTTTTTGCAAATTGGTTTAAGATTTAACGCAGCATATATTGGAAGATCTTTTTAGTAAACATGTTCCGAATTGAATATACAATAACTAGGTACGTATAATATGACTTTACTTCTAACTTTTCCCCTTAAAAACGTGTGTTTCTTGTATTGTATGCTTACAGTAAAAAAAGTCATGTTTCAATTTTGAACTATCATTTCCTTTAGTAGAATCTAATAATCAATGAGTAACGGTAGGATTTCTCCTTAGACATAAAACATATGCATATCACACAGTGTTTAATTTAAGTGTAAATTTATGGCAGAAGTAAATGTATTCTGGCGTCAGTGAGATTTTAAAGATGTCTTTAAACCATTTCCAACTGACGGAGAAGCTAAAACTGTTACTACTGCTTAAACAAATTCTCTTTGATTCTGGTTTATGATCCTCTTTTGTATATTTTGACAAAAGTTATCTCGCAAAATTGGATTATCCTTTCTGAAAATTCACTCAGATGTGATCGTTATGAATAATTAGGTTTCCTTATTCTATGAAGAAAGTGACCACATACAGACATGCCTATTAACAGGGCACTGGCCAGATATTGATATACAAACTAGTGATATAGTGTGAATAAGTCACGAGATCCATTTACTAATATGTAATTCGAATACGATCATCTTTCTAAAGCCTCCCAAGTTAGTTTTTGCTTAAAGAAATGTACTAAATATAACTAACGTACATGTAAATAAGCCTCTACATGTGTCAAGGATAATTGGTATTACTAACATATCCTTAAGCTACTGAACTTCTTATCAAATTAAATTTGAAACGTGAGAAGTTCCTTCAGTTTATATTAGGGAACAATTTCGCACTTCATGAAATGTTACATACATCCATGATATCCATGTTGTATACCTCGTGACTTGATACATCATAAAACATTCACACAAAATTTATGCATACCATTGACTGCCTGGTTGATTATGAATTATGTTTTTCTAATGAATCCTTTGGTTGATAAAAAGGATATTTTAGAAAGGGAACATGATATTAACTGTTTGGTAGAATTTTTCAGCATCTACATGTACTTAGGTTTATGCATACATGTTCAACTATCGTCGTATTAAGTAGTATAATGAAAGTGTTAAGTAAGTCAAATGTACCACTTATAAAGAGGCAATAGCACTTTTCATTTTTGAAAATTTGACATTTTAAATTTTTCACTTTTAATTGTACGTAAATGATGAATGTATTATTTTGATAGTGTCAAAAATATCATCACACAAAGCAATCATCCTAAGGCAGAAAACAAATTATAAAGAATCGCATAAAGTCCATTAGTGGCCTGTTTTGCGTGAACACCTTAATTCAATTTGTTTAAGAAAAAGGATTTACATGGCTAAAAACATGTGACTTCCCTTTTAAAACATTATGTTCATTGGGAGGGAAATTGATTTAAAACAAAAAGATGAGACCAAATTCTCTGAAAAACTGCCAAAAAGGTCACGGTTAATCATAACTACATGTAGGTCTGACATTACACAGCTAGTAACATAGCAACATTCTTTTCATTAAGGAACAAATACACTACTGTTATTCGGGTTTTTCATGGTTTTGGAAAACAATAAAATAAGAGAATGCACTGAATATCTACTAGGTTTAATTACACACATTTTGGCCAATTTTCTATGGCAAATATAATCTAAGATAAATGTGCAAACTTCAAAGACAAACTGTGAGTTCGTTGCATGACTAAAAGTACTCTGGCATCAATGGTATTCTATAGAACTATTCATTTAAATACTGCCACATGAACTGGGATACTTTGAGTTTGGGAAGGGGCTATTAAACCGAACTTCGTAACATAACTACAAAATAACGCATCTAATGTTGGAATTATGTTTAATATAGCTAAACATGTGCACATATTTTGTCTTTATTTTTATTTTGCATCAATGTTACAATGACATCTCTATTCAAATACACCCTTATGAAATAAAAAGGCAAAATAATAATCTTTCGTTATATTCGAGGAGACCGAGATGTGATAAACGTTGATGGAATTCCCCTAGAGGTACTTTTATTAATATTTTTCATAATCTAAGAGTTTTAGAATAAGGAATGACATGTGGTTGATTAAAGTTGGCATACATTCAAATGGGTTGTTGAAGAGAAGTTATCAGCAAAATAATGTTAATGACCAAATAATGATTTACCTACATGTATTAATAGAATTAAATGATTTTAGGATTTGTCCGTTTAAGTACATCGTTTTAGAACAACTAAATAGTAACGAGCTTCGTATTTAATACACCTTTTCTTTGGTATCAAATTGGAAAAACAGAAACATTTACATATTGATGACAAATCTATGATTAACCAAACAGTCGTGACATTTAAAGCTAAATTATCTGACACATTTATCACTAAAGCTGTTCTTAAGCAGCCTGTTAATGTTTTGTCTCATTGGAAAATACGTTTAAAAGGGGCATTTAAACAATGTCTCTACAAATCCTTAAAAGAAAATTATGAGATGTTGTTGATTTAAAGGATTACTAATAACCTACCTACATCAGAGGTTTCCAGATGTTACAATATAATGGAAAGCAAATCCTACATCTGCATCGAAACAAATCAGAGTTGATTTGTATAATGAAGGATTTCCTTCAAGCTTCAAGTACTCACCACACGTTATTCTCTGAAAACTGAACGATGTTATGAATATTACCTGCAATTTTTATCTGAATGATGATTGTATTCTTTTACTGATAAATATGTAAATATACCTTATGTACTCATTATGGGACCGAGTGAAGGCACCATCACAAAGTTAAAGCAGATCCAAAATAAATGTGTGTGACGTGAGGAAAAAAGGTTACTTCTATAAAACTGTATATATGGGGACATTTAGCTTAATAAGCCATCTCCATTTGACATTGATTAAATGAACTGTCATATCAGTTCTTTCCCTTAAATACAACTATTTCTTTGGGCCGAAATTTGCGACTAATTAACTATCGATTTAAAGTACCAATAGGTTTTCAATATTAGTTTGAATTCAAAATATTTTTTGTCAGATAAACTTCTCCTGCATTTGATAAAAACTTAATGTAGAAGTGACAAATTATTTCTTTGCATTGCACTGTTGCTAATATGTGATTACAACTAGTTTAATCTGCAAGAGGTCAAGGTGAACGTCTCAAAATTAAAACCTTTTAAAGCATTTTTTTCTATATTAATTGCAATTCTTCTTTAAAAAATGTTAACTATTTCAGTATTTTTCTTGCTTATAATGTTTTGTTATCATCTTACCCTATTTGAGAAAAGCAGTGAATATAAAAAACTTTAACATGTATGAGGTTTGATAACACCATTTGCAAATATAAGTGCACACTTCAAAGAAAAATAGGGATCGCCTTGCATGACTGAAAGTAGTCTGGCGTCAGTAAGATTCTACAGGCCTATTCATTCATTCATAGTGCCACATGAACAGGAGGGTTTGACTATTACCCCCGACTTTATATCTTAACTACATCTAATGATGGGGGTCTTATCCTTTTCATCACACATATTTGCAATGATACCGTCTAAATGATCGGATTTATTCCATTTTAGAATTTATATATGTTAAGTATACACTTGTATAAAAACACCATATCAAATGCTAATATATTCGTATATATGCTAATATATGCGTATATGTATGTACGTATGTCCGTATGTCCGTATGTCCGTATGTTCGTATGTCCGTATGCCTGTCTGTCTGTCTGTCTGTCTGTCTGTCTGTATGTATGTATGTTTGTATGTATGTATGTGTATATGTATTGGATAGGTTAAGGATACATACATACAAACATACATACATGTACATGCGCACAAGAACTTTCAGTGGATTCATACCCTAAACCATTCGCTATTGTTTGTACACAAAAGAAAAAAAAACAAGACATGAATCGTTACTCACATAAAAACTACAGCAGTGACTGTTTCACACGATGAAAGAAAGTGTATGAAATTGTTCAACAGTTGCCTAAAAATTGCATGGCCAATAAAATAAAGATAATTTTTTTCAACTGTTGAACGCACTAAATGATCTCCCATGGAAATGTTAGAGTTATTGTCTGTAAATGTATTTACAATAACATATCTGTGTTGACATTTCTATTTCTTTTTGTGTTTATAATATATTTGCTGAATAATGTTCAGAGGCATCGTAACATCAACAGAAAGGAAAAGTAGATCAAAGAACATGTTATACTTTAAACAACATAATATTATATGAGATAATGAATAACGATTATCATATCAAAATACACATTATCCCATTTAAAAAACACAACATAAATAAGTTCAGCATATAATTCATGGATGAACAACTTCTATATTTGACAGTAGCGACGTTTCGGTAAAGATCCTTATACTGTTTTCAAGCATATGAGGAAAAAGGCACAGCAATTTATGCATATTGGTATGATGATGAGAAAACCAAACCAATAACAACAGGATAAGGTAACATCCTGATGTTCATCCATATAATTACTCGTATTCCTCGTGGTTAACATTGCGGTATAAGTGTAAATTGTATGTTCACTCGATGTCCTGGAGTCTACAACAAACATCAAATAATGGATATCACACATCAATAACGTTATGGTCACCTTACAATACATTTTTGTCTAAGCCATATATGTCATTAAAGTACATTTATCAAAAACATGTTTTATTACACAATACTCTTCTTGAAGAGCTAGAGACACTTCGCCCATTCTGTGGATAAATATTCACATGTGTCAAATGACAACAAAATGACAGGTATCATGCGGATGTTAACATTATGTCGAGTCTACACATGTCAATTTGATTTTATCAAATAAACTGCAATGCTAATATAAACTCATTTCACAGTCTTCTATTATATCAATCGTGGAAATATTTTTACTTATGATGTTTGATGTTGAATCCCTTTTAAAGATACAAAAACGATGTCATTTCCCAATTTTTGCATTGCACATTGTGTTGTGATTGTGACTGTGTATGTATATATCGTAGAGCCATCACAATCCGTTCATGTTGATGAACAAATTCATTCATTTCATGTTTGTACGAAGTACATCTCTTAGACAAGTAGTTTATTCTTAGACCGTATACCTTATGTACAGCACAAATTTATACTATTTCCATAAACATTCTTTACACAATTTGGCGTCAGTGAGGATCTACATATCATTATTCCTTTCTTTATAACCACTGCCATACGGAGAAGCTATAACCTCTTAGAGATACCTTATACTAATGGCATAGTATGTTCTCAAATGTGCTTTAGTCACACAAATAAGCTACATGTAAGTACAGATAGATATATAAGTACATATATAATAAGTATATGCATATACATATCGAAATTGCATATATTATTTACGTGTTGTATACGTATATCTTTTAAACAATTATTTACATGAAATCTAACAGACTACACATTTCAGATCTCAATAAATACAGAAACAACCGCCTTACTCCTGCTTTCAATGCAATGGCAAGTACATGGCATTTAACAAGGCACTGGGCTGATGGTATTATTGGATATAGTGCCTTGCGTTCGGTTTGAACGAATATGAACTTTCAATTGAAAAAGTATGAATTGTGAGGTAAAACATCCCGGTTAAGCCTGTTTATCATTCAGACTGAATGCTAAGAGTTTTCTTAATCTTTCAAGCAGTTAATGGTTTGTCGTGTTGGAAAGGTTCATACACATAGAGTAGCAGTTCAGCCTTGGTCAATGAAGGTTCTAAATATACCAAGGTTAATAAGGTAATGTGAGATATTTTTGCTTTTACCGAATATACAAATAACCTACCTACGTCCGAGGCTTCACATGTGTCAAGGATAATTAGTAAAATATCCTTAAGCAGTTAAATAGCAAATCCTATGTAAGTGGAAACATGATCAATTTCTTCCGGCACTATTTGAAAACACATATTTTCGCACTCGTTGCCGGCGAGTGTGCAATCATAATGAAGAGTAAAGAATCTTATAAATGGATATTTGATCCTGTTTTAGGAACAGGTTTTTGTGTATTTAAATTTGAAAATTACGTGGATGTTCTGAATGTTTAAATATCTTTTCCTTGAGTTATAATGCTATTCAAATGCTACTCGAGTTTATCTCTATCGTGATGTATGTGATTACTCACATCCGAATTTGAACACTTTGACATAGAGCCGTAACAGTAATTCTCATCATGTATATCAATAAAGTTTTATCTCATTGGTTGTTAGCAATTTAAAAATAGATGGCATAACATCATTCAGCATCTTATCAGATCAATTCTTGCCTTATTGAGTTTTGAACATGTCGATCGTTGCATTGGGTGTTCATTATGATAATAATGGTTCTAAACATGATAGGTGCTCTACACACAGTTATCAATGGAACCAGTAACATGGGGTTTTCACGTCAATATAATTCAGTATTTCATGCATAATGACTTTAAAAAAATCTAGAAATAATAATAATGAAAACAATAATAAGTTATGGAATGCTAACAATAACACATTTTTGCAGTAGTTGCAAAAAATAATGTCTCTTGTGAATATATTGTTGAAATAACTTTGTTTAATATCGGCAGAAGTAAGAATTAGAACTTACACTATCACGACCCCTTCCATATTGAAAATGTTGTCAATATGTGAAAAAAGGCATGTTTACGGATTTTCGTCCTTGATAATGAAAGTTGGTGTTGTATTAAAATCGATTTCGGAACAATTAAATAAAATTTCAATGGTTCAAAAAAAATTAACACTTAAACGTACTCTATAAGCGATTATTTAACTCTTGTTGTCATCAGTCATCATAGACTCTAAATTTAAGTATTCTAAAATCTTACCTTTGCTAAATTCAACTGGCCTTATCTGTCAGTTTATGACTTAAATTACGTTTTTATGGAGAGAATAATGTAGGTGACGATTAACATTTATCGACATGAATGAATCAATAAGAAGTATATATATATATATATACCAAAAGACATGATATTGTAGGCAAACTGATTTTTGCTCCCTACATATTATCTCGCTCCATTTCACAAATGTTGAGCACTGTCCCATATTGTTACAAGCCAAATCACACAAAACCCTAGTGGTTTTTGTTTTTTGCTTATATATATATATATATATATATATATACAATGCTTATACTTCAAACGAGAACACAAGTAGCATCATGTATTAATCATTAAATCCTAACATTTAAGAAGATGCAGGATGTATGCCTTGTTACAGATTAAGTTGTATGAATAAACAGTTGATTGTTTCCAATAGCAGATGATAGATTATGTTGAAATCACCATTCATTCATGCTTACAAATGTTATCAATTGAGATCAAATGTAAATGTAGCATACCTCAGATATAAAGGTAACATGTGAGTCTCAACTTCATAAAAAGTCCATGAATTGTGAATCTATGCACTAGTTCCATCCATTCTCAGATGATTTGATACCATTGCATTGTATAGGTTTAAAGGTCGAGTTGAGGACAATGTCCATACCAACAGAAGCAAGCCTTCGTGCCAAATTAACAGACCATGCTGTATAATAATTGCGTGTGCCTAAGCTGCATCATTGGTTAGATTTGCATAGAAGTTCGGTACTTCTGCGGCAAAACATGGCTCTGACCGACTTAACAGGCAGAAGTCATCGGTTTGCTTAGTCACTGGTATACAATTAATACAAAATGAACTCAATAGAACACCGTGGAGGTCTTTATATATCCTTAACAACAAAAAAGATGATTGATAGGAGTCCAATGCTATCTTCATTGACTCGGATTTATTCACACATTCAGCCAAACTGTCAGTAGGAGGGACTATATCAAAATGACGTTTCAAATCAATCATAATACGTCTGTTATCACCAATAGATTTCCGGCAGCGAATTTAGCTGTGCAGAATAGATGTACACTTGTCTTTCTCCTCAAAATGGGATGTGCATATCAATACAATTCTCCTTTTTCTAGCTAAGATTTGTACAACATGATACCATTAAGGTGTAGACATCTTTCAACTTAATTTCGACAGCAGATATATCAATCACTTCCAAAATCAAGCCACTATTCTGCGGTGTTTGCATGCTGATATAGACACCTCTATTGAAAAAAACCCAACTTAAATTCAATGGTTAAGGTTTATTACCTTGACGGCAGTGTTTAAATGCCGATTTTGACTCGGATTCATTCATTCATTTATCCAAACTGTCTATAACTGGTTAAACCTGCGGCGGGGGATAAACACTTAAATTCAACAGTTGCCTTTGTCATCTGATTAAGGTTTATTACTTGGCGGCATTGTTATGTCGATTTCGTTCTTCCATCTTCATTAGATTATTAAAATGGAAATGTAAAATTTCGATTATGATCAGAATACACCGACATATATTACATATTTTACTTTATGGATAAATTTCATGCATTGCAGTGTCTTTCCGTGAAATGACCATCATTATTGACATCACAAGGATAGTAGCTCGGTTTAAGGTAGATTTATATAATTTTATCATGAAAATAAAATACAGTGTCACAAATTGCAAAACATCCCTTTGGTCAAAAGTAGCAATTCTAAAATGACCTACCATGTCCTGTTTGACTTCATTAATACATTTCACTATCACAAATGATTCAAACATGTTCACACAAAATTTGCTGCAGCTACAGGCAGTTTGAAACCTGATAATGTTATCGCCTTCATCTAATCATGAGATGTTGGACGATGTTTTAATATAACTCGGTGTTTTAATATAACTCATTTCGTATAAACTAATATTTATTTGCGATAATCTCAGTGAAAACAGTTTTAAGAAGATTATGTTCTACTCTTCCTTTAAGATGAACACAGCCACATTTACTTGAGTACTGTCTGGAGGAGATGTTTGCAGGTGCAAGATACTCTACACATGATGGCCACGAAACATATTTCATGGTACAGATGATCTTAGAGATGTCAAATTTATACAATTTCTACTTTTTAGTGAACGTCATGATGTTTGTGATCCTTATTGCGAATAAATTGTGTTAATTGAGTATCTGTTACTAATTCACAGTGATATTTCATTTTGATTTAAATATCAAAGTCCATGTGATATATGTGTGCTTTGAAGATGTTTATCTTTCTTGACAGACACTATAATTTATTATACAATAGATAGTATTCTGGGCAGAATTAAGTGAACACAAATTTTGGTATCACTTTTGGTCATATGTTGATATAGATCCGAAAGGCAAATGTTCAGATCGGAATATTTTTAAGAATTGGAATCTAATGACCTGTTGAACATTTCAAGTTTTTAGAATGGAGAGCATTATCGACTTTTATAGTTTGTTTGCAAAATAGATAAGACATGATCCAAGGGCATCATTTGGATAAATGGTGTGTGCCAACATGATTTTGCCAAAGGATAATCTCTTATCTATTTTGCAAGGTTAAACTCAAATTAATTTGACTAATGGCATGAAAGGATAACACATCACCAAAGCCAACATTTCACAAAATCAGCAATTTCGACCTTCAGTATCATATCACTAGTGATAAATAACACAGTATATTTGTCACTTATTAATTCTGGTAGTTCAGTGCCTTGAGTGACCTAAAGTGAGCGCCGCCAAGGGATTATTTCAATCAGCAGGGGCAAAACGACTGAGAATATATGTGAAAAGTTAATAGTGCATTGAACTGGTTTTGATATGTTCTGTCGATGACATAACAAGCTTTGAACAACGCCAGTTTACATAACAATGAATTCAAGAGATAATCATTTTGACCTGCTAGAATTAGAAAATGCATTTAGAAAATGTATTTTCAATGAATTATTGATTCACATGGAATGAAACTCTTTGCGCCCTGCAGGGAAATAAATGGGAAATGCTATCAGTAACACTGCATTACCGGTTCAGATCATTTATCAGCAGTTGCAGCAATGTGATGCGATAATGTGATCAATAATTTATATATTAATGTTAGATTGCACTGACAGATCTGCACACAGAAGACCGAACGTGTGAAAAGGTTCCTCAGTGGGAATATGTATGGCAGCAAATCAGCTCTCAAAAGTGAGATAAGTAATGGCATGGCAGTTTCTAAAAATATGAGACTTCTTTAAAGACTTATTTGCTAAATTACACAATGAGTTATTCATTTTTTACATTGCCTATGATTTTGGGAACAAAGGCCCTTTGCTGAGGTAGTGAATTAAAGCAACATGACGTTTAACGTCACAACAAATTATATTCAAATTTCAAAACCATGAATAGGGCGGTCTTTTCACTTCGAACTGACAGAATTAGCTAATAAGTGATTAACATGTCACAATTTGGCTTTAAATATGGATAGGTCAAGTATCATGCTATTTTAAATTATGTACAATGGTATACGAACACATTTATGTTTTAAGTTTTATTGTCATAATTACATCAAGGAGACATAAAAAAAGATTTATATATGTTCATGTATAACCAATGTATTTACATTTAGATATATCTCTATACCAGACATATGAAAAGGGGTTTTCAGTCCGAGTACAATTATTCATCATAATTAATTCACAAAATTGTAAGTATAAAATCAGTTTTCAATTTGATTTGATTACATTTGTAAAATGAATATTATAAAATTGCAATCTTTAATCTGCTTTAAATAAATAAAGTTGCCTCGCATACGATAACTCTTCAAACAAAACCAACACTAAGGAACATTTTTTCAATCGGATTTGTACAGCGAAATAAACCTTTCTCTGTTTATCAAATATATCTAGTTTCAAACAGCATGCAATCTCTCTGCAATAGGCAAACTAACATGACATGAATTCAATTGCCATGATCTCATGAAGATAGTTCAAACATGTAAAAGAATATAAAGTAAGCTTGTTACTTTAAGAGAAGATCATGAACATGTCTACGCATAAGAAAGGGTTGTTATAAACCTTAAATGGCCTATAAAGCAAACGCAACTCGTTAAAGCTATGGATTGTCACGAATCAGATTCCAACATGCTACCTCATTCTTCTCAAGTTTTCTTATGAATTGTTTTGCTTTGTGCGGAAAGTTTCATAAGTGTTATCCTTTGTAACAACAACATTTGCTATACCTTTGTTTGTGCATTTTCAAGGTAAAGGGATTAATTATTTATTTTTAATTGAATCTAATTCAATTCAATCCGTAATGATGATCGTAATGATATATGATAACAATGTGGTAACAAATGTCATTTTTTTTCAATAGATATCTAAAATGATTAAATCGTTTGGTCTAAAATGCGTTATATATTGAAATAACGATATATGAGTAGGCATGGCACTCCATGGAAATATATCATGAGAGTATGAAATACAAAATGATGAATTGGGCAAATACAAAGGGGCTCTAAAAATATCACTGAAGAGAATATATCTGGTTACTTATAGTAACAAAATCATTAAAATCATTAATTCTGTATGTCGTGTGGTATACATACTTTTATTATCACACATGATTGATCATTACATTAACCTTAGATCGTGTCATTGTTTTTCATGAAAGAACTGAGTTTCATAAATCTTTTCTTGCTTTTTAAGAGAGTTACGTGAATTTTTTGTTTTACAATTGAATGCGTTACAAAGTCAAACAAACATGTATGTTTAAGTAGATCCATTTATGACAGGTAAGGATTTGTTGGATGTAGTTAATATTTTCAAAATCTTTGGTCTGAACTGATGTGTGTAAAGATATATGAATGATGCAACCTGCTAACGTGTGTAGTTGGCTGAGCTAAAGCACTTCACTGTTAGTGTAAGGAAAGCCCTTCAGACATGTAGGATGCACTAATAAGTGTTGTTTATACATATCTGGCAATACAGCATCTATTTGGAAATGTAGGACTGCAGACATCTTCAAAACTCTTTGAAAGCTTTTGTAGCAAGATAGGTTGTCAAAGATAAATACATATTGTTATTGAATATTATGCGGTCATTGTTTTCGTTATATTCGGACTTGCATTATGGAGGCATCGTTTGTTCAGTGTTTAGAAACTCTTCTTCTTTTAATATATGACCACAGACACCTTGTAAACACTTGCAGAAGTCTCAAATGTATAGTAGATAAAACCATGTAATGGATGTTCCATTCAAATTGAAATGAAAAGTATACTGCTGTCTTCCATTTTTCCAGAAAATCACTTGGAGTCAACATTGTTAACATTATGTCGAGTCTACACATGTCAATTTGATTTTATCAAATAAACTGCAATGCTAATATAAACTCATTTCACAGTCTTCTATTATATCAATCGTGGAAATATTTTTACTTATGATGTTTGATGTTGAATCCCTTTTAAAGATACAAAAACGATGTCATTTCCCAATTTTTGCATTGCACATTGTGTTGTGATTGTGACTGTGTATGTATATATCGTAGAGCCATCACAATCCGTTCATGTTGATGAACAAATTCATTCATTTCATGTTTGTACGAAGTACATCTCTTAGACAAGTAGTTTATTCTTAGACCGTATACCTTATGTACAGCACAAATTTATACTATTTCCATAAACATTCTTTACACAATTTGGCGTCAGTGAGGATCTACATATCATTATTCCTTTCTTTATAACCACTGCCATACGGAGAAGCTATAACCTCTTAGAGATACCTTATACTAATGGCATAGTATGTTCTCAAATGTGCTTTAGTCACACAAATAAGCTACATGTAAGTACAGATAGATATATAAGTACATATATAATAAGTATATGCATATACATATCGAAATTGCATATATTATTTACGTGTTGTATACGTATATCTTTTAAACAATTATTTACATGAAATCTAACAGACTACACATTTCAGATCTCATAAATACAGAAACAACCGCCTTACTCCTGCTTTCAATGCAATGGCAAGTACATGGCATTTAACAAGGCACTGGGCTGATGGTATTATTGGATATAGTGCCTTGCGTTCGGTTTGAACGAATATGAACTTTCAATTGAAAAAGTATGAATTGTGAGGTAAAACATCCCGGTTAAGCCTGTTTATCATTCAGACTGAATGCTAAGAGTTTTCTTAATCTTTCAAGCAGTTAATGGTTTGTCGTGTTGGAAAGGTTCATACACATAGAGTAGCAGTTCAGCCTTGGTCAATGAAGGTTCTAAATATACCAAGGTTAATAAGGTAATGTGAGATATTTTTGCTTTTACCGAATATACAAATAACCTACCTACGTCCGAGGCTTCACATGTGTCAAGGATAATTAGTAAAATATCCTTAAGCAGTTAAATAGCAAATCCTATGTAAGTGGAAACATGATCAATTTCTTCCGGCACTATTTGAAAACACATATTTTCGCACTCGTTGCCGGCGAGTGTGCAATCATAATGAAGAGTAAAGAATCTTATAAATGGATATTTGATCCTGTTTTAGGAACAGGTTTTTGTGTATTTAAATTTGAAAATTACGTGGATGTTCTGAATGTTTAAATATCTTTTCCTTGAGTTATAATGCTATTCAAATGCTACTCGAGTTTATCTCTATCGTGATGTATGTGATTACTCACATCCGAATTTGAACACTTTGACATAGAGCCGTAACAGTAATTCTCATCATGTATATCAATAAAGTTTTATCTCATTGGTTGTTAGCAATTTAAAAATAGATGGCATAACATCATTCAGCATCTTATCAGATCAATTCTTGCCTTATTGAGTTTTGAACATGTCGATCGTTGCATTGGGTGTTCATTATGATAATAATGGTTCTAAACATGATAGGTGCTCTACACACAGTTATCAATGGAACCAGTAACATGGGGTTTTCACGTCAATATAATTCAGTATTTCATGCATAATGACTTTAAAAAAATCTAGAAATAATAATAATGAAAACAATAATAAGTTATGGAATGCTAACAATAACACATTTTTGCAGTAGTTGCAAAAAATAATGTCTCTTGTGAATATATTGTTGAAATAACTTTGTTTAATATCGGCAGAAGTAAGAATTAGAACTTACACTATCACGACCCCTTCCATATTGAAAATGTTGTCAATATGTGAAAAAAGGCATGTTTACGGATTTTCGTCCTTGATAATGAAAGTTGGTGTTGTATTAAAATCGATTTCGGAACAATTAAATAAAATTTCAATGGTTCAAAAAAAATTAACACTTAAACGTACTCTATAAGCGATTATTTAACTCTTGTTGTCATCAGTCATCATAGACTCTAAATTTAAGTATTCTAAAATCTTACCTTTGCTAAATTCAACTGGCCTTATCTGTCAGTTTATGACTTAAATTACGTTTTTATGGAGAGAATAATGTAGGTGACGATTAACATTTATCGACATGAATGAATCAATAAGAAGTATATATATATATATATACCAAAAGACATGATATTGTAGGCAAACTGATTTTTGCTCCCTACATATTATCTCGCTCCATTTCACAAATGTTGAGCACTGTCCCATATTGTTACAAGCCAAATCACACAAAACCCTAGTGGTTTTTGTTTTTTGCTTATATATATATATATATATATATATATACAATGCTTATACTTCAAACGAGAACACAAGTAGCATCATGTATTAATCATTAAATCCTAACATTTAAGAAGATGCAGGATGTATGCCTTGTTACAGATTAAGTTGTATGAATAAACAGTTGATTGTTTCCAATAGCAGATGATAGATTATGTTGAAATCACCATTCATTCATGCTTACAAATGTTATCAATTGAGATCAAATGTAAATGTAGCATACCTCAGATATAAAGGTAACATGTGAGTCTCAACTTCATAAAAAGTCCATGAATTGTGAATCTATGCACTAGTTCCATCCATTCTCAGATGATTTGATACCATTGCATTGTATAGGTTTAAAGGTCGAGTTGAGGACAATGTCCATACCAACAGAAGCAAGCCTTTGTGCCAAATTAACAGACCATGCTGTATAATAATTGCGTGTGCCTAAGCTGCATCATTGGTTAGATTTGCATAGAAGTTCGGTACTTCTGCGGCAAAACATGGCTCTGACCGACTTAACAGGCAGAAGTCATCGGTTTGCTTAGTCACTGGTATACAATTAATACAAAATGAACTCAATAGAACACCGTGGAGGTCTTTATATATCCTTAACAACAAAAAAGATGATTGATAGGAGTCCAATGCTATCTTCATTGACTCGGATTTATTCACACATTCAGCCAAACTGTCAGTAGGAGGGACTATATCAAAATGACGTTTCAAATCAATCATAATACGTCTGTTATCACCAATAGATTTCCGGCAGCGAATTTAGCTGTGCAGAATAGATGTACACTTGTCTTTCTCCTCAAAATGGGATGTGCATATCAATACAATTCTCCTTTTTCTAGCTAAGATTTGTACAACATGATACCATTAAGGTGTAGACATCTTTCAACTTAATTTCGACAGCAGATATATCAATCACTTCCAAAATCAAGCCACTATTCTGCGGTGTTTGCATGCTGATATAGACACCTCTATTGAAAAAAACCCAACTTAAATTCAATGGTTAAGGTTTATTACCTTGACGGCAGTGTTTAAATGCCGATTTTGACTCGGATTCATTCATTCATTTATCCAAACTGTCTATAACTGGTTAAACCTGCGGCGGGGGATAAACACTTAAATTCAACAGTTGCCTTTGTCATCTGATTAAGGTTTATTACTTGGCGGCATTGTTATGTCGATTTCGTTCTTCCATCTTCATTAGATTATTAAAATGGAAATGTAAAATTTCGATTATGATCAGAATACACCGACATATATTACATATTTTACTTTATGGATAAATTTCATGCATTGCAGTGTCTTTCCGTGAAATGACCATCATTATTGACATCACAAGGATAGTAGCTCGGTTTAAGGTAGATTTATATAATTTTATCATGAAAATAAAATACAGTGTCACAAATTGCAAAACATCCCTTTGGTCAAAAGTAGCAATTCTAAAATGACCTACCATGTCCTGTTTGACTTCATTAATACATTTCACTATCACAAATGATTCAAACATGTTCACACAAAATTTGCTGCAGCTACAGGCAGTTTGAAACCTGATAATGTTATCGCCTTCATCTAATCATGAGATGTTGGACGATGTTTTAATATAACTCGGTGTTTTAATATAACTCATTTCGTATAAACTAATATTTATTTGCGATAATCTCAGTGAAAACAGTTTTAAGAAGATTATGTTCTACTCTTCCTTTAAGATGAACACAGCCACATTTACTTGAGTACTGTCTGGAGGAGATGTTTGCAGGTGCAAGATACTCTACACATGATGGCCACGGAACATATTTCATGGTACAGATGATCTTAGAGATGTCAAATTTATACAATTTCTACTTTTTAGTGAACGTCATGATGTTTGTGATCCTTATTGCTAATAAATTGTGTTAATTGAGTATCTGTTACTAATTCACAGTGATATTTCATTTTGATTTAAATATCAAAGTCCATGTGATATATGTGTGCTTTGAAGATGTTTATCTTTCTTGACAGACACTATAATTTATTATACAATAGATAGTATTCTGGGCAGAATTAAGTGAACACAAATTTTGGTATCACTTTTGGTCATATGTTGATATAGATCCGAAAGGCAAATGTTCAGATCGGAATATTTTTAAGAATTGGAATCTAATGACCTGTTGAACATTTCAAGTTTTTAGAATGGAGAGCATTATCGACTTTTATAGTTTGTTTGCAAAATAGATAAGACATGATCCAAGGGCATCATTTGGATAAATGGTGTGTGCCAACATGATTTTGCCAAAGGATAATCTCTTATCTATTTTGCAAGGTTAAACTCAAATTAATTTGACTAATGGCATGAAAGGATAACACATCACCAAAGCCAACATTTCACAAAATCAGCAATTTCGACTTTCAGTATCATATCACTAGTGATAAATAACACAGTATATTTGTCACTTATTAATTCTGGTAGTTCAGTGCCTTGAGTGACCTAAAGTGAGCGCCGCCAAGGGATTATTTCAATCAGCAGGGGCAAAACGACTGAGAATATATGTGAAAAGTTAATAGTGCATTGAACTGGTTTTGATATGTTCTGTCGATGACATAACAAGCTTTGAACAACGCCAGTTTACATAACAATGAATTCAAGAGATAATCATTTTGACCTGCTAGAATTAGAAAATGCATTTAGAAAATGTATTTTCAATGAATTATTGATTCACATGGAATGAAACTCTTTGCGCCCTGCAGGGAAATAAATGGGAAATGCTATCAGTAACACTGCATTACCGGTTCAGATCATTTATCAGCAGTTGCAGCAATGTGATGCGATAATGTGATCAATAATTTATATATTAATGTTAGATTGCACTGACAGATCTGCACACAGAAGACCGAACGTGTGAAAAGGTTCCTCAGTGGGAATATGTATGGCAGCAAATCAGCTCTCAAAAGTGAGATAAGTAATGGCATGGCAGTTTCTAAAAATATGAGACTTCTTTAAAGACTTATTTGCTAAATTACACAATGAGTTATTCATTTTTTACATTGCCTATGATTTTGGGAACAAAGGCCCTTTGCTGAGGTAGTGAATTAAAGCAACATGACGTTTAACGTCACAACAAATTATATTCAAATTTCAAAACCATGAATAGGGCGGTCTTTTCACTTCGAACTGACAGAATTGGCTAATAAGTGATTAACATGTCACAATTTGGCTTTAAATATGGATAGGTCAAGTATCATGCTATTTTAAATTATGTACAATGGTATACGAACACATTTATGTTTTAAGTTTTATTGTCATAATTACATCAAGGAGACATAAAAAAAGATTTATATATGTTCATGTATAACCAATGTATTTACATTTAGATATATCTCTATACCAGACATATGAAAAGGGGTTTTCAGTCCGAGTACAATTATTCATCATAATTAATTCACAAAATTGTAAGTATAAAATCAGTTTTCAATTTGATTTGATTACATTTGTAAAATGAATATTATAAAATTGCAATCTTTAATCTGCTTTAAATAAATAAAGTTGCCTCGCATACGATAACTCTTCAAACAAAACCAACACTAAGGAACATTTTTTCAATCGGATTTGTACAGCGAAATAAACCTTTCTCTGTTTATCAAATATATCTAGTTTCAAACAGCATGCAATCTCTCTGCAATAGGCAAACTAACATGACATGAATTCAATTGCCATGATCTCATGAAGATAGTTCAAACATGTAAAAGAATATAAAGTAAGCTTGTTACTTTAAGAGAAGATCATGAACATGTCTACGCATAAGAAAGGGTTGTTATAAACCTTAAATGGCCTATAAAGCAAACGCAACTCGTTAAAGCTATGGATTGTCACGAATCAGATTCCAACATGCTACCTCATTCTTCTCAAGTTTTCTTATGAATTGTTTTGCTTTGTGCGGAAAGTTTCATAAGTGTTATCCTTTGTAACAACAACATTTGCTATACCTTTGTTTGTGCATTTTCAAGGTAAAGGGATTAATTATTTAGTTTTAATTGAATCTAATTCAATTCAATCCGTAATGATGATCGTAATGATATATGATAACAATGTGGTAACAAATGTCATTTTTTTTCAATAGATATCTGAAATGATTAAATCGTTTGGTCTAAAATGCGTTATATATTGAAATAACGATATATGAGTAGGCATGGCACTCCATGGAAATATATCATGAGAGTATGAAATACAAAATGATGAATTGGGCAAATACAAAGGGGCTCTAAAAATATCACTGAAGAGAATATATCTGGTTACTTATAGTAACAAAATCATTAAAATCATTAATTCTGTATGTCGTGTGGTATACATACTTTTATTATCACACATGATTGATCATTACATTAACCTTAGATCGTGTCATTGTTTTTCATGAAAGAACTGAGTTTCATAAATCTTTTCTTGCTTTTTAAGAGAGTTACGTGAATTTTTTGTTTTACAATTGAATGCGTTACAAAGTCAAACAAACATGTATGTTTAAGTAGATCCATTTATGACAGGTAAGGATTTGTTGGATGTAGTTAATATTTTCAAAATCTTTGGTCTGAACTGATGTGTGTAAAGATATATGAATGATGCAACCTGCTAACGTGTGTAGTTGGCTGAGCTAAAACACTTCACTGTTAGTGTAAGGAAAGCCCTTCAGACATGTAGGATGCACTAATAAGTGTTGTTTATACATATCTGGCAATACAGCATCTATTTGGAAATGTAGGACTGCAGACATCTTCAAAACTCTTTGAAAGCTTTTGTAGCAAGATAGGTTGTCAAAGATAAATACATATTGTTATTGAATATTATGCGGTCATTGTTTTCGTTATATTCGGACTTGCATTATGGAGGCATCGTTTGTTCAGTGTTTAGAAACTCTTCTTCTTTTAATATATGACCACAGACACCTTGTAAACACTTGCAGAAGTCTCAAATGTATAGTAGATAAAACCATGTAATGGATGTTCCATTCAAATTGAAATGAAAAGTATACTGCTGTCTTCCATTTTTCCAGAAAATCACTTGGAGTCAAAATCTTCATGATATCTCGTTCTTCCTTAAGTATGAAGTATGAAGTCAAGTACTCGATATTCTGAATAACCTATAACAGAACAGTTCACGTCTAAACTGAGATTAAAAGTTCTATATTATCGAGGATAATACTGTTGTCTTTCAGCTGAAGCGAATGGAAGAAAACAATTAATAAAACATAACCTAATATGTTTTCATCGATGAACTGTCAATACTTTTGGGGAAAAGGAACCAGTCATGATATGACCCATCAAAGAAAGTGACGTGGTCATTTTGACTACGAGATCCTCTGATCCTAAATATAGTTTAGAAATAAAAGATGAAAATAAAGTATTAATGAAAGAAAGAGGTCAAGAACAAAATTATGAGATCGATTTGTAAATCAGACAGTCATTTTACAAGACACATAAAAACGACATAAAACGTATGGGGAGAGAAAAGCACTTTGACATGCTCAGCTTTTAAACAATTATTGATTCACATGGAATGGAGGTCGTTACGCCCTGGTGGGAACTAAGTAGGAAACAATATCAGTAATGTTCCAATACCCGTAATTTACCAATTGAACCAATACTTCAAATAAAGATAATGTGATCATTGTTCGACACATTAACATAGATTGAACTTTCATGTCTTTTCACAAGACACTGGACATTTGATCATGATTTCAATCGACTACATTTTCTATGACATTATTTGCTGTTTAGATTTTGAAAAAAAAAATCTGGATTACCATGCAAACGCATCCAGTAATATCAATATCTATCAGATCAGAAAGACATTCAACATTCAAAATTTTCTTTGTCCTCCAGTAACGTTCACTCCATACCTGAATGATAACTAACGAGGCAGGTTTCCTATTTCCATTTTTTTGGAAAATATGCATGGATAACTGCCAGTGACGCCAGTAGTGGTATTTTAACTAATAACAATTCCTTCAAAACGACTTTTTAAAGTTTTTGTTTTTGTCCAATGTATTTATTGTATATTTCACCTGTTTTTGGTTTGTTGATTTAATATTTGTAGTCAAGAAACAATAACAGAACATGTACTACATGTAGTTTCATTAGAAACCCTAACAATGACAATGACAATTAATTAACAATTTATTCATGAAACTGACCAAAGCTTCTACCATATGTAGGTAACGAATGACGTTGACGTTTCTTCAAATATTCAATATTATATGTCGTCGGCCTGTGCGTGAGGAAATATATTTAGTCACCAAACAGCAGCATCAAAGTTCATTAAATTGCATAGATTAAAAATAATTAAATACAAATGAAAATTAGATTTGAAATCTTAGTAATAATGAATCAGGCAACATACTCAATACTTCAAAAAAAGATAATGTGATCATTGTTTGACAAATTAACAATTGATTGAACCTTCATGTCTTTTCACAAGACACTAGACTTTTGATCACGATTTCAATTGACTACATTCTCTATGACATTATTTCCTGTTTAGAGTTTGAAAAAAAATCATAATTACCATTTATGCAAACGCATCCAGTAATATCAATAACTTAACAAGATCAGATAAACATTATATAAACTTCCTTTTGTATAATAATCTAACCATTTTTATTGTACCCCAGGTTTAACTGAAGTTCATTCCATTATAAATACACTGGGTTCACATTTACATATCTGACAAGATTCACGAATAACTGCAACTTACGTAAGTAAGGGTTTAATTTCAACAAATAAGCATCCCTTCTCAACAAAATCATCGTTGCTGTTCAATGTATCTATTGTGGATAACACAACTTTGTTAGTTGCATTTAGATTCGAATGAATTCTGTCACCCAGCAGCAAATTCCTGAAATTGCATAGACTTAAGACATGATTAAATCAACACGAAAAATAGATTTGATAACCTAGGAATAATATATCACGTGCTCATATTAATCAGTCCTATAACATAAGGTTTGAATCGAACGCCAACTTGATTAAAAGTTTTGTACATAGATGCGTGACCTGGTAACTGTAGACGAAACGAAGTTATAGTCGGACATACCTCGGCCAAAAGAAAGGATGGCGACAATCAGATAAATCAAATGGGTCCCTTGAGGTGCTTGTCTTCCGCTGTTTATAGTTAGACCTAAATCAGAACTTATAACTAAGGAAGAACATTTGCACAACAATCACATAAATCTATTTTATTGTCTGCATAAAGCCCATCACTATACCTGAATCTTGCAATAAATAAAAAATAGAGCCATGGGCTCTGTAGCTCATCAGACTTTTGATGGAAAAAGGTTTTGACCCCTGTGACCCCATTTAGGGTCATTGGGTCACAAAATCTACAAGTTTGAATCCCCATTGGCCAAGGAGTCTACACACAACTTTTTAGCTCTCTAGACCATTTGGAACTGGAGGAGAAGATGAAAATAGGTTTTGAAGGTTGTGACCCCTGTGACCCCATTTGGGGTCATGGGGTCACCAAACCTAAAATTTAGATTCCTCATTGGCCAATGAGTCTACATACAACTTTTTAGCTCTCTCGACCTTTTGGATCTGGAGAAGAAGATGAAAATAGGTTTTTAAGGTTTGGACCCCTGTGACCCCATTTGGGGTCATGAGGTCATGACATCTACAATTTAAAATCCTCATTGGCCAAGGAGTCTACACACAACTTTTCAGCTCTCTAGACCTTTTGGAACTGGAGAAGAAGATGAAAATAGGTTTTTAAGGTTTTGACCCCTGTGACCCCAATTGGGGTCATGAGGTCATGAAATCTACAATTTAGAATCCGCATTGGCCAAGGAGTCTACACACAACTTTTCAGCTCTCTAGACCTTTTGAAACTGGAGAAGAAGATGAAAATAGGGTTTTATGGTTTTGACCCCGTGACCCCAATTGGGGTCATGAGGTCATGAAATCTACAATTTAGAATCCTCATTGGCCAAGGAGTCTATTGAGAAGAAGATGAAAATAGGTTTTTAAGGTTTTGACCCCTGTGACCCCAATTGGGGTCATGATGTCATGAAATCTACAATTTAGAATCCTCATTGGCTAAGGAGTCTACACACAACTTTTCAGCTCTCTAGACCTTTTGGAACTGGAGAAGAAGATGAAAATAGGTTTTTAAGGTTTTGACCCCTGTGATCCCATTTGGGGTCATGAGGTCATGAAATCTACAATTTAGAATCCCCATTGGCCAAGGAGTCTACACACAACGTTTTAGCTCTCTAGTCCTTTTGGAACTGGAGAAGAAGATGAAAATAGGTTTTTAAGGTTTTGACCCCTGTGACCCCATTTGGGGTCATGAGGTCATGAAATCTACAATTTAGAATCCTCATACGCCAAGGAGTCTACACACAACTTTTCAGCTCTCTAGAGTCATTGGTTCTGGAGAAGAAGTCGAAAATGTGAAAAGTTTACGGATGGACGGACGGACGGACGGACGCCGGACGCCATGCCATGCCATAAGCCCATCGGGTCTTTCAGACCTGATGAGCTAAAAATCAGAGATGTCGACATATCACAGCAAATTAGCATGGTAAGTTGATGACCCTCAAAGGGAAACTCAGAAAATTTACCCTGACAGGTTTTGAGGATAACGAACTTTGGCATCTATGTCATGTCTATCTGGAGGAAGTATGTGTAGTAATTTCCTGGTGAAACGCCCCCAGCGTTCTACTCTTTGTCAATCTTGTTTGTATCGTCTAGTCATTAATGTCCTCTAAGCTTCTGTGGAATGGTTGATAATGGTTGTTATTCCTTTTAGTACGTTTTAACAGTCTAATGATCGTTTTATTTCAATCATATCTTTCAGTAAAGAGGACACTATTTCATGATATATTTAAACACGAATTTAAACGAATTATACTTCAGCAATTAGAATACATGTCAAATTTATAATTGCTACATCAATTCTTGGAAATATGATAACATTTGGAAAAATCACCAATTATATTTTTACATCTTTTTCATACATCACTTTAAATAATCTTCATACTTATAGATATCCAATAAAACATATGGATGGAAAAAAGGATTATTAAGTTAAACATTCCAAGGATTAGCAAGAGTCAAGAACTAAGATTAGCATTTGCAAGACAAAACAGGAAAACAGAACATCAATAACATTTATTATTCAAGATGAGGCCTCTTCGGCTGACGGCAATAATAATACAAACATGAATAGATCGACATCATTGCCACCAAACTCCCTGTGTTCCATTATTCCTATATGTAACCATATGTTTTGTATTTTCTGTAAAATTTATCACCTAACATGAGCAAAAACACAAATCTCCAAACGTCCATTGATTTATTTGACTAACAAAGTAATTCACTTGTATAGATATTGCTGAATTCATTGTTACTTTAAATGTCAACAATATTAGCTTGGCGAATGTATCTTGAAAGAAGGGATTAAGTCTTACTGCTGTTTCGCATGATCGTCTGATATAAGGAAGCCATAATGCTAATAATGCATAGTGTAGCTTTTCTTTTGATGTTTAAAGTCTGCTTTCTTTGCAATTGTCGGCATCATCCACCTGAAAAGTAAATCAATACTTTTTGTCTGGATATTTCACTTATCTATCATTCAAGGAACGTATGCACAAGGTTTCTCAATTGTGTTAAATGGTCAAGTCAAGTAACTGATGGTTACTTAAATGAGAGGACGAAGTGATTATTGTGTGTTATTCTTTTAAACATGTGAATTGAAATTGTTGAAATATGTATTCACTTTGGAATGAATGTTAAGTGGGTATCAGGTATTTACCATGAAACAATTATCTTACAAGAGGGTCAAATTCTAGTGTTGATGGTTAACCCCTTTAGGAGTTTGAAGAATATAATTTCAAACGACTATCATTAAATTATTTCTTGCAAAATGTCGCTAAAAGACCAGAGTTAAAAACATGTGCTTAAAAATAAAATATGACAGTTTTACCAAATGATAACAAATTATGTTGAAACAATAAGAAGAGCTTTGTATCATACCAAATCAATCATTTCCGATCAACCAAAATACCAATTTTAGGACTAGTAATGTAATAAGCTCTCCAGGAAATAAGAAGGGACAACTGCTGGCTAAAAGGAAACAGCCAGGCGATTCTACATAAGATGGTTAGAATGTTTTGCAATTGGTTACCAAACCAATCAATACCTTAGTTTGATACAAGGCACAAACAGTTACCATTATAAGGAAAATATCAGGTTCCGAGATAAAAGTAATCAGAGAACTAGTTCTAAATTCCAAAGAGATAGGCGTCAAGAGGATGACGATATCCTGGTTCATCAAAACTTCATGTATTTCCATAACTTCTTGATTTCGTGATGACACATTTGTATTAATTGCGGAAAATTGTGGAGGCATTAACAATAAATTTAATATGAACCGTCTCATCTCAAATCTAGAAGAAATGATAGATGACAGCTTAAGTTAATCAAACATTGACTGATTCTTAAAAAACTCACAACAAAGAAATCTGAAGATAATTGTGTACAGTATATGTTCATACTGTACCTTTCCATTCCAGATGGTCCTTAACTTATCCTATTGATTTAATATTAATTTATGGTAAACGGTTCAGAAGGCTTGTAGAAATTGCACTTATTATCCTGAACATATGTGGAGTCCTCGAAGGTACTCGTTAAGATAAAAGTAATAGACTTTCTTCTTAATTAGACTAGGAGATTTTGAAACTTAATAGATAGCTTGGTGGACATACTGCAGTTGTATATTCAACATGCCAACACACGGAATCTTTTTAACAGTATACACAAGATTAAACCTATACGAATCTGAAAAAATATATATCATGAATTTCAGTGATGCAGTTCATTGTTATAGGAACTTATTCGCTCAATATCAATTTCTTCTCTTTATAGCAGGTTTATTCAGCCAATTAATAGTATTGATTAGTCAAATCTTAAGGGATATTACAAAACTCTTTGTCTGTATACTTTTAGTCGTCCCAGTGTTAGTCAGGGAAGCCAATTTGTATGACATATAAAAAACCTTGTAATTCTCTTTCTTTAATATGGTTGCCCTGCATCTTTAATATGACAGTTGTAAAAAATAAAGAAGAATCAGAAGATCGAACTCAATCCGGAAAAGGATTTGTAGTGTAATAAACTATATTGATATCTGCATCTGTATCTTTCTTAATATGTTCTTTTGAATTCTATTTATTTTGATTTATCTAAGTGAAATCAAATTTGATTTTTCATAGTAAACTATTTTGTGATAGATATACATGTATCTGTTGAAAAAAACACTTATGATTTCGTCATTTATCAAGATAGACATGAACAATTTTAAAGGAAATTATTTTTGTTCGTAAATGTTTAACTGCTTTCAATGGTAAGATGATTCTGAAAAATTATTATATATCGGTAACCATTATCTTAACTTCTGTACTTTTTTCCTTCTCTCTGTGATTATTTTATTGTCCACCATCACGTCCAGTACAATACTCATCGATATAAACCATTTGATCTAAACCATTTGATCAATAGTCTCTAGTGGGTTGGCTTCCTATTTTAGTACACAAATGGGTAATTATCTCTAGTCTTTCACCTGACGAGGCCTCTTCTGTTATTTTGACCTTAACACGTCCTGGTCCAGGGAAGACAATATTTACAAATGATCTACCAGTTATTGTGTGAATGTACTGGCAATTGGGAAGATCCTTCTGAACTGTTTCACTGAAAAAGTATTTGTAAATACAGACATTTTAGAATGGCACTGTTTGAATTAAGAATAACCAATTTGTTTACAGAAGTTTATTCACCAAATATTTCAATTGACCATGTTTTTTATTTAATATTATGATGATTGATCTCTTTGGGTTTTTCTTTTTGTAGTCCCTGTTCCCTGTAACACTTGAACACTCAGCAGCCAGGGCACTGCCAAGTCAACCCATAAATGAAATCGTATTCAGTCTGGGTTACAAGGAAGTTTTTCTCTAAAATAAAATACAGACAGAACATTCTCACACCATTTACACCAATACTAGATTATTTTCAAGTAGTAAGACATAAAGGATTTAGTTGCCTGGTACAGAATAAACTCCTTTTTTGCAACATTTTTCTATGATGTATCTCAATCTCAACGCATTCTTAAAAACTTTGCAATGAAGAGTTCAGTATCCATTTTTACAATTAGTAACAATCCAAGTAATATGAATAAATAAAAAACAGCGTTAGTAAATAAAAAAATTTTGACAGCCAAAGACAATTCCAAAGACAATTTGAGGTTATGGATGCGATCGCAGTCTTCAGTTAACCAAGAACGAAATAATCAAAATATTTGTACAAATTCATAATCCTAGAATACGTGACAAATGGATTCCTGCTCTGCATTGATCTCTATGTTGATTTCTAACTTCTCTGTCCTCATTTACTGTCACGCCAATATCGACGTGAAGTTAGTTTTAATCTGATCAGCTGTTTCGTGGCTTTTGTTTAAAGAAATCTGTCCTATGAAAATGTATAGTTGTCGCCATTGGTCGGCCCGAGTGTCGTTCAGAATCTGAGGTTTTATATCTGTACATGTACATGTAACATGTATGAGGGACAGTGAAACTATAGCATTCGTGTCACAATGCTTTTAGTGACAGTTAAGGATTCAGCGTTTGTAATTGTCCGTCAATCGTTAGACAACACAGTTGAAAAGGAACAAAAGTGATATCAGTAGCTCTCAGTTGTCTTTTGCAGTGGGTTTACGTTTATTCGAAGTCGTATTTCGAGTTTAATCCAATGACATCAGTTCCATCACGTGCAGATGGTTAACCAGTCGCTGTTGTCTATAGGTGCCCAATATCCCTACAAATATTAGGTTTTAAATCGATACATATAACATTGTCTTTTTTCCATTTAGATATTGGTCATGCTATGCTTTGTTCATTGGTACAATATTTTGAATAATAAAAAAATGTAGATTTATAAAAAACAAAGAGTTGTGTTTTAGTACGCCATCTTACTGCCACTGACTCGAAAAGGATTTGTACTGTAGTTAATATGAAGGGAATCAACCTTGTTAATTTAGTTTCTAATTAACAGCCCAGTATCCTAGCCCAGTTAATTACCTTTTATCAAAAAACTCGGATAAGGAAGAACATTTCTTTTTTCATTAAAAGAACAAGCATCTCACTTCTTTCGTATCTTCTGTCGACTCTCTTTCAACTGTCTTTTTTTCATTAAATGTTAACACTTTTTAAAGAGACAAATTAATCTCCTTTTACTTTTCTCTGTCAACCGACCTTTCGATATATTACATTTCAGAAAGTTTGAATAACCAAATTTTTATAACTGTTTATATTCCTACCAAAATGGATGATATGGATGTTGTTCGACCATGTGATCTATATACGATTACCACATCATGGTGTTCGGCTTCGGATCAAAAGTCCAGTGGTTCGAATCCTGCCAGTGGTTCGGCAACTTTGTCTGCAGTAGAGAACTGTTCTACACGCAATAAGGTTTGGGTGAAATGCTACACTGAATTTCAGCACCACCCATAATTCGCTAGTTCCAGGCGGTGCACGTTGGTTCACTGCAATGCATAGCCACAATGGGGTTGGACGCTTTCTCCCTGCAATAATAGCGCCGTTATAAGTGAAATACTCTTGAAACACGTCAAACCCCATATCAAATCCCCTCACAACACCACTTCATGCAAAAATACAATTTGATATATTGACTTTTAAAGTTATCTTAAAATGTTTGATTTATTTTGTACACAAATTGGAAATAAGATATTTATGTCTAAAGATACAATTTTCACTCCAAACACAGTTTACATTAACTTCTGTTTTGTTGCTGGGCATTGATATTCAAGAGAAGCAGGGTATAGAAGTTATTTGAAACAATCTACTTTGTTTTAAAGGTGTACCATATTTAGTATTTTTCTTCATAAACAATGTAAATCACATAAAGTGAAAAATAAATCTACATTTCACGATTAACACAGATGAGCTACGCATGGCATATCACGAGAAATGAGAAGTGTTCTATCATTATACATGTTAGTGTTACTAATATTTTATTTACAGAGTTTTCTTTTACCAATGAATACGATCCTCGGTGATTGAAAATATAATATCTGCTATTCTGTTTTTCAACTATTGCATTATGGAGATGAAAGATTTTTGTCCTCAAGCAATAAAACAAAGGGTTACGGATATTATTCTCTTATGATGAACTCCCTCTTACATTTGAGCTTATGATATTGTGAACATGATTTATGCAAAAATCAATATGTACATTAACTGGAATGAGAAAATGTATCATCATTCACAGCTCAAGTGCCAGAAGCAATGACTTACTTGATTCAAGAAATGTAAGTGCAACATAACTTGAGATTTTCAGAACAAGACTGTCATTGCAGAGAAATGATTTTATTGATAGCTAGTAGATAAACTGATTTTGTCGGATTGTATTTGAAGATGTATTGCGCCATCCAACTTAATTACACAACATGCTGTAACAGTAATGATTATTTCAGAGCTTGTCATGCGCCATAAAAATTAAACCATGAGTCATATCATCGTACAATGTATTACAGTGATGAGTCATTAAATTATGTTTTTGTCTTTGAGACATCGAAATGTTGTTGGTAAAATAAAACATCCAAGACGAATTTCTTTAAGTGACTCAAGTTTCGATTTTTTATTATGCAAGTCAAATCTCCGAGTATTCAGTAAATTATGCAATTCTCGTTTACTTAGTTATTGATTAGTTGAATGCATATTATGTAAATTTTGTGAACTTCACGTTCATGATTTATCGCCACATCTGGAACAGATATTAGGATAACCGGCTTATGAGTTAAATTGAATTAAAGGTTAACTTTAATATGTATTTATATATATAGCAAACCTAAACATATGGCAATGGCAATGTTACTCATTAGAATTAAAACTAATTTTTCCTCACATTGTCATACCAATTTATATTGTGTTGCTGTAATATTAATATTGCTGTTATTACAGTAAATTGTGTTAATGCTATGAATGTGAACATAATTTCATTCAGAACTAAAGTACTGCCAGATCACCTGCAATCATGGTATTTATTTGGGCGGGTTAAGCTGCGGTCAAGGTGAATGACAATGCTCATGCGATGAAAGTGTACTCAAGTAGAGATAATGATTTCATTTGATGAATAGTAACAACACTTTGTTGGGAAATGTATCAAGTGCAGAACCATTAATTCAAACTATTCCTGTTATCTAATATTGAAATTTATATCACTGAAGCCATTTCATTTAGATATATGATGGTTAATTATGTAACTGTTGTGTGAAAACTAATATTGAGCAAAAATGCAATGTCATTGTTTATGATAAATGATATCTCAAATTAAATATAGATTGGTTATCCAGAAACTCGCACAAATTTGCAGTTTACAAGCAAAAGGGTTTGGGCTGATAATAATTATCAAATGTTTTTACAGAAGAAGAAGTCTTTTTAGTGTTACCTTGAGTTCCTTCTTTACTGATTACTTTTATTTTGATAGCATATTCATCTTTTATACGCTGTGTTTTTCAAACTCTAATTTTCACCTCTTTTGAATACAAAGGCATAAACATGTACATAATGTCATTGTAACATACAGAGTAACAATTGCAATATTGTTATGGAGCTTGTGGTTGTAATAATTGGTAAAGCCTCATATTCATCTTAGCTTTTCATTTCAATACTGATGCATGAGATGACAGTCTAAGTAAACTAATTAACAGTATTACTCTGATATGAGTCTAGGAAGGTCTAGTAGAGGGTCGCTTCAGTCGTCCTTTCTGCGACCTATGACGCTCAAACATTAAACGTGCGCAGACAGACTATTGTGGCTTAGTAAGATGAGGTCTGATTGGTCAATTCGATACATGGGGTGACGCGACCCTCTTCTACCATTTATTCCAATATCATCTCGTTAAATACAGTCAGACTTTCCAATAAACAATGTTTACTTTACAAATATTTAATTTATAGAATAGAATATTAATCAAAACCGATGGACAAAACGTATAGTTATTTTTTAAACCTCATTCAAACATTAATGAAAAAATTTAATATTTTCATACATTTATCTTACAAAAATTATGCTACATGGGACAAATATGTTTAGTAAGCAGACAAGTGCCGGTTAGTTGAATGATAATTTCATCATTTTCTTTGGTTGAACTTAATGGGATGTTGACATCATTTCCACACGTACATGACAATGGAAAGTACTATAAAAGTGAGAAAGTGCCCGTGTAACCTTTCCTGCAACAGGAAATGAGCCTTTTAGAGCAGTCGTTGTAGAGTACATCTTACCGTTTCTGTATCTCGGCCACCTGAAGGACATTCACTATTACTGATTATTTACGGTAGTAAATATGCTATTCCATTAACTTTAATATCAAGTTGAATCTCTTCATACTTACATTTATTTATTGTTAACAAATGAAACCATAGTGCTAATATGAACTTGTTTTATCAACATTTATCGATGAATGCAGAAACCACTAATCACGATGAACTAAAGACTTAATGTTAAGGTAATCCATTTTATGTAAAGATGATGTTTCATCTCAAATTGTTAGACAATTAGGCTGAAAGATTCAACCATAGAATTTGTATTTGACTTGCAGTTACTTTTTTGTAGTTTGTATAAACTTTCCTTAATTGGGTTAATTCATAAGAACCTTGTCGAGGGGACGAGCCAAAACGATAATATGCATCAATACATTCACATAACTAATATCAGATCATTTGCAATCATTGTCTTTCCGTAGGATAAGGTCGAGTTCATGTCAAGGTGAATAGCGACCAAAATGAGCTCATCAGATGAATGAGAAGTAAATTGGAGTAATTGTTCGCTTTATGTAATCTTTATTTCTGCACACAGGAAGTCATTCCTGTATGTAAATGTTTATAAATTGATTGGTATTTACAAACACCTTTTATTGGAACAAGTCAAAAGGATTATGCAACAAATTAGCCAATAAATCGATTTCACATAAGCACTCATATCAAATAATCATTTTTACATAATTAACACAATTTCATATAAAAATAACCTTAATTGGGTTAATTCATAAGAACCTTGTCGAGGGGACGAGCCAAAACGATAATATGCATCAATACATTCACATAACTAATATCAGATCATTTGCAATCATTGTCTTTCCGTAGGATAAGGTCGAGTTCATGTCAAGGTGAATAGCGACCAAAATGAGCTCATCAGATGAATGAGAAGTAAATTGGAGTAATTGTTCGCTTTATGTAATCTTTATTTCTGCACACAGGAAGTCATTCCTGTATGTAAATGTTTATAAATTGATTGGTATTTACAAACACCTTTTATTGGAACAAGTCAAAAGGATTATGCAACAAATTAGCCAATAAATCGATTTCACATAAGCACTCATATCAAATAATCATTTTTACATAATTAACACAATTTCATATAAAAATAACCAACAATAATGAGACATGTCAGCGTTTTTCTGGCAAAGAAACATGAATAACATATCCTTATATCTAAAGAACCCTCATAATTGGCCAAGCTTTCGGGGGAAATTCCTCCTTTATAAACCTTTAGTGACGTCACTATATTTTTCTTTGGGGTCTTAATGTCTAAATGTCCCGACTCACAGGGCAAAGCGATTATTCGAGTAATGTCCGTCAGTTCCAGATTATTTTCAACATAATCGCTTTGCATGACAGGATGTAATGGTGATTTAACCCTCTTCAAATAAAAATCCAACGGCATGCTTGTTGGTTTAAGTCGAAGTGTCAACTGACTATAAGTTTTGAAATCAAACACAAATCAATTTTGTCCACACTCAATAACGTTAAACCCAACGCTCTGACCACTGATTCTTTGTGATTATTCTTACAAAACCAAAGCCATATTTGAAAAAGCATTCTCCCAACTTTTGAATTCAAGTTATCATCTCCTTTTTGGTATATTTACATTGCGGAGGCGCCTGATCCAAAATGTAAGTGATCTGATATTTTGCATGCAATTTTTCTGCATATCGCCCACATCTAGCTAACATTGCTTTAATGAAGATGTAGATCTAGACCCAACTTTTAGACTATTTTTTCAAAAGTTAGTTTGCACCTTTTCGGTAAGTTTTATGGGTTCACATACTGCTAATTCTGCTTTTAGCAAATTGGTTTAAGATTTAACGCAGCATATATTGAAAGATCTTTGTATTTATTTCAGCCTGTTGGAATAAAGTCTCATGTGCTTTTGTAAAAATTTTCCGAATTAAAAATACAATAATTAGGTACGTATAATATGATTTTAATTCTAACTTTTCCCCTTAAAAACATATTTATTGTTTCTTGTATTGTATGATTACAGTAAAAAAGTCATGTTTCAATATTGAACTAACATTTCCTTTAGTAGAATCTAATAATCAATGAGTAACGGTAAGATTTATTATAAGACATAAAACATATGCATATCACACAGCGTTTAATTTAATTGTAAATTTATGGCAGAAGTAAACATATTCTGGCGTCAGTGATATTTTAAAGAACTATTTCATGTCTTTCAACCATTTCCATATGACAGAGAAGCTATAAGTGTTACTACTGCTTAGAAAAATTCTCTTTCATTCTGGTTTATGATCCTCCATTGTATATTTTGACAAAGGTTATCTAGCGAAATTTGATAATCCTTTCTGAAAATTCACTTAGATGTAATCGTTTTAATGATGTTTCCTCATTCTATCAAGAAAGTGACCAAGTCAAGATATTCATTTGAGCAGGGCAGATATTGATGAAAGAACCAGTGATATTTTTAAAGTAAATGAGTCACGAGAGCCACTTACTAATATGTAATTTGTTTACAATTGTTTTTCTAAAGCCTCCCAAGGTAGTTTTGCTTAAAAGAAATGTACAACATAAAATATGTACCTAGACCTCTACTGGCGTCAAGGTCTTTGGTATTACTAACATATCCTTAAGTAGCTGAACTACTTATCAACTTAAAGTTTATGCGTGATAAATTCCTTCCGTTTATATTTCGGAACAATTTCCCACTTAATGAAATGTAACATACATCCATGATACTCACGTTGCATATCTCGTGAGTTGATATATCTAACATGACTTATAATTCGTGCTTATCTGAATCATTATACCAGATAATTTTAGCCCAGTACCACCCATGGTTGCTAGTTCCAGCCGATGGTCGCAGGTTTCACTGCAATGCATATCCACAATGGCGTTGCGGGCTATCTCCCTGCAATAATAATAGCAGCCGCGATATAAGTGAAATAATCTTGAAGGGGCGTCATACCCCACATCACCTCACCTCACCTTTACCAGATAAATAACAAATAATGAAATCGCTTACTATATTGATAAACCATTGATACAGAATTCATGCTTACATTTGATTATGAATTATGTTATTTCTAATAATTCCTTTGGTTGATAAAAAGGATATTTGAGAAAGTGAACATGGAGTGTTACTGTTTGGGTGGAATTATTCAACATCTACTTAGATTTATTCATAAATAGTCCACTAACTTCATATAATGTAGTATAATGAAAGTGGTAAGTAGGTAAAATTTACAACTTTAAAGGAGTAGTAGCACGTTTTTTGAAAATGTTATATTTTCATTTTTTCTCTGATAATTGCACGTAAATGATAAATGTATTATATTGATAGTGTCAAAAATAAAATTACCCAAGAGATCAAATTATTAAGAATCACATAAAGTCTATTAGTGTGAACACCTTTCATTCATTTTACATAAGAAAAATGATTAGCATGGCTAAACATGCTACTTGCCCTTTAAAATATTATGTTCATAGAAGGGCGTTTGTTTGAAAACTGCAATAAGGTCACTGTTAATCATAACTAGGTCTGGCATTACACAGCTAGTAACATAGCATCAATCTTTTCGTTAAGGAACAAATACACTTTTGTTATTTGGGTTATTCATGGTTTACAAAGAAATACATTTGAATAAAATGTATTTTTAAGAGAATGCACTGAATATCTAATAGGTTTAATTACACACATTTTGGCCCATTTCCACCGCAAATATAATCTAAAATAAATGTGCACACTTCAAAGACAAACTGTGATTATGTTGCATGACTAAAAGTAGTCTGGCGTCAATGGTATTCTATAGAACTATTCATTTAAATACTGCCACATGAACTGGGGTAATTTGAGTTTGGGAAGGAGGCTATTAAACCGATCTCGTAACATAACTACAAAATAACGCATCTAATGTTGGAATTATGTTTAATATAGCTAAACATGTGCACATATTTTGTCTTTATTTTTATTTTGCATCAATGTTACAATGACATCTCTATTCAAATACACCCTTATCAAATAAAAACGCAAAATTAAAATCTTTCTTTATATTCGAGGAGACCGAGATGAGATAAACGTTGATGGAATTCCCCTCTACTTTTATTAATATTTTTCATAAGCTAAGAATTTTAAAATTAACATTTTGATGACAAATCTATGATAAACCAAACAGTTGTGATATTTTAA
Source organism: Steromphala cineraria (assembly GCA_916613615.1). Classification (NCBI taxonomy): domain Eukaryota; kingdom Metazoa; phylum Mollusca; class Gastropoda; order Trochida; family Trochidae; genus Steromphala; species Steromphala cineraria. The sequence continues at coordinate 26,382,141 of OU744732.1, forward strand.
GCTAAAACGTCTGGCACATTTATCTCTAAAGCTGTTCTTAAGCAGCCTGTTAATGTTTTGCCTCGTTGAAAAATACGTTTCAAAGATGCATTTAAAAAATGTCTCTACAAATCCTTAATAGAAAATATGAGATGTTGTTGATTTAAAGGATTACAAATAACCTACCTACATCACAGGGTTCCAGATGTTACAATATAATGGGAAGCAAATCCTACAACTGCATCGAAACAAATCAGAGTTGATTTGTATAATGAAGGATTTCCTTTAAGCTTCAATTCCTCACCACACGTTGTTCTCTGACAACTGAACGATGTTAATAATATTACCTGCAAGATACATCTCATACCAAAAGTATAGTATATTTTCAAATTGTTGTAAAACTTTATTATATGATCAGCGTTGAAATAATTTGTTTTATCAGTGAAGTAAACTGTATCAGGAAGTAGTGACCTATAGTATAATATAGCGCCACTGGACTGCTGTCGGAACTACTTTCAGCTATGTGAACAAAAGGTGGGGGGGGGGGGGGGGGGGGGGTGGTAATTTTCCAGTAGTTAAGTTCCCATAATAACTTATTCCATTAAAGACATATAATGAATAAAATACGTAATGTAGTTTTCCAAATACCAGGTTCAATTCACCTCATGACATTGGTAAAGGTGATATTCACTCGTGGCAGCACCACGTTACCTTTGACGCTCAATGAAGTATTTTGAAGAAATTTTTTCAATTAACATGTACACTTTTTTATAAAGCATATTCAATTCTTTGTAGGATACTGTGATGTTTAGCATACAAAATTATTTCTCAAATTTTATTAATCACAAAGATCAATGAAGAGACTTATAAACTATCCTTTGAGTTCCAAATCGATAAAATGAATATGGTATTATTCATCAGAAGCAATTTACATAAGTTTACAATGTAAAATCAAAACTCAATTATTGTCAAAACGGGTGTGAAAGCACAAGGAATTAATCAAGTTTCCATTTTAATCTAATTTGTTTTTTGGTGCTTAGGTATATTAAACTAATTTCCAAAAATGTGTAAAGGTCTCTGACGTACATGTATGTAGGTTATTTGTACATTGATTAAAAACTAAAATATCTTGCATCCCCTCCTAATTAGTCTGGGTGGATTAAGAACTTTTATGAACCGTTGGTTGAAGTATCGATGAGGTTGCTTTTCAACAAGACATTCCTGTTTATGAAAGAAAGAAAACTTTTGTTCCTGATCCTTGGCAAATATTATTAAACTGAACACTTATGGATATGAATGAAGGTTTGTCTTTTGATTCAATTTGGGATTATGAGTTATTACTTTAATTTGAATAGATGATCCACATATGTATATGCCACAATATTGCAAGAACTAACGCAATTGAAATAAAAGATCCAATATTTTTTTTCATTTGTAAGGAATGATTTTCATCTGAATGATAATTGTATTCTTTTACTGATAAATAAGTAAATATACCTCATGTACTGGAAATCTTTATGGGACCGAGCGAAAGCACCAACACAAAGTTTATAAAAAGCAGATCGAAAATATATTTGAGTGACTTGAGCAAAAATAGTAACTTCCATGCTATAATTGAACTGTTGATTTGATAGCACCAATAGGTTTTCAAGGTTAGTTTCAATTAAAAATATGTTTTGTCAGATAAACTTATCCTGCATTTGATAAAAACGTTGTTTATCAATATCATGTACGTAACAAAGTGTTTCTGTGCATTTCACACTATTGCTAATAGGTAATTACAACTAGTTTAATCTGCAAGAGGTCAAGATGAACGCCTCAAAATCAAAACCCTTCAAAGGATTTGTATTTATTTCAATGGTATTTCTTCTTTAAAAGAATGTAAATTATTACAGTATTTGTATCGCATATAACGTTTTGTTATTATCCTCCCTGTTGGAGGTAAGCAGTGAATATACAAAACTTTAACTTGTATGAGGTTTGATAACACCATTTGCAAATATAAGTGCAAACTTCCAAGAAAAATGGCTAAAGCCTTGCATGACTGCAAGTAGTCTGGCGTAAGTGAGATTCTCCATGCCTATTTATTCATTCATAGTGCCACATGTACAGGAGGGTTTTGACTATTACCCTCCGCTCTTGTATCATAACTATATCTAATGACGGAAGTCTTATCCTTTTCTCCACACATATTTGCATCCAAATGATCGAATTTATTTCATTTTAGACTTTATATATTTTAGGTATACACTTGTATAAAAACACAATTTCAAATGCTAATACATGTACCTTTTGATGAACGAACACAAAATAACATATTGATTTGTCATTATTTTCAAACAGAGTTTATACTTTTATCGATATTAAAGAAATTCTTGTGTAAGTTATAAATGAACTATTGAAGCGATAGATTTATATACATACAAAGATAAGGATAGACTAGAAAAAACGTCATGAAATGACCTTTGAAATAGACACATAATTTTAAATATTAAGCAAGTGATTTCAATCCAGTAACAAATGAATTTGCTCAATAACGACTTACATCATTAGATTACTTCTGAACATCTAGATTTTTGAATTTTTGTTATGTTTAAAGTTTACTTTGAAAATACAAATACTTTCGGGTTTGCTCTTGCCCAAATTAAGCTTGATTATCCCATTATCCTTTACCTATCCTATATGTATACGTACGTACGTACGTACGTGCGTGCGTGCGTGCGTGCGTGCGTGCGTGCGTGCGTGCGTGCGTGCAATCAATAATCATTGAAAATACATTTTCTAAATGCATTTTCTAATTCTAGCAGGTCAAAATGATTATCTCTTGAATTCATTGTTATGTAAACTGGCGTTGTTCAAAGCTTGTTATGTCATCGACAGAAAATATCAAAACCAGTTCAATGCACTATTAACTTTTCACATATATTCTCAGTCGTTTTGCCCCTGCTGATTGAAATAATCCCTTGGCGGCGCTAACAATAACTCGCTCACTTTAAGTCACTCAAGGCACTGAACTACCAGAATTAATAAGTGACAAATATACTGTGTTATTTATCACTAGTGATATGATACTGAAAGTCGAAATTGCTGATTTTGTGAAATGTTGGCTTTGGTGATGTGTTATCCTTTCATGCCATTAGTCAAATTAATTTGAGTTTAACCTTGCAAAATAGATAAGAGATTATCCTTTGGCAAAATCATGTTGGCACACACCATTTATCCAAATGATGCCATTGGATCATGTCTTATCTATTTTGCAAACAAACTATAAAAGTCGATAATGCTCTCCATTCTAAAAACTTGAAATGTTCAACAGGTCATTTGATTCCAATTCTTAAAAATATTCTGATCTGAACATTTGCCTTTCGGATCTATATCAACATATGACCAAAGGTGATACCAAAATTTGTGTTGACTTAATTCTGCCCAGAATACTATCTATTGTATAATAAATTATAGTGTCTGTCAAGAAAGATAAACATCTTCAAAGCACACATATATCACATGGACTTTGATATTTAAATCAAAATGAAATATCACTGTGAATTAGTAACAGATACTCAATTAACACAATTTATTCGCAATAAGGATCACAAACATCATGACGTTCACTAAAAAGTAGAAATTGTATAAATTTGACATCTCTAAGATCATCTGTACCATGAAATATGTTCCGTGGCCATCATGTGTAGAGTATCTTGCACCTGCAAACATCTCCTCCAGACAGTACTCAAGTAAATGTGGCTGTGTTCATCTTAAAGGAAGAGTAGAACATAATCTTCTTAAAACTGTTTTAACTGAGATTATCGCAAATAAATATTAGTTTATACGAAATGAGTTATATTAAAACACCGAGTTATATTAAAACATCGTCCAACATCTCATGATTAGATGAAGGCGATAACATTATCAGGTTTCAAACTGCCTGTAGCTGCAGCAAATTTTGTGTGAACATGTTTGAATCATTTGTGATAGTGAAATGTATTAATGAAGTCAAACAGGACATGGTAGGTCATTTTAGAATTGCTACTTTTGACCAAAGGATTGTGTTGCAATTTGTGACACTGTATTTTATTTTCATGATAAAATTATATAAATCTACCTTAAACCGAGCTACTATCCTTGTGATGTCAATAATGATGGTCATTTTACGGAAAGACACTGCAATGCATGAAATTTATCCATAAAGTAAAATATGTAATATATGTCGGTGTATTCTGATCTAAAACGAAATTTTACATTTCCATTTTAATAATCTAATGAAGATGGAAGAACGAAATCGACATAACAATGCCGCCAAGTAATAAACCTTAATCAGATGACAAAGGCAACTGTTGAATTTAAGTTTTTATCCCCCGCCGCAGGTTTAGCCAGTTATAGACAGTTTGGATAAATGAATGAATGAATCCGAGTCAAATTCGGCATTTAAACACTGCCGTCAAGGTAATAAACCTTAACCATTGAATTTAAGGTGGGTTTTTTTCAATAGAGGTGTCTATATCAGCATGCAAACACCGCAGAATAGTGGCTTGATTTTGGAAGTGATTGATATATCTGCTGTCGAAATTAAGTTGAAAGATGTCTACACCTTAATGTTATCATGTTGTACAAATCTTAGCTAGAAAAAGGAGAATTGTATTGATATGCACATCCCATTTTGAGGAGAAAGACAAGTGTACATCTATTCTGCACAGCTAAATTCGCTGCCGGAAATCTATTGGTGATAACAGACGTATTATGATTGATTTGAAACGTCATTTTGATATAGTCCCTCCTACTGACAGTTTGGCTGAATGTGTGAATAAATCCGAGTCAATGAAGATAGCATTGGACTCCTATCAATCATCTTTTTTGTTGTTAAGGATATATAAAGACCTCCACGGTGTTCTATTGAGTTCATTTTGTATTAATTGTATACCAGTGACTAAGCAAACCGATGACTTCTGCCTGTTAAGTCGGTCAGAGCCATGTTTTGCCGCAGAAGTACCGCAATTCTATGCAAATCTAACCAATGATGCAGCTTAGGCACACGCAATTATTATACAGCATGGTCTGTTAATTTGGCACGAAGGCTTGCTTCTGTTGGTATGGACATTGTCCTCAACTCGACCTTTAAACCTATACAATGCAATGGTATCAAATCATCTGAGAATGGATGGAACTAGTGCATAGATTCACAATTCATGGACTTTTTATGAAGTTGAGACTCACATGTTACCTTTATATCTGAGGTATGCTACATTTACATTTGATCTCAATTGATAACATTTGTAAGCATGAATGAATGGTGATTTCAACATAATCTATCATCTGCTATTGGAAACAATCAACTGTTTATTCATACAACTTAATCTGTAACAAGGCATACATCCTGCATCTTCTTAAATGTTATGATTTAATGATTAATACATGATGCTACTTGTGTTCTCGTTTGAAGTATAAGCATTGTATATATATATATATATATAAGCAAAAAACAAAAACCACTAGGGTTTTGTGTGATTTGGCTTTGTAACAATATGGGACAGTGCTCAACATTTGTGAAATGGAGCGAGATAATATGTAGTGAGCAAAAATCAGTTTGCCTACAATATCATGTCTTTTGGTATATATATATATATACTTCTTATTGATTCATTCATGTCGATAAATGTTAATCATCACCTACATTATTCTCTCCATAAAAACGTAATTTAAGTCATAAACTGACAGATAAGGCCAGTTGAATTTAGCATAGGTAAGATTTAAGAATACTTAAATTTAGAGTCTATGATGCCGTATTCACAAACTGATGACAACAAGAGTTAAATAATCGCTTATAGAGTACGTTTAAGTGTTTAATTTTTTGGAAACATTGAAATTTTATTTAATTGTTCCGAAATCGATTTTAATACAACACCAACTTTCATTATCAAGGACGAAAATCAGTAAACATGCCTTTTTTCACATATTGACAACATTTTCAATATGGAAGGGGTCGTGATAGTGTAAGTTCTAATTCTTACTTCTGCCGACATTAAACAAAGTTATTTCAACAATATATTCACAAGAGACATTATTTTTTGCAACTACTGCAAAAATGTGTTATTGTTAGCATGCCATAACTTATTATTGTTTTCATTATTATTATTTCTAGATTTTTTTAAAGTCATTATGCATGAAATACTGAATTATATTGACGTGAAAACCCCATGTTACTGGTTCCATTGATAACTGTGTGTAGAGCACCTATCATGTTTAGAACCATTATTATCATAATGAACTCCCAATGCAACGATCGACATGTTCAATACTCAATAAGGCAAGAATTGATCTGATAAGATGCTGAATGATGTTATGCCACCTATTTTGAAATTGCTAACATCCAATGAGATAAAACTTTATTGATATACATGATGAGAATTACTGTTACGGCTCTATGTCAAAGTGTTCAAATTCGGATGTGAGTAATCACATACATCACGATAGAGATAAACTGGAGTAGCATTTGAATAGCATTATAACTCAAGGAAAAGATATTTAAACATTCAGAACATCCACGTAATTTTCAAATTTAAATACACAAAAACCTGTTCCTAAAACAGGATCAAATATCCATTTATAAGATTCTTTACTCTTCATTATGATTGCACACTCGCCGGCAACGAGTGCGAAAACATGTGTTTTCAAATAGTGCCGGAAGAAATTGATCATGTTTCCACTTACATAGGATTTTCTATTTAACTGCTTAAGGATATTTTACTAATTATCCTTGACACATGTGAGGCCTCGGAGGTAGGTGGGTTATTTGTATATTCCGTAAAAGCAAAAATATCTCACATTACCTTATTAACCTTGGTATATTTAGAACCTTCATTGACCAAGGCTGAACTGTTACTCTATGTGTATGAACCTTTCCAACACGACAAACCATTAACTGCTTAAACGATTAAGAAAACTCTTAGCATTCAGTCTGAATGATAAATATGCTTAACCCGGATGTTTTAACTCACAAATCATAGTTTTTCAATTGAAAGTTCATATTCCTTCAAACCCAACGCAAGTTACTGTACCCAATAATACCACCAGCCCAGTGCCTTGTTAAATGCCATATACTTGCCATTGCATGGGTAGCGAGAGTTTGGCGATTAGTAATTAGATTAGTAATTCAGAATCTGTATTTTTGTATATCTGAAATGTGTAGTCTGTTAGTGTTATTCATATAAATATTTGTTTAAAAGATATACGTTTATAACACGTATAAATCATTATATATAAAATATACAAATATTCATATAAGATAAATACAAATTCTATATGTATATATATAATTATTATATATGTACTTATATATCTATATGTACTTACATGTAACTTATTTGTGTGACTAAAGCACATTTGAGAACATTCTATGCCATTAGTATAAGGTATCTCTTAGACGTTATAGCTTCTCCATAGGGAAGTGGTTATAAAGAAAGGAATAATGATATGTAGATCCTCACTGACACCAACTTGTGTAAAAAATGTTTATGGAAATAGTATTAAATTGTGCTGTACATAAGGTATACAGTCTAAGAATAAACTACATGTCTAAGAGATGTACTTCATTCAAACTTGATATGAATGATTGATGTACATGTAAAAGAAGACTGTGAACCAGTTTATATTAGCATTGCAGTTTATTTGATAAAATCAAATTTGTATGTGTAGACATCCGCATGATAGCTGTCATTTTGTTGTCATTTGAAACATGTAAAGATTTATCCACAAAATGGGCGTAGTATTTTCAGCTCTTCAAACATCAGTATTGTGTAATAATACGTGATTTGGATAAATGTAATTTGGTGACATAAACGGCTTAGACAATAATGTTTTGAAAGATAACCATAACGTTCTGGATGTGCGATATCCATTATTTGATGCTAAGTAATTGTTTTAAAAAATGTGGACTCCCGAACATCGAGTGTACACTTATACCACCATGTTAACCACGTTGATGTCACGTCACTTGACCATGTGCAAAATGTATATAACATTTAACTTTGTTGCTGAGCTGTTTGGGTGGCATTCTAGAAAATGATGTATAAGAAAGACAACAGGATGTTATCTTATCATGTTGTTATTGTTTTGGAATACTCATTATCATACAAATATGCATAAATTGCTGTACCCCTTTTTTTTCCTCATTTGCTTGAAAACTGTATAAGTATCTATACAGAAACGTCAGGACTGTCGAATAAAGAAGTTGTTCATCCATAGAATTATTCTTGTCTTCCTAATTAATTGCTGAACTTATTTATCTAGTGTTTTTGAAATGGGATAATATGTATTTGGATATGATAATTGTTGTTCAACATCATATATACAGTATAAACATATTCTTTGATCTACTTTTCCTGTTCTGTCGATGTTACGGTGCCTATTATCATTATTCTACAAATATATTATTAACGCAAATAGAAATAGAAATGTCAACACAGGTATGTTTTTGTAAATAGATTTACAGACAATAACTCATTCCATGAGAGATCATTTAGCGTGTTTAACAGTTGAGAAAAGGTACTGTTCAACGATTTCATACACTTTCTTTCATCATGTAAAACAGTCACTGCTGTAGTTTTTATGTGAGAAACGATTCATGTCTTTTTTTTTCTTCTGTGTACAAACAGTAGCGAATTGTTTACGGTATGAATCCACTGAAAGTTCTTGTGTGTAAGTACATGTATGTACGTATCCTTAACCTATCCTATATCTGCGTGTGTACGTACGTACGTACGTACGTACAAACATACATACATACATACATACTAGTGCGCGTGTATGTATGTATGTATGTATGTATGTATGTATGTATGTATGTATGTAATGTAATGTAATGTATGTATGTATGTATGTATGTGTGTATGCGTGAATGTATGTATGTATGTATGTATGTATGTACGTACTTACGTACGTACACACGCAGGTGTTTTCGCACTCGTTGCCGGCGAGTGTGCAATCATAATGAAGACTAAAGAATCTTATAAATGGATATTTGATCCTGTTTTAGGAACAGGTTTTTGTGTATTTAAATTTGAAAATTATGTGGATGTTCTGAATGTTTAAATATCTTTTCCTTGAGTTATAATGCTATTCAAATGCTACTCCAGTTTATCTCTATCGTGATGTATGTGATTACTCACATCCGAATTAGAACACTTTGACATAGAGCCGTAACAGTAATTCTCATCATGTATATCAATAAAGTTTTATCTCATTGGATGTTAGCAATTTCAAAATAGGTGGCATAACATCATTCAGCATCTTATCAGATCAATTCTTGCCTTATTGAGTATTGAACATGTCGATCGTTGCATTGGGAGTTCATTATGATAATAATGGTTCTAAACATGATAGGTGCTCTACACACAGTTATCAATGGAACCAGTAACATGGGGTTTTCACGTCAATATAATTCAGTATTTCATGCATAATGACTTTAAAAAAATCTAGAAATAATAATAATGAAAACAATAATAAGTTATGGCATGCTAACAATAACACATTTTTGCAGTAGTTGCAAAAAATAATGTCTCTTGTGAATATATTGTTGAAATAACTTTGTTTAATGTCGGCAGAAGTAAGAATTAGAACTTACACTATCACGACCCCTTCCATATTGAAAACGTTGTCAATATGTGAAAAAAGGCATGTTTACTGATTTTCGTCCTTGATAATGAAAGTTGGTGTTGTATTAAAATCGATTTCGGAACAATTAAATAAAATTTCAATGTTTCCAAAAAATTAAACACTTAAACGTACTCTATAAGCGATTATTTAACTCTTGTTGTCATCAGTTTGTGAATACGGCATCATAGACTCTAAATTTAAGTATTCTTAAATCTTACCTATGCTAAATTCAACTGGCCTTATCTGTCAGTTTATGACTTAAATTACGTTTTTATGGAGATAATAATCCCTACATATTATCTCGCTCCATTTCACAAATGTTGAGCACTGTCCCATATTGTTACAAAGCCAAATCACACAAAACCCTAGTGGTTTTTGTTTTTTCCTTTATATATATATATATATATATACAATGCTTATACTTCAAACGAGAACACAAGTAGCATCATGTATTAATCATTAAATCATAACATTTAAGAAGATGCAGGATGTATGCCTTGTTACAGATTAAGTTGTATGAATAAACAGTTGATTGTTTCCAATAGCAGATGATAGATTATGTTGAAATCACCATTCATTCATGCTTACAAATGTTATCAATTGAGATCAAATGTAAATGTAGCATACCTCAGATATAAAGGTAACATGTGAGTCTCAACTTCATAAAAAGTCCATGAATTGTGAATCTATGCACTAGTTCCATCCATTCTCAGATGATTTGATACCATTGCATTGTATAGGTTTAAAGGTCGAGTTGAGGACAATGTCCATACCAACAGAAGCAAGCCTTCGTGCCAAATTAACAGACCATGCTGTATAATAATTGCGTGTGCCTAAGCTGCATCATTGGTTAGATTTGCATAGAATTGCGGTACTTCTGCGGCAAAACATGGCTCTGACCGACTTAACAGGCAGAAGTCATCGGTTTGCTTAGTCACTGGTATACAATTAATACAAAATGAACTCAATAGAACACCGTGGAGGTCTTTATATATCCTTAACAACAAAAAAGATGATTGATAGGAGTCCAATGCTATCTTCATTGACTCGGATTTATTCACACATTCAGCCTAACTGTCAGTAGGAGGGACTATATCAAAATGACGTTTCAAATCAATCATAATACGTCTGTTATCACCAATAGATTTCCGGCAGCGAATTTAGCTGTGCAGAATAGATGTACACTTGTCTTTCTCCTCAAAATGGGATGTGCATATCAATACAATTCTCCTTTTTCTAGCTAAGATTTGTACAACATGATAACATTAAGGTGTAGACATCTTTCAACTTAATTTCGACAGCAGATATATCAATCACTTCCAAAATCAAGCCACTATTCTGCGGTGTTTGCATGCTGATATAGACACCTCTATTGAAAAAACCCCAACTTAAATTCAATGGTTAAGGTTTATTACCTTGACGGCAGTGTTTAAATGCCGATTTTGACTCGGATTCATTCATTCATTTATCCAAACTGTCTATAACTGGCTAAACCTGCGGCGGGGGATAAAAACTTAAATTCAACAGTTGCCTTTGTCATCTGATTAAGGTTTATTACTTGGCGGCATTGTTATGTCGATTTCGTTCTTCCATCTTCATTAGATTATTAAAATGGAAATGTAAAATTTCGTTTTAGATCAGAATACACCGACATATATTACATATTTTACTTTATTGATAAATTTCATGCATTGCAGTGTCTTTCCGTAAAATGACCATCATTATTGACATCACAAGGATAGTAGCTCGGTTTTAGGTAGATTAATATAATATATCATGAAAATAAAATACAGTGTCACAAATTGCAAAACATCCCTTTGGTCAAAAGTAGCAATTCTAAAATGACTTACCATGTCCTGTTTGACTTCATTAATACATTTCACTATCACAAATGATTCAAACATGTTCACACAAAATTTGCTGCAGCTACAGGCAGTTTGAAACCTGATAATGTTATCGCCTTCATCTAATCATGAGATGTTGGACGATGTTTTAATATAACTCGGTGTTTTAATATAACTCATTTCGTATAAACTAATATTTATTTGCGATAATCTCAGTGAAAACAGTTTTAAGAAGATTATGTTCTACTCTTCCTTTAAGATGAACACAGCCACATTTACTTGAGTACTGTCTGGAGGAGATGTTTGCAGGTGCAAGATACTCTACACATGATGACCACGGAACATATTTCATGGTACAGATGATCTTAGAGATGTCAAATTTATACAATTTCTACTTTTTAGTGAACGTCATGATGTTTGTGATCCTTATTGCGAATAAATTGTGTTAATTGAGTATCTGTTACTAATTCACAGTGATATTTCCATTTTGATTTAAATATCAAAGTCCATGTGATATATGTGTGCTTTGAAGATGTTTATCTTTCTTGACAGACACTATAATTTATTATACAATAGATAGTATTCTGGGCAGAATTAAGTCAACACAAATTTTGGCATCACTTTTGGTCATATGTTGATATAGATCCGAAAGGCAAATGTTCAGATCGCAATATTTTTAAGAATTGGAATCTAATGACCTGTTGAACATTTCAAGTTTTTAGAATGGAGAGCATTATCGACTTTTATAGTTTGTTTGCAAAATAGATAAGACATGATCCAAGGGCATCATTTGGATAAATGGTGTGTGCCAACATGATTTTGCCAAAGGATAATCTCTTATCTATTTTGCAAGGTTAAACTCAAATTAATTTGACTAATGGCATGAAAGGATAACACATCACCAAAGCCAACATTTCACAAAATCAGCAATTTCGACTTTCAGTATCATATCACTAGTGATAAATAACACAGTATATTTGTCACTTATTAATTCTGGTAGTTCAGTGCCTTGAGTGACTTAAAGTGAGCGAGTTATTGTTAGCGCCGCCAAGGGATTATTTCAATCAGCAGGGGCAAAACGACTGAGAATATATGTGAAAAGTTAATAGTGCATTGAACTGGTTTTGATATTTTCTGTCGATGACATAACAAGCTTTGAACAACGCCAGTTTACATAACAATGAATTCAAAAGATAATCATTTTGACCTGCTAGAATTAGAAAATGCATTTAGAAAATGTATTTTCAATGAATAATTGATTCACATGGAATGAAACTCTTTGCGCCCTGCAGGGAAATAAATGGGAAATGCTATCAGTAACACTGCATTACCGGTTCAGATCATTTATCAGCAGTTGCAGCAATGTGATGCGATAATGTGATCAATAATTTAAATATTTATGTTAGATTGCACTGACAGATCTGCACACAGAAGACTGAACGTGTGAAAAGGTTCCTCAGTGGGAATATGTATGGCAGCAAATCAGCTCTCAAGAGTGAGATGAGTAATGGCATGGCAGTTTCTAAAAATATGAGACTTCTTTAAAGACTTATTTGCTAAATTACACAATGAGTTATTCATTTTTTACATTGCCTATGATTTTGGGAACAAAGGCCCTTTGCTGACGTAGTTTAACGTCACAACAAAAGTTTTTAAAATTAAATTATATTCAAATTTCAAAACCATGAATAGGGCGGTCTTTTTCACTTCGAACTGACAGAAATAGGCTAATAAGTGATTAACATGTCACAATTTGGCTTTAAATATGGATAGGTCAAGTATCATGCTATTTTAAATTATGTACAATGGTATACGAACACATTTATGTTTTAAGTTTTATTGTCATAATTACATCAAGGAGACATACAAAAGATTTATATATGTTCATGTATAACCAATTTATTTACATTTAGATATATCTCTATACCAGACATATGAAAAGGGGTTTTCAGTCCGAGTACAATTATTCATCATAATTAATTCACAAAATTGTAAGTATAAAATCAGTTTTCAATTTGATTTGATTACATTTGTAAAATGAATATTATAAAATTGCAATCTTTAATCTGCTTTAAATAGATAATGTTGCCTCGCATACGATAACTCTTCAAACAAAACCAACACTAAGAACATTTTTTCAATCGGATTTGTAGAGCGAAATAAACCTTTCTCTGTTTATCAAATATATCTAGTTTCAAACAGCATGCAATCTCTCTGCAATAGGCAAACTAACATGACATGAATTCAATTGCCATGATCTCATGAAGATAGTTCAAACATGTAAAAGAATATAAAGTAAGCTTGTTACTTTAAGAGAAGATCATGAACATGTCTACGCATAAGAAAGGGTTGTTATAAACCTTAAATGGCCTATAAAGCAAACGCAACTCGTTAAAGCTATGGATTGTCACGAATCAGATTCCAACATGCTACCTCATTCTTCTCAAGTTTTCTTATGAATTGTTTTGCTTTGTGCGGAAAGTTTCATAAGTGTTATCCTTTGTAACAACAACATTTGCTATACCTTTGTTTGTGCATTTTCAAGGTAAAGGGATTAATTATTTATTTTTAATTGAATCTAATTCAATTCAATCCGTAATGATGATCGTAATGATATATGATAACAATGTGGTAACAAATGTCATTTTTTTTCAATAGATATCTGAAATGATTAAATCGTTAGGTCTAAAATGCGTTATATATTGAAATAACGACATATGAGTAGGCATGGCACTCCATGGAAATATATCATGAGAGTATGAAATACAAAATGATGAGTTGGGCAAATACAAAGGGGATCTAAAAATATCACTGAAGAGAATTTATCTGGTTACTTATAGTAACAAAATCATTAAAATCATTAATTCTGTATGTCGTGTGGTATGTATACTTTTATTATCACACATGATTGATCATTGCATTACCCTTAGATCGTGTCATTGTTTTTCATGAAAGAACTGAGTTTCATAAATCTTTTCTTGCTTTTTAAGAGAGTTATGTGAATTTTTTGTTTTACAATTGAATGCGTTACAAAGTCAAACAAACATGTATGTTTAAGTAGATCCATTTATGACAGGTAAGAATTTGTTGGATGTAGTTAATATTTTCAAAATCTTTGGTCTGAACTGATGTGTGTAAAGATATATGAATGATGCAACCTGCTAACGTGTGTAGTTGGCTGAGCTAAAGCACTTCACTGTTAGTGTAAGGGAAGCCCTTCAGACATGTAGGATGCACTAATAAGTGTTGTTTATACATATCTGGCAATACAGCATCTATTTGGAAATGTAGGACTGCAGACATCTTCAAAACTCTTTGAAAGCTTTTGTAGCAAGATAGGTTGTCAAAGATAAATACATATTGTTATTGAATATTATGCGGTCATTGTTTTCGTTATATTCGGATTTGCATTATGGAGGCATCGTTTGTTCAGTGTTTAGAAACTCTTCTTCTTTTAATATATGACCACAGACACCTTGAAAACACTTGCAGAAGTCTCAAATGTATAGTAGATAAAACCATGTAATGGATGTTCCATTCAAATTGAAATGAAAAGTATACTGCTGTCTTCCATTTTTCCAGAAAGTCACTAGGAGTCAAAATCATCATGATATCTCGTTCTTCCTTAAGTATGAAGTATGAAGTCAAGTACTCGATATTCTGAATAACCTATAACAGAACAGTTCACATCTAAACTGAGATTAAAAGTTCTATATTATCGAGGATAATACTGTTGTCTTTCAGCTGAAGCAAATTGAAGAAAACAATTAATAACACATAACCTAATATGTTTTCATCGATGAACTGTCAATACTTTTGGGGAAAAGGAACCAGTCATGATATGACCCATCAAAGAAAGTGACGTGGTCATTTTGACTACGAGATCCTCTGATCCTAAATATAGTTTAGAAATAAAAGATGAAAATAAAGTATTAATGAAAGAAAGAGGTCAAGAACAAAATTATGAGATCGATTTGTAAATCAGACAGTCATTTTACAAGACACATAAAAACGACATAAAACGTATGGGGAGAGAAAAGCACTTTGACATGCTCAACTTTTAAACAATTATTGATTCACATGGAATGGAGGTCGTTACGCCCTGGTGGGAACTAAGTAGGAAACAATATCAGTAATGTTCCATTACCCGTTAAGATAATTTACCAATTGAACCAATACTTCAAATAAAGATAATGTGATCATTGTTCGACACATTAACATAGATTGAACTTTCATGTCTTTTCACAAGACACTGGACATTTGATCATGATTTCAATCGACTACATTTTCTATGACATTATTTGCTGTTTACATTTTGAAAAAAGAAATCTGTATTACCATGCAAACGCATCCAGTAATATCAATATCTATCAGATCAGAAAGACATTCAACAGTCAAAATTTTCTTTGTCCTCCAGTAACGTTCATTCCATACCTGTATGATAACTAACGAGGCAGGTTTCCTATTTCCATTTTTTTTGAAAATATGCATGGATAACTGCAAGTGACGCCAGTAGTGGTATTTTAACTAATAACAATTCCTTTAAAACGACTTTTTAAACTGACCAAAGCTTCTACCATATGTAGGTAACCAATGACGTTGACGTTTCTTCAATTATTCAATATTATATGTCGTCGGCCTGTGCGTGAGGAAATATATTTAGTCACCAAACAGCAGCATCAAAGTTCATTAAATTGCATAGATTAAAAATAATTAAATACAAATGAAAATTAGATTTGAAATCTTAGTAATAATGAATCAGGCAACATACTCAATACTTCAAATAAAGATAATGTGATCATTGTTTGACAAATTAACAATTGATTGAACCTTCATGTCTTTTCACAAGACACTAGACTTTTGATCACGATTTCAATTGACTTCATTCTCTATGACATGAAATCTACAATTTAGAATCCTCATTCGCCAAGGAGTCTACACACAACTTTTCAGCTCTCTAGAGTCATTGGTTCTGGAGAAGAGGTCGAAAATGTGACGGATGGACGGACGGACGGATGGACGGACGGACGGACGGACGGACGGACGGACGCCGGACGCCATGCCATGCCATAAGCCCATCGGGTCTTTCAGACCTGATGAGCTAAAAATCAGAGATGTCGACATATCACAACAAATTAGCATGGTAAGTTGATGACCCTCAAAGGGAAACTCCGAAAATTGACCCTGACAGGTTTTGAGGATAACGAACTTTGGCATCTATGTCATGTCTATCTGGAGGAAGTATGTGTAGTAATTTCCTGGTGAAACGCCCCCAGCGTTCTACTCTTTGTCAATCTTGTTTGTATCGTCTAGTCATTAATGTCCTCTAAGCTTCTGTGGATGGTTGATAATGGTTGTTATTCCTTTTAGTACGTTTTAACAGTCTAATGATCGTTTTATTTCAATCATATCTTTCAGTAAAGAGGACACTATTTCATGATATATTTAAACACGAATTTAAACGAATTATACTTCAGCAATTAGAATACATGTCAAATTTATAATTGCTACATCAATTCTTGGAAATATGATAACATTTTGAAAAATCACCAATTATATTTTTACATCTTTTTCATACATCACTTTAAATAATCTTCATACTTATAGATATCCTATAAAACATATGGATGGAAAAAAGGATTATTAAGTTAAACATTCCAAGGATTAGCAAGAGTCAAGAACTAAGATTAGCATTTGCAAGACAAAACAGGAAAACAGAACATCAATAACATTTATTATTTAAGATGAGGCCTCTTCGGCTGACGGCAATAATAATACAAACATGAATAGATCGACATCATTGCCACCAAACTCCCTGTGTTCCATTATTCCTATATGTAACCATATGTTTTGTATTTTCTGTAAAATTTATCACCTAACATGAGCAAAAACACAAATCTCCAAACGTCCATTGATTCATTTGACTAACAAAGTAACTCACTTGTATAGATATTGCTGAATTCATTGTTACTTTAAATGTCAACAATATTAGCTTGGCGAATGTATCTGTAAGAAGGGATTAAGTCTTACTGCTGTTTCGCATGATCGTCTGATATAAGGAAGCCGTAATGCTAATAATGCATAGTGTAGCTTTTCTTTTGATGTTTAAAGTCTGCTTTCTTTGCAATTGTCGGTATCATCCACCTGAAAAGTAAATCAATACTTTTTGTCTTGATATTTCACTTATCTATCATTCAAGGAATGTCAAACGTAAGCTATTTTAGTTAGAATTGAAGATTTCTCATTTGTGTTAAATGGTCAAGTCAAGTAGCTGATGGTAACTTAAATGAGAGGACGAAGTGATTATTGTTTGTTATTCTTTAAAACATGTGAATTGAAATTGTTGAAATATGTATTCACTTTGGAATGGATGTTAAGTGGGTATCAGGTATTAACCATGGATTAATTAACTTACATGAGGGTCAAATTCTAGTTTTGATGGTAAACCCCTTTTGGAATTTGAAGAATATAATTTTAAACGACTGTCATTACATCACCCCTTTCAAATATCACTAAAATACAAGGTTTAAAAAAATGTGTTTAACAAACAAAATATGATTTGAAAGAAATGATAACAAATCATGACTATCATGTTGAAAAAATAAGATCAGCTTTGTCCAATACCAAATAAATCATTTCCGACCAACCCAAATACCACTTTTAGTACTAGTTATGTAATAAGCTCTCCAGGAAATAAGAAGGGACAACTGCTGGCTAAAAGGAAACAGCCAAGCCATTCTACATAAGATGGTTAGAATGTTTTTGCAATTGGTTACCAAACCAATCAATACCATAGTTTGATACAAGAAGGCACAAACAGTTACCATTATAAGGAACATATCCCTTCCGAGATAAAAGTAATCACAGAAATAGTTCTCAACTCCAAAGAGACAGGCGTCAAGACGATGATGATATCCTGGTTCATCAAAACTTCATGTATTTCCATAATTTCTTGATTTTCGTGATGACACTTTAATATTTTGCGGAAAATTGTGGAGGCATTAACAATAAATTTAATATGAACCGCCTCATCTCATATCTAGAGGAGATGATAGATGGTAGCTTATAATTCCCTTACAATCAAACATTGACTGATTCTTAAAAACCCAAAACAAACAAATCTGAAGATAATTTTGTACAGTCCATTCCAGATGGTCCTTTACTTAGCCTATTGATTTAATATTAATTTATGGTAAACTGTTCAGAAGACTAGTAGAATGTGCACTTATTATCCTGAACATATGTTGAGTCCTCGAAGGTACTCCTTAAGATAAAGAGTAACAGAATTTCTTCTTAATTTGCCTATGCAGATTTTGAAACTTAATAGACAGCTTGGTGGACATACTGCAATTGTTTATATTCAACATGCCAACACACGAAATCCTTTTAACAGTATACAAAAGATTAAACCTAAATGACAAATATACCAAAACTGAAATATATATCGTGAATGTCAGTGATGCAGTTCATAGGAACTAATTCACTCAATTTCTTTTCTTTACAGAGGGTATATTCAGACAATTCATAGTATTGATAAGTCGTGTCTTAAGGGATATTTCAAACAATATGTCCGTGTACTTTTGGTCGTCCCAGTGTTAGCCATGTAAACATTTTCCTTTTTGTAAAAAAACCTACTCTTATTTGTATGACAAGAGCATAAAAGAACCTTGCAATTCTCTTTCTCTAATATGTTTCCCCACTTTAATATGACAGTTGTAAAAAATAACGAATAATCCGTTGATTCGAACTCAATCAAGAAGAGGGTAAGTAGTATAATGAAATAAGGTGTAGTATTGATATCAGCATCTGTATCTTTCTTAATAATTTCTTTTGAATTGTATTTCATTTGATTTTTTAAGTAGATTATTTTGTAATAGATATATATGTTGAAAGTTAAACATGAATAATTTCACATGAAACTATTTTTGTTCATAAATGTTTTACTGCTTTCAATGGTAAGACAATTTTGAAAAATGATCATGTACCGGTAACCATTTTCTAAACTTGTGTCCTTGTTTCCTTCTCTCTGTCATTGTCTGCCATCACGTCCAGTACAATACTCATCAATATAAAACCATTTGATCAATAGTCTCTAGTGAGTTGGCTTCCTATTCTAGTACACAATGGGTAATTATCTCTAGTCTTTCACCTGACGAGGTCTCTTCTGTTATTTTGACCTTAACACGTCCTGATCCAGGGAAGACAATATTTACAAATGATCTCCAAGTTGTCGTGTGAATGTACTGGTAATACGGAAGATCCTTCTGCACTGTTTCACTCATCATGTATTTGTAAATAGACATTTCAGGATGGCACTGTTTGAATTAGGATTAACTTATTTTATATAATTTCATCATAGAATGTTATCCACATATATTGTAGTTGACCATGTTCAATATCTAGTTTATATAAGTTGAGAAAGGGTATACCTTGCAGTGAGTAACAGATGACACTTGTTAACGAACAATTTACATGCATATGTCTCAGAATTGTGGCTTAGAGTATAAACTATATAACGTTTATGTTAGTAAGAGTAAATAATTATTTTGGAAAATGAAATGATACACATCAATGGATTTTAAAAGCACCCTCACCTTCATTTTGCACCTGTTTTCTGATGAAAAATAATACAGTTACTGCTGAAGGTGAGTGCCTGACTAAGGATTTTGGTTTGAATACTGATATACATTATGAACTATTGCAATTTTAAGGAAAAAGTATAGTAATGTCAAATTTTACGCAAATATAAATGTACAATATACAGTGAACTGAGGGTTTAACAAGATTGATAAGTGAATTTGATATTTTTAAAGATGAAACAAAAGATGAATTGTGACAATTTGTTCCTTCCACTTAAAACTGGTGGTGATACAGTTATTAACCTTAAATGTTGACACACCTGTATTCTAGATATGCAGTCGACAACAGATTGACTCTAAAAATGCTGGACAAGTTGTACAAACCTGTGCAACGTACCTTAACAACATAAAAGTTCAGAAATATACGTTACTAGAAGTTCTTCAACTTACAGAGAAGCAACCCCATTATGTCCATCAAAATCTTGTTGACATCACATAAACACTCGTTCCATCGACTCCACTCGCATCAACCAGCGCCTTATTAACTTATTTCCACGAAAACCACTATGAACTTGAACACATCTGAAAACAAGCCTTTCTCAAACGTCATTATTCTTATGAATGTCTAATGTCTATATCTTAAGGTCTAGCAATATTATAACAATAGGACGATGTGAAAATAATTGATCTCTATGGGTGGTTTTCTTTCTTTTCTTTTTATTCCATGATCCCTGTTACAATAAAAAAAAACATTCAGCAGCCCTGGGACTGCCAAGTCAACAGTCATAAATGAAATCCTATTCAGCCTAGGTAACAAGGTTGTCGCCATTGGTCGAGCCATTGGTCGACCCAAATGTCGTTCAGAATGTGAGACTTGATATCTGTACATGTATCATGTTTGAGAGACAGTGGAACTTTAGCATTTGTGTCACAATGCTTTTGTGACAGATAAGGATTCAGCGTTTGTAATTGTCCGTCAATCGTTAGGCAACACAGTTGAAAAGGAACAAAAGTGATATCAGTAGCTTTCAGTTGTCTTTTGCAATGGGTTTACCGTTTATTCGAATTCTCATTTCGAGTTCAACCGCAATGACCATCATGCGCAGATGGTTAACCATTGTTGTCTATTTGTGCCCAATATATTACTGCAAATGTTTGGTGTATATCGATACATATTTCGTTGTCGTATTTACATTTATTGGCTATGCTTTGTTCATTTGTATAATATCTTGAATTAAAAAAATGTAGTTTAATCAAAGACCAAGTGTTGGGTTTTAATATGCCACCTCTTTGGCTCTGACTCGAAAAGGATCTACAGTAATTACTACAGTTTGTAATTAGCAGCCTAATTGCTATTCTACCTTAATTACCTTTTTTCGAAAAGCTCAGATAAGGAAGAACATTTCTTATTTCATTAAAAGAACAAGCATCTTAGATTTCTTTCGTATCGTCTGTGCAGATTAAGACCCTTGTCTACCCTCTTTCAACTGTCTTTTTTTATTAAACGTTATTTGTTTTATGAGTTAAAAAGAGACAAATTAATCTCACTTCAATGTTCTCTGTCAACAGAGCTTTCGAAACATGTAAATTACAATGCAGAAAGTTTAAATGACCATAATTTGTATAACTGTTTATATTCCTGCCAAAATGCATGATTTGGATGTTGTTCGACCTTGTGTTTGGCTTTGGGTCAAGACGTCCGTGGTTTGAATCCCGCCAGGGGCTCGACAACTTTGTCTGCAGTAGAGAACTGTTCTACATATAAAGGTTTGGGTGCAATGCTGCACTGAATTTCAGCGCAGTACCACCCATGCTTCGTTAGTTCCAGGTAGTGCACGCAGGTTCACCGTAATGCATAGCCTCAATGGTGTTGGGGGCTTTCTCCCTGCAATAATCCTAACAGCCGCAATATATGAATAAAATGCTCTTGAAAGTGGCGTAAAACCCCAAACCACCTACCCTCACCTCACAGTCTAAGTAAACCTAGCCACAATAATACCCGTTTCACTTCGCTATTGAGTCCAGCAACATGTAGTAGCTGGTCGCGTCAGCCGACCTTTCGCCCACCTAAGTGACCCTCCAAAGTTATATGTGCGAATGCATTCTATTACGGCTTGGTTAGACGATCCCTGATTGGTCAATTTGATACATCGGCTGACGCGACCCGCTACTATATTTTGCTAGACTCAATATCTGAGTGAAACAGGCATTGTGGAGGCTAGGTTTACTTAGAATGCTCACCTCACCACCATGCAATTACCAGCTTCCAAAATACCGTTTGATATCTTGACTTTTAAAGTTATCTTAAACTAAATGATTTGTTTTGTTTACAAATTGGAAATACACTCATGGCAAAAATGGTTGTCACCCCCAGACTGAGAACGCTACGTCAAGTTTAACTGAGTGTTGACAAATAATCAAACATGCAATAACTGTCAGAATGATTTGTGTGATTGGGAAAAACATTCGTAAAACATACCAGCTTGTATTTTGGTCTTGTGCTGGCCAATTTAAGAAATTCTACTAGGATATGTATGGTCCCTGTGAAAAAGGGCAATTTTTTACAGTATCCATATAGTATCAATTGGATGGGTATCAATAAAACAAATTACATTTTCAAGTTCAATTGTCGGTTTTATTTCATTCTGCAGTCATGTAAGAGTATATTTACAAGCCTAATATCGGGTAGCACCGCCTCTGGAATTTTCAAGGGCGATAATTCGGGCAGGCATACTGTCTATCAGTGTGTTGATGTTTGCAACAGCCAAATTGTTCCATTCATTCACAAGAGCAGCCCGCAATTGCTGTAAATTTGCAGGAGCAGGGTCCAGTCTTCTAAGTGCACGGTCAAGCTGATCCCAAGCATGTTCTATCGGATTCATATCCGGACTTTTTGAAGGCCAGGGCAATCTTGTTACTCCTTGTGCCTGAATGAAAGCGTTCACTGTACGTGCACGATGGGCTGGTGCATTATCGTCCTGCAACAGGAAGTTGTTGCCATACACTCTTCTTGCATGTGGGAGGCAAACGGTTTCAAGAAGACGTCTGTACGACCTCTGGTTGACGTTTCCTTGAAGGACGACAAGATCCGTTTTACCGTTATGGTGTATTCCTGCCCATACGTGTACAGAACCGCCACCGTGGGCAACCTGATGCTGCAGACAGTCGTCATTGAGCCTTTCCCCACGTAAACGTCGCACTCTCATTCTCCTGTCCACCTTATGCAGTAGGAAACGAGACTCGTCAGTAAATATGACGTGACGCCAATGTCCAAGTTGGATTCTGCGGTGCTGCTGCGCCCAAGCAAGCCGTGCCCTGCGGTTGGCCAGTGTCCAGAATGGTTTGATGGCAGGTCTTCTTGCCTTATATCCATGCTGGAGCAACCTGTTCACTACAGTTCTCCGGCAAATGGGCGTATTAATATGAGCCCCCCATCTCTGTGCAAGAGTCAAAGACGAAAGACGTCTATGACGTCGGGTCAAACGAAGAAGAATTCTATCCTGACGAACCGTAGTTTTCTTGGGACGGCCTGAAGACTTATTCGGAACAACATTTCCCTGTATGGCGTGCAGTCTTTTAATCCTTTGAACAGTTCTAACACTGACGTTACATGCTGCAGCAATGACACGATTCGAAGCGCCACCACGACTCATGCCAATGATTTCATGTCTGATTCCTGGTGGAGTGGGACCAGGCATGGTCTATGCTTTTCAGAAACTATAGTCGTGAAGCTGTATCTTATGAAAGAGGTCTATAGTAATCGATGGAAATGACAAACCTAAGGAGACAAATTTCCATCATTTCAATGAAATGCACGTGGTCTACATGAAACCGCTGACACTGTTCATTGTAAAGTGTGAGTTAATGTAACTTCATGCCTGTAATGACATTTCCATGGAAAACCAACATTGCCATGCATACAATGTGATATAAACTCCAATTTAATTAAATATTAGGGGGTGACAACAATTTTTGCCATGAGTGTATGATATTTATGACTCAAGATGCCATTCAGTTTTCATTATTTTTTTTTTTTTGCTGGGCATTGATATTCAAGAGAAGCATGGAATAAGAGTTATTCGAAACAATCTACTTTGTTTTATAGGTATATCATATTTGGTATTTCTCTTCATAAACAATGTATATCACATAAAGTGAAAAATAAATCTACATTTCATGATTAACACAGATGAGCTACGCATGGCATATCACGAGAAATGAGAAGTGTTATATCATTATAAGTAATACTTCACTGAATACATTTTTAAAATTTTATTTACGGAGTGTTCTTTTACCAATGAATACGATCCTCGGTGATTGAACATATAATATCTGCTATTCTGTTTTTCAACTATTGCATTATGGAGATGAAAGATTGTTGTCCTCAAGCAATAAAACAACGGATATATATATTCACAGCTCAAGTGCCAGAAGCAATGACTTACTTGATTACAGAAATGTAAGAGCAAAATAACTTGCGATTTTCAGAACAAGACTTTCATTGCAAAGAAATGATTTTATTGATAGCTAGTAGATAAACTGATTTTGTCGGATTTTATTTGAAGATGTATTGCGCCATCCAACTTAATTACACAATATGCTGTAACAGTAATGATTATTTCAGAGCTTGTCATGCGCCATAAAAATTAAACCATGAGTCATATCATCGTACAATGTATTACAGTGATGAGTCATTAAATCTTTGAGACATCGAAATGTCCTTGGTAAGATAAAACATCCAAGACGGATTTCTTTAAGTGACTCAAGTTTTGATTTTTTATTATGCAAGTCAAATCTCCGAGTACTCAGTAAATTTTGCTATTCTCATTTACATATTTATATATTAGTTGAATTCATATTATGTAAATTTTGTGAACTTCACGTTCATGATTTATCTCCACACCATGAACAGGTATTAGGATAACCGGCTTATGAATTAAATTGAATTTAAAGTTTACTTTAATATGTGTGTCTATATATAGCAAACCTACAAATATTGCAATGGCAATCGTCTTATGTTACTCATTAGAATTAAAACTTTTTTTCCTCACATTGTCATACCAATTTATAATGTGTTGCTGTAATAGTAATATTGCTGTTATTACAGTTAATTGTGTTAATGCTATGAATGTGAACTCAATGTCATTCAGAACTTTAGGTACTGGCAGATCACCTGCAATCATAGTATTTATTTGGGCGGGTTAGGCTGCGGTCAAGGTGAATGACAATATTCATTTGATGAAAGAGAACTCAAGTAGAGATAATGGTTTCATTTGATGAATAGTAACAACACTTTATGGGGGAAATGTATCAGGTGCAGAACCTTTGTAAATTTCAATAATTCCTGTTATCAAATATTGAATTTGTTATCATTGAGGCCATTTGATTGAGATATATCATGGTAAATATGTATGCTGTGTGAAAACTAATTTTTAGCAAAAATTATATGTCCTTGTTTTTAATAAATGATGTCTAAAATTATGTTCAAATTCGTTATCCAGAAACTCGTACAAACTTATACAGGATACAAGAAAAAGATTTTGGGTTGATAATAATTATAGAAATGTCCTTGCAGAATAAGAATAAGTTCTTTTTAGTGTTGTAAGTTGAACCGATGTTACCTTGATTTCCATCTATACTGATTACTTTCATTTTAAATGCATATTCTTCCTTTATACGCTGTGTATTTTAAATTCTCATTTAATTCTTTTTCAATACAAAGGCATAAATATGTAATTAGTGTCATTGTAAAATACAGAGTAACAATTGCAATATTATTATGGAGCTTGCAATTGCAAACTTCAACCACGTTGGACGTAATAATTGGTAAAGCCTGATGTTCTTAGCTTTTCATTTCAATACTGCCGCATGAGATGACAACATGTATGTGCGTTCAGTAAAGCTCTTAAATCATATACTTGTTAATTAAATTAGCAAATTGGGATTTGTCAAAGGTGCTGCATATAGCTTTTTCTACGTGTGCGACTTAAAGCCTTTGTTCATTCTTCCTACTACTTCCTGCTTTGATTCGAGCAGACTTTCCGATAAACAATGTTTACTTCACAAATATTTAATTTAAAGAATAGAATATTTATCAAAACTGATGGACAAAACGTAAAGATGATTTTAAAAACTAATTCAAACAATCATGTAAAAAGTTCATAACTTCAAACATTTATCTTGACAATGAGTAAGACAATGACGATTAGGTGAATGATAATTTCATCATTTTCTTTGGTTAAACTTAATGGGATGTTGACATCATTTCCACACACATGACAATGGAAAGTACTCACTGTGTATAACCGTACACCGGAACTAGTGAGGTGTACGGCGGAGAAATGCTGCTAGCGAGGAGCCGAAATCGAAAGTTAGGTAATATTTTACTTCATAACTTTCAAATAATCGACATCATGAGGTAATTTTAGCACACATACTTGGTAAAATGTGCTTGTCATTCTGTATCCAAGGGACAGTAACAATGACAGTTGCGAGTAATGCTGTTGTTAGTAACATATTTGCTATCTCTGACTATGAACAGGATATGACATTAAATAGTTATGTCTCGGAAAGCTATTGACATATATTAACATAGAAAAAGTTGATGAAACGACGATGATTGCTTTTTAAGTGATCCCGTTTGCGATCACGCTCCTCGCTAGCAACATTTCTCCGCCGTACACCTCGCTAGTTCCCGTGTACGGTTATACACAGTGGTACTATAAAAGTGAGAAAGTGTCCGTGTATCCTTTCCTGCAGCAGGAAATGAGCCTTTTAGAGCAGTCATTGTAGAGTATATCTGACCCTTTCTGTATCCCGGCCACCTGAAGGACATTCACTATTACTGATTATTAACGGCAGTAAACATGCTATTCCATGAACTTTGAAATCAATTTGAACCCTCCATACTTACATTTATTTATTGCTAACAAATGAAACCATAGTGCTAATATAAACTTGTTTCATCGTTAATAATCGATGAATGCAGAAACCACTAATCACGATGAACAAAAGAATTAATGTTGATAGGAAAAACATTTTATGTAATGATGATGTTTCATTTCAAATTTTCAGACAATAAGGCTGAAAGATTCAACCATTTAGTATTTGATTTGCACTTTTTTTGGTAGTTTGTATAAACTTTCCTTAATAGACCTTATTCACGCGACGCCATTTTTGAAACGAAAGCGAGGCTAGGAACGCAAACAAAGCGCTCAGTATGGTGGCATACCATTGCCGTGTGCCGCATTGTGCCAATGACTCTAGCTAAATCAATGACAATTCCTTATCATTCCACAAATTTCCTAAGGATTCGACACTTCGGAAGCAATGGATCATAAAGGTCAGACGGGATGTACTCATGTAGGCGAAAATTTACTAAAAACGATCGTGGTGATCAGGTGATCGTGTGATGTTCACAATTTTCGTGCATCAAGTGGATGGCAATTTATTTACTACTGTAGGTCGGTTAGAAAAAAACTTTCAAATTTCTGTCCCATACAATAAAAAATCGCTCAGTTAATAAAGTATATATATTATGAAATTGCTAATGTTGATAAACATCAAACAAGTCAAATTGTAATAGAACTACTGAACTGAACAGTCGTAGTCTGCTTTCGTGGGTCACATAATTTCGTGGTATTTATTTATGCACTCTTGTTGTTATCAATATAGGATTATTTTGGTTCTTATAGTAGTTCTGCATGGATCTCAGCATCGAGTTAGCCCCCCTTTAAGTAATCTGTTCAAGTCCTCACTTTTTATGACATTTCTGTGTGATGTTAAAAAAACATTTTCCCTTAAAAAATAAATGTTGTTTTGTAGCAAGGTCATTCAATCTATTTTCTTAATCTAATTATTTTATAGGATTATTTGTCTTTTATTAAAAATAATTGAAATTATAGAAAGAGTTATTTTTTTTATCTATTTGTCATTTTGCAATTTTTTCCATCGCAAAGTCCTTTGGTTCGTTGGTAATATAGAATATCAAGATTTATAATTTGCAAGTCAATAAGCTTCAGAATATTTTTCATTACCAATAAGATACCTAGTTGCCATATGATTTCATTTCTCTACCAGAATAATTTCAACAATTTTTCTTAACAATTTTGACAGTGAAATAATTGAATGGGTAATATAAAATTTATGTAAACAGTGTTCCGATCCAAATATTTTCAACGATTGTTTTGTTAAACAATAATGTTTCCTACCTGTTTATGATCAAAATTAGGAAAATTTAGTAGATTACCTGAAAATAACGGCTTTAAGTTATGTAAAGCAATTCGCCCGAGGTTCGGACAGTTTTGACCTAACTTTGGACAGTACCACTCTATTTGCTCGTGTACACATAGATTCATCAAAATGATTACTTTTAACACCAACCAATTACTTAGTCATCTATGTACATTGATATAAAAGCATTTCGCGAATATGAATCAATATTTCAATTACACACGACTTTCTTTCCGATAGTAACATTCCGAAAACTCGTCGCTTGAATATGATGACAATGGCATTTGCAAACTCTGACGCAAAAACAGACTAAACGAAATGATTTAAGAGAAAATTATTCTGTCACATGGGTTGGCTGATTGTTTCTCTCTGTTTCCTTAGGAATTGTAGTAGAATATATTTATTTTTCAATTCCCTATAAAGAAAATGTATAAGTGTCCGAATCATAGTCAAAACTGTCCGAACCAAGGTCATTTTCATACATTTCGAAAATCCTTATACTCACTTCTATATTCACTTTTTAATTGCAACTATTTATCGGAGTTTTATTGTATAGTAGTTTCTCTCTAAAAACAAATCAAGCATATGATCTTTTGGCGCTTCCTATATTTCCTTAGCTTTATGGAAACATTTACATGTAAACAAATATTTCGCCAATTTCATCCATGAACCGGTTTATTGTCCCTGTCCGAAAAAGTATAAGTCGGGGAAATAGGTACGATAATAAAATGTTCATCAAGACTCAAGAGAAATATATATTGAGACAGATCGCAAAGAAACATTTTGAAACAAATGATATGTAGATATTGCACGAATAAATGCGTCATTCTAATCAAAAGTGTTGTGTCCGAACCTCGGTCAGTTTGCCCAATACGTTTGACAATAAAAATTACTTCTCAGCATAGTCGGACTAGCCGCCGCCGGCCCGTAGAGATTGTGACGTCATAGATGAAGCGTGACGTCAAAGCATTGTTATTACGTGACGTCACAATGCAAAAATTATATTTTTCCCTAGGGCAACATATAAAAATATGAACCTCGATATGACTGCCCTCGTAGGTTATAAATATTTAATATAATATTTTTTAAGACCCTAACCAAAAACAAATCTTTGAAAAATAAATCAATTCTATATTTTTAGAGGGTGGGTGTCTTTGTAATCAAATATCTTTTTAACTAAATTTTTTATTTTGAAAATTGAAATTGCATGATGTTTTTTAAATTTTGTTTTATCTAAACACCAAGTTTGATTTATTTGGGTTGGTTATTAAAAATGACTGATTATGCCTAGTAATAATTTAGTAATAATTTTGATCCATGCTTGAGTTATCATTAGCTATAAAATTTCTAAAAAAAATAATTGAAATGTTAAATGACCAAATAAAAGCTGAAAAGATTTAAAATTTGCCTTACAAGAAATCGTTTCATGTGAAATATATAACATAGACATAGGGCATATTAAAATGAACTAGATCTACACGAACACGAGTATGTAGCTAGGCCACTGTATGCCCACGAATAAAAACTTCAAATATTAGTTAAAACATTGCTGAAATAATTTAAAATCAACATATACCAAATCACATGACCTGAAACGATTCGTTTTCATAAAAATCTAATTTTAAACCCTAAATCGTATTGTGGGCATTAATAAATTTGATTACATTACGTTGGTCATGTGCACGAAAACCAAATCAAGGCACTGAAGGATGTTTTAGCGATCTTACCTTCAACATCGTGAATGTACCCCTCAAGATACAAAGAATAACCCTTCACCCGCTTTCATTTGGGTATATTACTGTCGGTTTCCGACCATTTGTCGACATAATCTTGTGTAAGAAGCGGAAGACCGCGAAGACTCTTATTCCACACCATTGCGGACTATGGGCGACGTCAAAGCGCTTGCGTTCCTAGCCTCGCTTTCGATCCAACATGGCCGCCGCGTGAATATGCTGTATTGGGTTAATTCATAACAACTTTTTCGAGGGGACGAGCCAAAACAATAATATGCACCAATACATTCACATAACTAATATCAGATCATTTGCAATCATTGTCTTTCCGTAGGAAAAGGTCGAGTTCAAGTCAAGGTGAATAGCGACTAAACTGAGCTCATCAGATGAATGAGAAGTAAATTGGAGTAATTGTTCGCTTTATGTTATCTTTATTTCTGCACACAGGAAGTCATTCCTGTATGTAAACGTTTATAAATTGATTGGTATTTACAAACACCTTTTATTGGAACAAGTCGAAAGGATTATGCAACAAATTAGCCAATAAATCGATTTCACATAAGCACTCATGTCAAATAAGCATTTTTACATAATGAACACAATTTCATATAAAAATAACCAACAATAATGAGACATGTCAGCGTTTTTCTGGCAAAGAAACATGAATAACATATCCTTATATCTAAAAATCCCTCATAATTGGCCAAACTTTCGGGGGAAATTCCTCCTTTATAAACCTTAAGTGACGTCACTATATTTTTCTTTGGGGTCTTAATGTCTAAATGTCCCGACTCACAGGGAAAAGTGATTATTCGAATAATGTCCGTCAGTTCCAGATTATTTTCAATATAATCGCTTTGCATGACAGGATGTAATGGTGATATAACCCTCTTCAAATAAAAATCCAACGGCATGCTTGTTGGTTTAAGTCGAAATGTCAACTGACTATAAGTTTTGAAATCAACACAAATCAACTTTGTTCACACTCAATAACGTTAAACCCAACGCTCTGACCACTGATTCTTTGTGATTATTCTTACAAAACCAAAGCCATATTTGAAAAAGCATTCTCCCAACTTTTGAATTCAAGTTATCATCTCCTTTTTGGTATATTTTCATTGTGGAGGCGCCTGATCCAAAATGTAAGTAATCTGATATTTCGCATGCAACATTTCTGCATATCGCCCACATCTAGCTAACATTGCTTTAATGAAGATGTAGATCTAGACCCAACTTTTAGACTATTTTTTCAAAAGTTAGTTTGCACCTTTTCGGTAAGTTTTCTGGGTTCACATACTGCTAATTCTGCTTTTTGCAAATTGGTTTAAGATTTAACGCAGCATATATTGAAAGATCTTTGTGTTTATTTCAGCCTGTTGGAATAAAGTCTCATGCGCTTTTGAAAACATTTTCCGAATTAAAAATACAATAACTAGGTACGTATAATATGACTATTTATTTTAGAATTATTCAGCATCTACTTAGATTTATTCATAAATGGTCCACTAACTTCTTATAATGTAGTATAATGAAAGTATTAATTAGGTAAAATTTACAACTTTAAAGGGGTAGTAGCACGTTTTTTGAAAATTTTATATTTTCATATTTTCTCTGATAAGTGCACGTAAATGATAAATGTATTATATTGATAGTGTCAAAAATAAAATTACCCAAGAGATCAAATTATTAAGAATCACATAAAGGCTATTAGTGTGAACACCTTTCATTCATTTTACATAAGAAAAATGATTAGCATGGCTAAACATGCTACTTGCCCTTTAAAATATTATGTTCATAGAAGGGCGTTTGTTTGAAAACTGCAATAAGGTCACGGTTAATCATAACTAGGTCTGGCATTACACAGCTAGTAACATAGCATCATTCTTTTCGTTAAGGAACAAATACACTTTTGTTATTTGGGTTATTCATGGTTTACAAAGCAATACATTTGAATAAAATGTATTTTAAGAGAATGCACTGAATATCTAATAGGTTTAATTACACACATTTTGGCCCATTTCCACCGCAAATATAATCTAAAACTAGGACTGCCGCGGCAGTACTTAGGTCTTCAAGATTCCTGTTTGACCTTCACATACTGTTTGACCTTCACATGCACGTTTGACCTTCACATGCATGTTTGTTAAAGAGGGTTCAAACATACCCAGCAAAATAGCACTTTTCCATATGCAAAGTTTGACCCTTCCTCCTGACCGGAAGTGACTGTTCGCGAGCGATTTTATTCTTTTATCTTAAAGACCTTGCCAATGTCTACCTCTCATACAAAAATCATTCAATTCTATGGTCTGGTTTTTGAGCTATGTGCCCTTGAAGTTCGCGATTTTTCGATTTTGGTCAACTTTGATGGGTCACAGCACAAAAAGTATCAAGTTTAGGTCTTTGAAAATTAGGAATTAAAGAAAACAATACCTCAGCTACATTCAGTATGAATTTCAAAACTCTGGTGTTAGTATCTTCAGAGGAGAAGATTCTCAAAGGCTGGTGGGGTCGGAAATGGTAGAAAATGACGTAAAAGCAAGATGGCGGCCAAACCACGTGACCTACAAATTTGTCCTGATTTACTTTTTTTCATTATTTTTGATTGCGCTTGTTTTAAAAAAATTTCAAGTCTCTAAGTGCATTTTGAAAAAAAAATCAATGTTAAATTTTCGATTTTGGAATCGAACTGGACCTTTAATGTACGAGTCGATTTTGCTCAAAAGCTTCGCATGTCTATTCCTCAGTAGGAGCTATCAGCATGCCAAGTTTGGACGTTTGGGCTGCAGCTCGTTCACAAAAAAAGTACAAATAATAATAAAAAAAAAAAAAAAACTTGAAGAAATCGGATAAAAACAATAGGTCTTCACGACTTTGTCTTGAAGACCTAATAAATGTGCACACTTCAAAGACAAACTGTGATTATGTTGCATGACTAAAAGTAGTCTGGCGTCAATGGTATTCTATAGAACTATTCATTTAAATACTGCCACATGAACTGGGGTAATTTGAGTTTGGGTAGGAGGCTATTAAACTGATCTTGTAACATAACTACAAAATAACGCATCTAATGTTGGAATTATGTTTAATATAGCTAAACATGTGCACATATTTTGTCTTTATTTTTATTTTGCATCAATGTTACAATGACTTCTCTATTCAAATACACCCTTATCAAATAAAAACGCAAAATTAAAATCTTTCTTTATATTCGAGGAGACCGAGATGAGAAAACGTTGATGGAATTCCCCTCTGGGTACTTTTATTAATATTTCTCATAAGCTAAGAATTTTAAAATTAACATTTTGATGACAAATCTATGATAAACCAAACAGTTGTGATATTTTAAACTAAAACGTCTGGCACATTTATCTCTAAAGCTGTTCTTAAGCAGCCTGTTAATGTTTTGTCTCGTTGAAAAATACGTTTCAAAGATGCATTTAAAAATGTCTCTACAAATCCTTAATAGAAAATATGAGATGTTGTTGATTTAAAGGATTACAAATAACCAACCTACATCAGAGGGTTCCAGATGTTACAATATAATGGGAAGCAAATCCTACAACTGCATCGAAACAAATCAGAGTTGATTTGTATAATGAAGGATTTCCTTTAAGCTTCAAGTACTCACCACACGTTGTTCTCTGACAACTGAACGATGTTAATAATATTACCTGCAAGATACATCTCATACCAAAAGTATAGTATATTTTCAAATTGTTGTAAAACTTATTATATGATCAGCGTTGAAATAATTTGTTTTATCAGTGAAGTAAACTGTATCAGGAAGTAGTGACCTATAGTATAATATAGCGCCACTGGACTGCTGTCGGAACTACTTTCAGCTATGTGAACAAAAGGGGGGGTGGGGGGGGGGGGGTGGTAATTTTCCAGTAGTTAAGTTCCCATAATAACTTATTTCATTAAAGACATATAATGAATAAAATACGTAATGTAGTTTTCCAAATACCAGGTTCAATTCACCTCATGACATTGGTAAAGGTGATATTCACTCGTGGCAGCACCACGTTACCTTTGACGCTCAATGAAGTATTTTGAAGAAATTTGTTCAATTACCATGTACACTTTTTTATAAAGCATATTCAATACTTTGTAGGATACTGTGATGTTTAGCATACAACATTATTTCTCAAATTTTATTAATCACAAATATCAATGAAGAGAATTATAAACTATCCTTTGAGTTCCAAATCGATAAAATGAATATGGTATTATTCATCAGAAGCAATTTACTTAAGTTTACAATGTAAAATCAAAACTCAATTATTGTCAAAACGGGTGTGAAAGCACAAGGAATTCATCAAGTTTCCATTTTAATCTAATTTGTTTTTTGGTGCTTAGGTATATTAAACTAATTTCCAAAAATGTGTAAAGGTCTCTGACGTACATGTATGTAGGTTATTTGTACATTGATTAAAACCTAAAATATCTTGCATCCCCTCCTAATTAGTCTGGGTGGATTAAGAACTTTTATGAACCGTTGGTTGAAGTATCGATGAGGTTGATTTTCAACAAGACTTTCCTGTTTATGAAAGAAAGAAAACTTTTGTTCCTGATCCTTGGCAAATATTATTAAACTGAACACTTATGGATATGAATGAAGGTTTGTCTTTTGATTCAATTTGGGATTATGAGTTATTACTTTAATTTGAATAGATGATCCACATATGTATATGCCACAATATTGCAAGAACTAACGCAATTGAAATAAAAGATCCAATATTTTTTTCATTTGTAAGGAATGATTTTCATCTGAATGATAATTGTATTCTTTTACTGATAAATAAGTAAATATACCTTATGTACTGGAAATCTTTATGGGACCGAGCGAAAGCACTAACACGAAGTTTACAGAAAGCAGATACAAATATATTTGAGTGACTTGAGCAAAAATAGTAACTTCCATGCTATTATTGAACTGTATTGGGACAAATTGCTTTTCAGCAACAATATAGGCAATCTTCAAATGACATTAATAAAAGTAACTGACCCTATATGAAATCAGTTCTTTCCCTTAAATACAACTATTTCTTTAGACACAAATTGGCGATAATTAAACTGTTGATTTGATAGCACCAATAGTTTTTCAAGATTAGTTTCAATTAAAAATATTTTTTTGTCAGAAAAACTTATCCTGCATTTGATAAAAACGTTGTTTATCAATATTATGTAGACGTGACAAACTTTTTCTTTGCATTTCACTATTGCTAATATGTAATTACAACTAGTTTTATCTGCAAGAGGTCAAGATGAACAAAATAAACTGCAATGCTAATATAAACTGGTTTCACAGTCTTCTATTACATGTACATCAATCATTCATATCAAGTTTGAATGAAGTACACCTCTTAGACAAGTAGTTTATTCTTAGACTGTATACCTTATGTACAGCACACTTTAATACTATTTCCATAAACATTCTTTACACAAGTTGGTGACAGTGAGGATCTACATATCATTATTCCTTTCTTTATAACCACTGCCATATGGAGAAGCTATAACGTCTTAGAGTTCCCTTATACTAATGGCATAGTATGTTCTACATGTTGCTACATGTAAGTACAAATAGATATATAAGTACATATATAATAATTAAATATATACATATACAATTTGTATATATCTTATATATAATATTTGTATATTATATATATATATAAATAATTATTTATACGTGTTTTAAACGTTTACTTTTAAACGAATATTTATATAAATAACACTAACAGACTACACATTTCAGATATACAAAAATACCGATTCTGAATTACTAATCTAATCACCAATCGCCAAACTCTCGCTACCCGTATGCATGCAATGGCAAGTATATGGCATTAAACAAGGCACTGGGCTGATAGTATTATTGGATATAAATACAAACCAAACATGAACTTTCAATTGAAAAAGTATGATTTGTGAAATAAAACATCCTGGTTAAGCCTATTTATCATTCAGACTGAATGCTAAGAGTTTTCTTAATCTTTTAAGCAGTTAATGGTTTGTAGAGTTGGAAAGGTTCACACATATAGAGTGGCAGTTCAGCCTTGGTCTATGAAGGTTCTAAATCTACCAAGGTTATTAAGGGAAGGTGAGATATTTTTGCGTTTACCGAATATACAAATAACCTACCTACGTCCGAGGCCTCACATGTGTCAAGGATAATTAGTTAAATATCCTTAAGTAGTTAAACAGCAAATCCTATGTAAGTGGAAACATGATCAATTTCTTCCGGCACTATTAGAAAACACATGTTTTCGCACTCAATGCCGGAGGGTGCAATTAAACCGAAGAGTATAGAATCTTCAAAATGGAGATTTTATCATGTTTTATGGATTAGGTTTTTGTGTATTTAAATTTGAAAATTACGTGGATGTTCTTAATATTTAAATATCTTTTCCTTGATTTATAATGCAATTCAAATGTTACTCCAGTTTATCTCTATCATGATGTGTGTGATTACTCACATCCTAATTGAACACTTTGACCGTAACTATATTTCTCATCATGTACATTAATTAAAATGACCATAAGAGTTTTATCTCTTTGAATTTAAGCAATTTTAAAATAGAACCTTATCAGATCAATTATTTCCTTATTGAGCATTGAACATGTCGAACCCTGCATTAAGTGTTCATTGTGATACTAATTGTGTGAAGAATAATCCAAAATATTGTTCAAATTATCTTTTAAATGATTGATGTTAATTCAGAGTGGTTTGTATCACAAAATAAACTTTCATCGATTTTCTTCTTTAACTAAACATACAGCAGAACTTTATGGATATGAAAGGGTCGGACATCACAATGACTGACTACAAAAACATATATTAATATTCTTCGCTGATTTCCCTTTGAAAATTAGATCTACAGCGCTAATGATTATAATGGTCTACGATAAAAGTTAAACTTTTATGAAAATATTTTAATAATTATCAACCGTTTAGAGCAAAACTTATTTATCTGTATACATGTGTCTTTGTTAATTCATTAAGGTTTGTTTTTGAATAAAGGATCTTGTAAGAATATAACAATTTCTAATATAATATTTGAGTTTTGATTTTCGATTTTGTGTGAATTTTAAAAAGAAATTCTATATTTTCAATAATTATGGATAATTCACGAATTTTTAACAGTTATTTAACAACTTATTCTGTTTCAGTTGAGTTTAGATAAGTGTATTGATAGAATGTGATTTCCAAAACAGAACGCATTCCCTGACAGTTTAATTAAGGAATTAATCACTACCATTGCAGTGTAACATAACTTTGTTTTCCAATTTTATCATACAAACTTTATCTTCATTCAACCAATATCATTTTAATTAAGGACCATATCCAAGGGAAATGCACTTTGAAAAACGCCACAAAAATGAAGTCGTTTGATCCCGCAAGTTTTCTTCTTATGCCTAAAGTTCACTGAAGAAGCGCTGTTGGAAGCATTAGGAGCTCTTGCTTAATTGGCCTCGTTGTATCCATGCTTATTTGAAAGAAGCTCACTGTAAGGCTTTTGGCAAAAGATTTTACCTGCTCTGATTGATTACCTTCTCTTCTTATACTTGTAAAATCTAACAGCCTTACAAAGATTAAGCTTTTCCTATAGGTTTACGCACGTTGTAAAACAGTTTGTTAACAAGAGTCAACTCCTAAAAGTAAAAAGCGCCTCTTATGTCGGTTGTTGATGTTAGCAAAAAGAAATCATGAAGGGTATTACAAATATTTACTCAAACCATTACATTCTTCCCATTGGGGTGTTTATTTGTTATTCATATTTTCGAAGTCACATGCATCATAAAAACATATTTCGTTACTTAGTTCAGTTGACTTGAAACTTTGACAAAAACATTATCTATCATGTATAATTTTGACTTGTTTTACTGTTAGTTTTCCCTCAGTGATTTCATGCAACAGATGTCAAGAAGTGTTCACATAAAAGCTTCAACAGTGAAGGATTTACACTGCAACGTGCTATACGTGTGAAATCATAGTCAGTTGTCTAAACACGGCAAGCCTGTAAATAAAATTATTCTCTGTCTTTTAAAGCTTCTCTTGAAAAAGTATATGTATTTCTGAGTGATGGACATGGCAAATTATCTCTATGTTGGAATATTCTAGCACATGAAATTTTTTTTTAACTTCCACCTATGCCTTCTTTTTAATGTCATACAAAGGAAGCTGCCCTTCAAAACTTGAAAACAACAAAAATAGAAACCGCAAGGTCACCAAATCCAAATTATTATCCTTCTTTTCAAGAGTCTAGGGTGTTGTGCAGGAGAACTTATAATTACACATCCTTTACACATGACAATCCTTTGAAGAATTTTTACCTGGCTATTTTTAGTCTCGATGAGATAAAGACATTAACGACATATAAAACATTAAATAAGAAACAATTTGCGATTTAAGTTGTTCTTGTTTGACGGTGACATTGAACTAAGCCAGAGATCTAGATATCAACATAGGTAACACTTAACATACAAATATATATAATGATATCCTTCGTCAGGGTTGATTAGCAAAAATGATAGATTTCCTTCTGATGTACTCAACCCATGTGTTTTACACTTGTTAGCTTAGTACTAAATGGTATGTTTTTAGCAGTAAGTTAATCTAGCAGTAGCAGCTCCTATTTCACTAGTCATTTCTTTGCACAAACAGCAGAAATAATACTTCGAATTTATTTGATATCCATACACTTTAATAATTGAAAGTAAGAAGTAGATATTCTCATTGTACAAGTATCACAGTTGTTTTAGATATATATCATTTTAGATTCAACCTTATCTGATTGTCCAAAGAATTACATCTTCGAAGTTCGTGGTTTTAATGAATATGACAAAACCTTTGACAGTTGCTTTGCCATGAAGTAGTATTTTGATGGTCAAACGTATAAATAAAGTGAAATGTTTCTTCGAGGGGTCTAACTGAAAATTTGTTTTGTACATTTGAACATTAGGCGCTTCATATACATTATGATATATGGAATCATGGTGTTTCCAATTATTCTAACATGCTCATGTTGTTTGCTCTAATATAAGTTTCAAAAGACATTAAGAGAGAGGCGGAACTCGAGCAAAAGTTAAATATCTTATCATCCGCATAGGTGATTTCGTACGAAATTTAATATGCTTGTGGTTTTAATGAAAAAATCATGAACAAATATCCTTTCTTCATTAGAGTTTTGCCTGAATACCGTAGGTAGCTGGTCGGTAAACCTTTCATCTGCTAATTACAAACCAAATTTTGTTCAATATACAGTAATTAAAGGACGCCTTTTACCAGCAGCATGGAGGTTCACGAGAATTTAAAACAGTATTTCATTCATTATGACTAAACCTGTAATAATAATATTAACTAGGATTGCAACGACAGTACTTAGGTCTTCACGACTTCTACTTTGACCTTCACACAGTGTTTGACCTTCACATGCATGTTTGTTAAAGAGGTATACAGTAAGCTATACATTATCAAAATGACCGAATCTCAAATGATATTCAATGTGTAGAAAAGTTACTATATTGACCAACGTCAGGTATTACATTCTGTTAGCTGTCTGAAGATATACAAAACTTTGCCTTATGGGTGTTTGCTAATAAGCTACGATTTAAATACTTATATCACAATAATTCAGGAAAAAAAGTAGGATTGACCATATTTAACTCGTCCGAATTTCAAAGTTTATGAGCTATCTGAATTTAAAGAGTTTTTTCCAAGATCTTAAACTCTTTTGGCTGTCTTATGAAATATAGAACAATGTTTTATCGTCTGGCGTTAATAATTGCGATTTTTCAAACATACCCACCCAAACACCACTTTCAAAATTGAAAGTTTGACCCTTCCTGGTAACCAAAAGTGACAGTTCGCGAGCTAATGTATTCTTTTATCTCGAAGGGCTTGCTCATGTCTAACTCTCATGCAAAAATCATTAAATTATACTGGCCGGTTTTTGAGTTATGTGCCCTTTAAATTGGCGATTTTGAAAATTTCTTCAACTTTGAAAGATCACAGCAACAGAGGTATTTAAACGATAAACTACAATGCTTCAGCTACATTATGTATGAATTTCAACCCTCTAGTGCAAGTATCTTCAGAGAAGATCTTAAAAGGCTGGTGGGGTCGGAAACGGTCGAAAATGCATTAAAAGCAAGATGGCTGCCAAGCCAAGTGACCTACGAATTTGTCATGATTTACATTTTTGTAGCATTTCTCATTGCGCATCTCTTTAAAATAGTTTCAAGTCTCTAAGTGCTTTTTGAAAAAAAAGAAATCAATGTTAATATTTCGATTTTGGATTCAAACTGGACTCTTAAAGATGTTGTATCATACTTGCAAGCGGTTCAGGATGAAATTTAGCTATTGAGAAAAGAAATACATCACTTTGTAGATAAATCTTTCGTTGAAATTTTGATATCATATTTAGATTGTTTAATCAACAATAACATACTTATTTCGACGCTCAAAGCACAGTACTCCCTTGTAGAAACATGAGAAAGGGCATGGCATTTAACGAACCCGCTTTCGGTGACTTAATCATTATGCTTGAAGGATTTACACCGTGTCTCAACTACCGTAATTGCGTTCGATGGGTATCAACTTTGACAGCAACGAAAACCTAATTCGGAGAACAATCAAATCAAATCTATTCGACAAAGACTGTTTTCAAGCGAACATTTAGAAACCGGAAGTTGTGAGATGGCCACACTTGATTCGCCCTTATGTCGACTGCTGTTTCGGTATTTTTCTGTAAATTATCTCCTATTTAATGAATTTTGGTCCGATTTTCTCAAGGTTGGTCGCTAAATTTTTCTAAAAATACATCGAATACATTGAAAATACTTTTTAAAATATTGCAAGTATGTACAGCATCTTTAATGTACTGGTCAATTCCGCGTTAGCAATTTAACATTTACAGTTGTTGGGAAAAAAATAATTGGTGTCTGCTTAATATTGTGTTGAAATAACTTTGTTTAATGTAGGCAGGGGAAAGAAATAGAATTTACACTATTACGGCTCATTTCATTTTTAAAATGTTGTCAATATGTGAAAAAAGGCACGTTACTGATTTTCACTTTTTTTGAAACGATGATTTAACTATTGTTTTGAGCAGCATATAAATAGGGCATCCTCAACTCTAAATATTAGTTTTTAAAGATCTTACATGTGATAAATTCAACTAACCTGTATACTTACTTTTGCCTGTCAGTTTATGACTTAAACTTCTTTTTGTGGACGGAATGATGTAGGTGACAAAGAATTTTTTATCCACATTTATAAATCAGTAAGAATTATACATGTACAATGCTTATATTTCAAACAAAAATACAAGTAGTTATCATTTATTTTTCATCAATCATTAACATTTAAGAAGAAATAGGATGTATTTCTTATTAATGAATTAATTTTCTACCTTAAACCACCTTTGTCTTAGGTAAACTTTCACAAATACAGATTAACATTATTCAATCAGTTTAAATCTCCCGAACCACGGACACTAACCTATACGCATCATTAGTAAATAACATATTAAGTTTTGAATGAACAGTTTCCAATAGTAGATGATTTAAAGACCTAATAGATGATTTGTTAATGCATTGCATTGCAATCACCATTCATTCATGCTTATGTATGTTATCAATTTAGATCAATTGTAGATGTAGCACACATCAGATGTAAAGGTAACATGTAAGTCCCAACTTCATAAATCAAATTGAGACAAGTCAAATGAATTGTGAACCTTCTCAATAATTCATGTAGATCTATTCTCAGATCCTATGTTCTCATTGTATCTAAATGTTTAAAGGTCGAGTTGAGGGCAATGTTCATACCAACAGATCCAAATCAACCATAATACGTCTGTTATCACCACCGGGAACGAATTAAGTTGTGAAGAATAGACTATTACATTTGTTGGAAAGAACTTAAATTAAATGAATGCCTTTGTCATCTGGTTATGGTTTTATTACTTTGACCGCTTGGTATAATGTAAATTATGTTCTTCTCTGCAGTTTCTTATTTTATCTCGATTGGATTATTGAAATGGAATTGAAAAATATCGTTTTAGATCACAATACACCAATATAATTATTATTCACATTTTACTTAATAGATACATTCCATGCATTGCAGTGTCTTGCCATCATTATTGACAAGAAGCTTTTGATAGACCATATTGAAGATTTTTGAACCATCTAGTTAACATGTACTTAAATAGTTTCCTTGGCTACAGCTTATCAATCATCAACGTTCCTCAGCGTTCACATCGTATATGAAAAGTGTATAGCCAACTGTGATATTTACCAAATGATTTACAGAAAATGTGTTTTATCTTATCCAGCTCTACTGTGATGTGTCTGTGTGACAAAACCTGCAGTCTTTTACTTCACAAACGCCAAAGTGTCTTATATAATCCTTATTTTTTTCGTTGTTCTGATGTGCATATATATATGTAATATATTTTTATCTCTATTGGTTTTACTGCATTGCATTTTACTGTTATCTTATAACAAGTATATTTTAATGTTTTATAGTTTCTCGTAAACCTGATTGGGTGGCTCGCTCATTTTATGTATTTTTTATCATTTTTTTCTTGTATGTTTATAATTGTGAGGTGAGACTCTTATGAACTTATATCTTTCTATCTATATACTGAAGCATTTGAAGATTGACTAACTGGTTTGAAAATCTATCTGAAAACATCATCTCACAGAAAAACGCATAATTGTGATAGATTGAAGGTTAAAAACAAATTGAAAGATGGTTCTTCTAATACATCAATAATCTAATGGAGTCAATACGTTATGTCAAGTAAGTTACCCAGCTATCTAAAGCTTTTTTTCACATTTGTCAATGATACCAAAGATATGGGCGACATATCCAGTTAATGCGACATCATTATGTTTAAGTGAGGTCTTATCTGGCACCAAATTTTAGTTCTATAAGTTTTTGAATGGCTAATTTCAATTGTTCTCAAGAACAACCAAATACCAATTCGAGTTAACAGCACATATTCTCCAAAACTCAGTCAATTGTTTTTCGTTATGAATCATATGAACATTGATGAAGATAATATTCTTATATTTTAACTTACTTAGTGAAGGATCAAATGACGTCTCAAGAATCTGAATGCATCTCTCAGAAAGTTAAAAGAATTTTTAACAGAAAGCAAAGGATAATAATAAGATTTTCTCCTGAGATTAATGTTTAAAACAATAATCAAAAATTGCTAGAACAGGACATCAATGACTTAATTACTCTTTCAATTACAATTCATGCTTTTCCAAAATAAAATAGAATTATTAATACTTGGCTTTGAAATTACAAGAAACATTATAGTAATTTTGGTCGTAATTGTTCTATCAGCATCAATTATTTCCTAAATAGACTTTGTCATATGAAATCAGTTCTTTTCGTTTGCAGAACAAAATACTTTACAAAAGATGATTTCAATATTGTCAAAGGAACACGTATTTCGTGACCACATTATGGTGGCAATGAACAAATAAATCAAAATTTGATACGTATTTTCCACTAACTTACAAAATGTTTATTTGTGTCAAATAAAGAAAATTGTAATATTTTAACTTAGATTTATGAAAAAACTCTCAATGAAAGCATATAACTTTAACAAAAAAATCACTTCGTAATTCTTTGATATTTTTATTTAATAATTAAATAAAATTTATGAAGTATGTTGGAATCATTACATGGTTGTTAAT
Source organism: Steromphala cineraria (assembly GCA_916613615.1). Classification (NCBI taxonomy): domain Eukaryota; kingdom Metazoa; phylum Mollusca; class Gastropoda; order Trochida; family Trochidae; genus Steromphala; species Steromphala cineraria. The sequence continues at coordinate 26,425,881 of OU744732.1, forward strand.
TGTTTGAGGGAGTATTTGTCAAAACAATCATTGAATATCTGAATCCTTTGCGTTTTATTATCACTGAGAAAACTATACATGGAAATGCTGTTGGTGACCTTTGATGAAATTTAATACCGAAAATAACTTTTACATAATTATATTTAAATCCAATCAATAATGATGACTTTGTTTTGGTATTGTTATTGTTGTTTTTAGAAAATATTTTAATCTTATTTCCAACGAATACCTGGTATTCATGTTATGCAAACATATCTATGAACTGAGCAAGCAGCAAATTAATGAGCCTTCCAGTTGCAGCGTGCTTTTGAGATTAATCCTTTCTCCTTCAAAATTTGCAAAAAGATGAACGAAGTGATAAAGCATAATGTAGGTGAACTATATGATTCAAAATATCCTGTAATTTGACTGCATGTGACATTTTCCTATAAAAACTGTTACGGAAATATCACTAGTCACTATCACAGATTCAAGCTGTAGTTGTAGCAAAACTATTGTTTAAAGTGGGGACAAGCCCCTTTATAGACTTTTCAAACACATATTTCTCTGATCTACATACCTCTACCCACCCAGTCCTCACTCAAATGTGCTATTTACTGAAATATATGTTTCTTTTCTAAATGTCATTAATTCATATTGATCGATGTTCGAAGATAATGCATTTCGTATATACTAATGTTTATTGGGGATAATTTGAGGGGTAATTGCTTTAAGAAATAACTTTCTACTGTCCCTTCAAGGTGAACACAAACACTTTGCAGCCACATTTAGTTTGAGTACTGTCTGGAGGAGATGTTTGCAGGTGCAAGATTCTCTACACATGATGGACACAGAACTTATTCATGGTCAGATGATATGAAAGATGTCAAATGTCAAATTTAAACAATTTCTACTCTTGAATCAACGACATGATGTTAGTGATCCTTATTGCGAATAAATTGTGTTATTGGAGTATCTGTTACTAATCACAGTGATTTTTCATTTTAATTTAAATGTTACATGTAAAGTCCATGTGATTTACGTGTACTTTGAAGATGTTTATCTTTCTTGATGGAAACAATAATTTATCATACAATAGAAAGTATGCTGGGCAGGATTAGGTTAACACAAACAAATGTATTTTCGGTATCACTTTTTGTCATATATGGTTATTGATGCAAAAGGCAAATGTTCAGGTCGGAATATGTTTAGAAATAAGAATCAAATGACCAGCAAACCCGTCACAAAATGGTTGCTTACTAGATAAAATACAGTCTGGCATGGTCAACTCGTGATTTAGGGGTATATGTACATTTTCACACTTCTATATTTTTCTACAACACCAAATAGTTATAATCAAATTGATTTGACTGATAACATTAAAGGATAAGAATGAACAGAGAAACTCAAAAATATCAATAACTTTGATGTAAGAGGGCCTAATATAACGGCTCATTCAGTATTGTCGCTATGGCTCATGGTCAACAGTTGATAAGTGTGATAAGATATACTTGCTGGCAGAGAAATGAGAGAAGTGATATTTTAAAGTGAGTCAGTAAATACTTTTTATTCCATAATAACATAATAAATTCTATCTTAGAAAAACATATATATTTAAAGAGGTACATTTCATCACGAAATACTTTCGTACAGAAATAATATTGCCATTGCTTTTACCAATATTATAACTTCATATTATTATGTATCATTATTCAAGGACGTTGACTTTCAGTATTATATCACTTGTGATAAATAACACGGTATATTTGTCATTTATTATGCCCCCGAATCGGAGATTCCGGGGGTATATTGTTTTTCACCTGTCCGTCTGTCCGTCTGTCTGTTTGTCCACAAAAGCTTTAACCTTGGTCATAACTTTTGATTGGTCAGAGCTAGGTCTTTGATACTTGACATATGCATACGGGGGCATTCGTGTTTCACAAACACATCTTGTTAATTCTGGTAGTTCAGTGCCTTGAGAGGACGAGTTATTGTTTAGCACCTCTTTGGAACTATTTTAATCAACGCGAACCAAAGGACTGAACTGCTTTTACAACCAGTTTACAAAACAATGAATTCAAGAGATAATCATTTTGACCTGCTTAGTTTTCAATGAAATATTGATTCACATGGAATGAAACTCTTTGCTCCCTGCAGGGAAATAAATGGGAAATGCTATCAGTAATGCTGCATTACCGGTTCAGATCATTTATCAACAGTTGGAGCAATGTGATGCGATAATGTGATCAATAATTGAAATATTTATGTTAGATTGCACTGACAGATCTGCACACAGAAGACTGAACGTGTGAAAAGGTTCCTCAGTGGGAATATGTATGGCAGCAAATCAGCTCTCAAAAGTGAGATGAGTAATGGCATGGCAGTTTCTAAAAATATGAGACTTCTTTAAAGACTTATTTGCTAAATTACACAATGAGTTATTCATTTTTTGCATTATCTATGATTTTGGGAACAAAGGGCCTTTGCTGAGGTAGTGATAAAAGCAACATGACGTTTAACGTCACAACAAAAGTTTTTAAAATTAAATTATATTCAAATTTCAAAACCATGAATAGGCAGTCTTTTTCACTTCAAACTGACAAGAATAGGATAATATGTGATTAACATGTCACAAATTTGCTTTCAATATGGACAGGTCAAGTATCATGCTATTTTAAATGATGTGCAATGGTATACAAACACATTTATGTTTTAATTTTTATTGTCATAATAACATCAAGGAGACATACACAAGATTTATAAATGTACATGTACATGTATAACCGATAAATTTACACTTAGATATATCTCCATACCAGACATATGAAAAGGGGTTTTCAGTCCCAGTTCAGTTATTAATCATAATTAATTCAGAAAATGGTAAGATGGATATTTTAAAATTGCAATCTTTTAATCTGCTTTAATTAGATAATGTTGCCTCGCACACAATAACTTTTCAAACAATACCAACACTAAGGAACATTTTTGTAGAGCGAAATAAACCTTTCTTGGTTTATTAAATTTATCTTATTTCAGACAGGATGCAATCCCTGTGCAATAGACAAACTGCCATGACAAGAATTCAACTGCCATGATCTCATGAAGATAGTTCAAACACGTAAAAGAATATAAAGTAAGCTTGTTACTTTAAGAGAAGTTCATGGACATGTCTACGCATCAGAAAGGGTTGTTATAAACCTTAAATGGCCTATTAAGCAACTGAAACTCGTTAAAGCTATGGATTGTCACGAGTCGGATTCCAATCTGCTACATCATTCTTCTCAAGTTTTCTTGTGATATGTTTTGCTTTATGGGGAAAGTTTTATGAGTGTTATATTTTGTTTCGTAATAACAACATTTGCTATATCCATATTTATGCATTTTCAAGGTAAAAGGATTATTTAGTTAGTTTTAATTTAATCCATAATGATGATCCGCAATGTGAAAACAATGTGGTAACAAATGTCAATATTTCTTCAATCGATATCTGAAATAATTAAATCGTTTGATAAAATACAATATCATATACTTGTTTATAAATACAGAGATTTTGAATTCACGATACACCCTTCGTCAAGCACCCTGTATCAGCCTGCATCAAAGGCAAAAAGCTATACCAGCCCGTCGTCAAGGGATTTGAATGTGGAACCCTAGGCAACGAACGCAAAAAATAGATCGAAGTCACAAGAAATTTAGAGTTGTCTCCCTTTGTACAGCTGACGTTAGACAGTGGTCGACATCGCGAAATCGCTGCAGTCACTTGCGGATAGAATTTGTCAGTTTGATTATTACTTTGATACAACCTTTCTTTCCAGTTTGGAAATTCAACCAGAGATTAAATGAACTCAAAAGTCGCAAGAGGTGTAGGTTCGGGAGTTGAACGTTTGTTGGTATTGTGTTAGTTATTCAAACGGATAAACTCAGCCACATGTTAATGTTATGAAATCAGTTTTAAAATGTTACACTTGTTTTTGTAGTTTGTTTGGTTAGTATTTATGATAAAAATAATATGATATGGGTATTGTCACATCACATTCGGTATCAGCCTGAGACCCCAATATCAGCCATCGAGCTAAAGCTCTCGGGCTAATATTGGGGTCTCGGGCTGATACCGAATGTGATGAGCAAATACACATATAGTACTCTCTATTTATATATTGAAATAAAACTAAATGAGTTGGCATGACACTCCATGGAAATATATCATGAGAGTATGATTTACAAAATGATGAGTAAGGCAAATACAAAGAGGCTCTCAAAATATTACTGAAGAGAATATATATGGTTAATTACAGTATTGATATCAATGATCATTAATTCTATAAATCATGTGGTATGTATAAATTAATCATCACACATGGACCAATGCATTAACTAGGATCATGTCATGGTTTTGCATTAAAGAACAGAGTTTTAACAAACTTTTATTGCATTTTAAGAGAGTTGCGTTTATGTTTTGTTTTACAAATGAATTTGTTACAATGTAATAATAAATAATAGTATAGTAAATATAGTATTTATAAAGCGCACAACTCCACAAACAAGGTCCATGCTCAATGCGCTGACATACAATGTCAAACATACATGTATTTTTTAAGATATCCATTTATGACAGGTAATGATTGAATTGATATAGTTATTATTATCCAAAAGCTTTGTTTTGAACTGATACCTGTAAAGAAATATGTTTGATGCATCCTTCAAACATATGTAGTTGACTGTGCTAAAAGCACTTCACTATTAGTGTAAAGGAAGTCATTCAGACATGTAGGATGCACTATTAAGTGTTGTAAATACATATCTGGAAGAAGTATCTATTTGGAAATGTAGGGCTGCAGACATCTTCAAAACTCTTTGAAGACGTATTTAGCAAGATCGGTTGTCCAAGATACATACATATCATGTTTTGATTTTTATGTAGTCAATGTTTAGTTTTTTTTCGGACTTGCATTATAGAGGCATGATTTGTTCAGTGTTTATAAACTCTTGTTAAAATATGTTACAAACATCTGACCGCAAACACCTTGTAAACACTTGAAGAAATCCAGATGTGTAGTTGATAAAACCATGTAATGGATGTTCCATTCAAATTGAGATGAAAAGTATACTACTGTCACATTACCTTGATCAGAACATCTCTAAGTCAACTCCAAGATCCGTTTTCCGTAAGTATAATAGAGTAAGTCAAGTACTCTGAAAATATTCTAAATAACTTGTAGCAGAACAGTTGACGTCTAAACTAAGATTATGTCTATTTCATCTAGGATGATAATGTTGTCTTTCAGCTGAAGCAAATGGGGAGAAAACAATAAGAATCACATAACATAATATGTTTTCATCGATGAACTGTCAATACTTTTGGGGAAAATGAACCAGTCATGATATGCCCCTTCAAAGCAAATGCCGTGATCATTTTGACTATAAGATCCTCTGATCCCAAGTACAGTTTAAAAATATGTAAATTAAAGGACAAACGTAAGAAGAGGTAAAGCACAAAATTATAAGATCGATTTGTAAATCAGACAGTCCTTTTACCAGAGACATTAAAACAACATAAAAACGTATTTAGAGATAAAAGCACTTTGACATGCTCAGCTTTTAATCAATTATTGATTCACATGGAATGGAGGTCGTTACGCCCTGGCGGGAACCATTATTGTTAAGATCAGTTGAACCAATACTTCAAATAAAGATCATTTCATAATCGTTTGACAAATTAACAATGGATTGAACTTTCATGTATTTTCACAAGACACTTGACATTTAATCACGATTTCAATCGACTGCATTCTCTATGACATTACACGATGTTTAGATTTTGAAGCAAAACAATCATAATAACTTTGTGCAAACCCATCCAGGAGGTACTTTTAATAGTTAAAGCCTGTACTCAACTTTAACCTTAATCAGAACTTATGAATAAGGAAGTACATTTGTACAATTAGCACATAAATCTATTGTCTTATCTACATAAATCCGATCACTATACCTGCTTGTTGCTGTAGAATAAAGAAACAGGTCAGAGATGTCGACAAATCACAGCAAATTAGCATGGCAAGTTGATGAACCTCAAAGGAAAACTCCGGAAATTGACCCTGACAGGTGGTGAGGATAACGAATTTCGGCATCTATGTCATGTCTATCTGGAGGAAGCATGTGTAGTAATTTCCTGGTGAACGCCCCCAGCGTTCTACTCTTTATCAATCTCGTTTGTATCGTCTAGTCATTAATGCCCTTTATGCTTCTGTGGTATAGTTGATAATACTTGTTATTCCACTGTACGTTTGAACAGTCTAATGGTCGTTTATTAAAATCATATATTTCAGTAAAGAGGACACTATTTCATAATATATTTAAATACGAATTTAAACGAATGATACTACAGCAATTAGAATACATGTCAAATTTATAATTGCAACATTAATTCTTGGAAATATGATAACATTTTGAAAAATCATCAATTATATTTTTACGTGTGTTCATACATCACTTTAAATAATCTTCATATTTATAGATATCCTATAAAACATATGTATAGAAAAAAGGATTATTAAGTAAAACATTTCAAAGAATACCAAGAGCCATGACCTAAGATTGACGTTTGTTAGGCAAAACAGGAAAACAGAATATCAATAACATTTATTATTTTTTCGGCTGACGGCAATAATAATACGAACATGAATAGATTGACGTCATTGCCACACAAATCCCAGGGTTCCATTATTCTCATTTGTAACCGAACATTTTTGCATTTTCTTAAAAACTTGTTACCTTGTAACAAGAGCATACAAAAACACAAAGCTCAATAAGCTCACTGTTTTGGAATAAGATTAGAGTTATTATGGTAAGTTAATTCTCCCTTGTTCCGCTTGTTATAGTTAAAAATACAATTAATGAAAACCATTTTCTCATCAACAGCATTTTGAAAATGTATAAGTATTTAAACCTTTAGTAACCAAATTACTTCGAATTACCCTTTGGTGACATTTAGCTGTTAAACTTTGTGGTAGTTCATTTTACTATCTCCAAACGTCCAGTAATTCCTTTGACTAACTTCAATATCAAACAAAGTGATTCGCTTGTTGTATACATATTGCTGAATTCTATGTTACTTAAAATGTCAATAATATAAGCTTGGTCAATGTATCTGAAATAAGGGATTAAGGCTCACTGCTGTTTTGCATGATCGTCTGATATAAGGAAGCCATAATGCATATAATGCATAGTGTAGCTTCTCTTTTGATGTTTAAAGATCTGTTTTCTTTGCAATTGTCGGTATCATCCACATGAAAAGTAAATCAATACTTTTCGTCTGGATATTTCACTTATCTATCATTCAAGGAACGTATGCACAAGGTTTCTCAATTGTGTTAAATGGTCAAGTCAAGTAACTGATGGTTACTTAAATGAGAGGACGAAGTGATTATTGTGTGTTATTCTTTTAAACATGTGAATTGAAATTGTTGAAATATGTATTCACTTTGGAATGAATGTTAAGTGGGTATCAGGTATTTACCATGAAACAATTATCTTACAAGAGGGTCAAATTCTAGTGTTGATGGTTAACCCCTTTAGGAGTTTGAAGAATATAATTTCAAACGACTATCATTAAATTATTTCTTGCAAAATGTCGCTAAAAGACCAGAGTTAAAAACATGTGCTTAAAAATAAAATATGACAGTTTTACCAAATGATAACAAATTATGTTGAAACAATAAGAAGAGCTTTGTATCATACCAAATCAATCATTTCCGATCAACCAAAATACCAATTTTAGGACTAGTAATGTAATAAGCTCTCCAGGAAATAAGAAGGGACAACTGCTGGCTAAAAGGAAACAGCCAGGCCATTCTACTTAAGATGGTTAGAATGTTTTTGCAATTGGTTACCAAACCAATCAATACCTTAGTTTGATACAAGGCACAAACAGTTACCATATTAAGGAACATATCACGTTGCGAGATAAAAGTAATCCCAGAAATAGTTCTAAATTCCAAAGAGACAGGCGTCAAGATGATGATGATATCCTGGTTCATCAAAACTTCATGCATTTCCATAATTTCTTGATTTTGTGGTGACACATTTGTATTTCATGCGGAAAATTTTGGAGGCATTAACAATGAATTTAATATGAACGGTCTCTTCTCATACCTAGAAGAGATGATAGATGACAGCTTATAATTCCCTTACAAGTTAATCAAACATTGACTGATTCTTAAAAACTCACAAGAAAGAAATCTGAAGATAATTGTGTACAGTATATGTTCATACTGTACCTTTTCGTTCCAGATGGCCCTTAACGTATCCTATTAATATTGATTTAATATTATTTTATGGTAAATGTCAGAAGACTTGTAGAATGTGCACTTATTATACTGAACATATGTGGAGTCCTTAAGGTACTCGTTAATATAAAGAGTAACAGACTTTCTTCTTAATTAGACTAGCGGATTTTGAAACTTAATAGAAAGCTTGGTGGATATACTGCAGTTGTTTATATTCAACATACCAACACACGAAATCTTTTTAACAGTATACAAATGATTAAATCTAAATGACAAATATACCAAAACTGAAAAAAATATTTATCGTGAATATCAGTGATGCAGTTTATAAGAACTTATTCACTCTTTACAGAAGGTATATTCAGACAATTCATAGTTTTGATTAATCGTATCTAAAGGGATATTTCAAACTATATGTCTGTGTACTTTTGGTCGTCCCAGTGTTAGCAAAGTAAATATTTATTTTTTGTAAAAAAAACTACTTTAATTTGTTTGTACAAAGAGCATATAAGAACCTTGCAATTCTCTTTCTTTAATATGGTTCCCCACTTTAATATGACAGTTGTAAAAAATAACGAATAATCGGTTTATTCGAACTCAATCAAGAAGAGGGTAATTAGTATAATGAAATATGATGTAGTATTGATATCAACATATGTATCTTTCTTAATAATTTCTTTTGAATTGTATTTCATTTGATTTTTTAAGTAGATTATTTTGTAATAGATATATATGTTGAAAGTTAAACATGAATAATTTCACATGAAACTATTTTTGTTCATAAATGTTTTACTGCTTTCAATGGTAAGACAATTTTGAAAAATGATCATGTATCGGTAACCATTTTCTAAACTTGTGTCCTTGTTTCCTTCTCTCAGTGATTATATCATTGTCTGCCATCACGTCCAGTACAATACTCATCGATATAATACCATTTGATCAATAGTCTCTAGTGAGTTGGCTTCCTATTCTAGTACACAATTGGTAATTATCTCTAGTCTTTCACCTGATGAGGTCTCTTCTGTTATTTTGACTTTAACACGTCCTGGTCCAGAGAAGACAATATTTACAAATGATCTCCAAGTTGTCGTGTGAATGTACTGGTAATTGGGAAGATCCCTCTGAACTGTTTCACTGAACATGTATTTGTCAATAGACATTGTAAAATGGCACTGTTTAAATTAGGATTAACTGATTACATTAATTTCTCAATAGAACTTTATGCACAAAATTTTGTAATTGACCATGCTCATAATCTTGGTGATATAGGTTTAGAAAAGGGTATACCTTGCAATGTTTCACAGATGACACCTGATGTGATAATAAAAAAGATGAATTTTCCTTGGATGAGTTTCTGTGACAGTTACTGTTGAAAGTAAGTGAATAACTAAGGATTTTGGTTTGAATACCGATATACATTATGAACCTTTGCAATTTGTAGGGAAAAGGTTAGCAATGTCCAATTTTACGCAAATATGAATGTACAATTTACAGTGAACTAATGGATTTACGAGGTTGATAAAGTAAACTTATCATTAAGTACGAATGAAATGATGGATAGATTGTCGGAGGATTTGCAACAATATTTTTAACCCTTTAGAACTGCTGGTGATACAGTGATAAACCTTAATGTTGACACATCCGTATTCTAGATATGCACTCGACAAAAGATTGACTCTAAAAATGCTGGACCGGTTGTACAAACCTGTGAAACGTACCTCAACATACTCGTTACATGTAAGTTACTAGAATTCTTCAAATAACAGTGACGCAACCCCATCCCATTGCAGAGTTTCACCCAAATCGGTCTTGTTGACATCATGTAAACACTCGTTGCGCTCATGCCACTCTCACCAACGTGTTTCCAAGAATACCACTATGAACTTGAACACATTTGAAAACAAAGCTTTCTCAAACGTCATTAATCTTATAAATGTCTAATGTCTATCTCTTAAGGTCTAGCGACATTATAACACTAGGGCGATCCCTGTTACAATAAAAAACAACTCAGCAGCTAGGGGACTGCCAAGTCAACAGACATAAATGAAATCGTATTCACCCAAGGTTACAAGGAATGTTTTTTCTACAATAAACGAGAGACAGAACATTCATATACCATTCACAACAATACTAGATTCATTGTCAATTATAAGTAAGACATAAATGGTTTAGTTGTCTCTGAATAAACAATTGTACATAAGCTACTTGGCATAACATTTCTTTTTGCAATTTCTTTCTATGATGTATCTCAATCTCAACTCATTCTTAAAATGAGCAGAACTTTACAAATATTGAAGAGCCGAGTAATATGAATAAATAAAATACGGCATTAGTGGAAACATTTTAACAGTCAAAGATTACCAATTTCAAAGACAATTTGAGGTTATGGATGTGATCACAGTTTTCAGTTAACCAAGAAAGAAAATACCAAAATATTTGCACAAATTCACAATCCTAGAATAGGTGACAATTGGATTCCTGCTCTTCAATGATCTCTATGTTGAGTTCTAACTTCTCTGCCCTCATTTACTGTCAGCTGTTTAAAGGCTGTTGTTTGTTTCTCCTATGAAAATTTACAGTTGTCGCCATTGGTCGACCCAAATGTCGTTCAGAATCTGAAATTTTATATATGTACATGTACAAGTATCATGTATGAGAGACAGTGAAACTTTAGCATTCGTGTCACAATGCTTATTTGAACGATTCAGCTTCAATCGTTAGGCAACCAGGTGAAAGAGAACCAAAGTGAAATCAGTAACTTTCAGTTGCTATCACAATGGGTTAAGCATTCAATTCAAAGTCGTATTTCGAGTTAAACCCCAATAGCCATCAGTTGCATCACATGCATATGGTTAACCATTGTTGTCCAATATATAACTACACATATTTGGTCTATAACGATACATACTTCGTTGCTGCATGTGCATTTAGATATGTGCTATGCTTTGTTCATTGGTACAATATCTTAAATAATAAAAAAAATGGTAGTTGAAATGTTTTGCATGTTGGTTTTAAGTATGTCATCTCTCTCTAAAAGGATCAGTACCGTAATTAATATGTTGCTAATTCTAGTTCAAGTTTGTAATTAACAGCTGAAAGGCTATCCTACCGTAATTATCTGTTATCGAAAAGCTCGGATAAGGAAGAACATTTCTTATTTCATTAAAAGAAAAAGCATCTCAAGCTTCTAACGTATCGACTGTCGACCATCTTTCAAGTATCTTTTTTTCATTAAACGTTATTAGTTTTACGAGTTTAAAAGAGACAATTTGATCCCCATTGACTATTTTGTGTCAACATAGATTTCGATATATAATAGTTTTAATGACCAAATTTGCATAACTGTTTATATTCCTTCCAAAATGCATGATATGGATGTTGCTCGACCTTGTGATATCTATATGGTTACCACTTCATGGTGTTCGGTTTCGGATCAAGGGACCCGTGATTCGAATCCCGCCAGGGTCTCGGCAACTGTGACTGCAGTAGAGAACTGTTCTAGGCGGTGCACGCAGGTTCACCGCAATGCATAACCACAATGGTGTTTGCGGCTTGCTCCCTGCAATAATACTAGCCATCGCGATATAAGTGAAATTATCTTGAAAGCGGCATAAAAACACTATATCAACACCCCTCACCTAACCACTTCATGCAAACACCGGCTTCAAAAATACAATTTGATATCTTCAATCTTAAAGTTATTTAATATTTGATTTATTTTGTACACAAATTCGAAATAAGATATTTATGTCTCAAGATACAATTTCACTCAGAGCACAGTTTATATTAAATATGTTTTGTTCCTGGGCATAGATATTCAAAAGAAGCAGGGTATAGAAGTTATTTGAAACAATCTACTTTGTTTTTTGTTGTTAGTATTTTTCTTCATAAACAATGTAAATCACAAAAAGCGAAAAAGAAATCTAAATTTCACGATAAACACAGATGAGCTACGCATGGCATATCTCGAGAAATGGTAAGTGTTCTATCATTATAAGTGTTACTTGAAGAGAATGCATAGCAAAAGATTTCTGTTTAATATTATCATTTCAGCTTACGTGCAGTTACTATTTTAAATTATGTTTTCGTCTTTGAGAAATCGAATTAAAACTTATTTTTTCCCACAAAGTCATACCAATGTATATTGTGTTGCCGTCATATTAATATTGCTGTTATTACAGTAAATTGTGTTAATGCTATGAATGTGAACATAATTTCATACAGAACTATAGGTACTGACAGATCACCTGCAATTTAGGCGGGTTAAGCTGCAGTCAAGTCGAATGACAATACTCATGCGATGCAAGAGTACTAAAGTAGAGATAATGATTTCATTTGATGAATACTTACAACACTTTGTGGGGCAGAACCTTTGAAAATTTAATTCATTCCTGCTATCTTATATTGATATTTATATCACTGAGGCCATTTGATTTAGATATATCATGGTAAATATGTAACTGCTGTGTGAAAACTGATTTGTAGCAAAAATGATATGTCCTTGTTTTTAATAGATGTCTAAAATTATGTTCAAATTCGTTATCTAGAAACTCGTTCAAACTTATACAGTATACATGCAGAATACTTTACAGGAGAAGACGTCTTCTTTAATGTTCGAAGTTCAACCGATGTTATCTTAATTTTCATCTTTATTGATTACTTTCATTTTGATAGCATATTCTTCCTTTAAACGCTGTGTATATTAAATTCTGATTTAATTCCTTTTTAATACAAAGGCATCAATATGTTCTTAATGTCATTGTAAAATACAGAGTAACAATTGCAATATCCTTATGGAGCTTGTAATTGCAAAGTTCAACAACGTTGGATGTAATAATTGGTAAGGCCTCATATTCTTCTGAGCAATTCATTTCAATACTGGTACATGAGATGACTTTGTGCGTTCGGTAAAGCTTTAATCATATACATGTTGATCATATTAGCAAATGGGGATTTGCAAAAAGCACTTGTACATAGCTTTTTCTACGTCTGTGGTTAAAAGTGTTTGTCCATTCTTCCTGTTTCAACTAAATGTTATATTCATATTATGACACATGCCATATAGATGAAAATTACTGTATCTCTACCAATATCATTTTACTGGAAAACATTCATGTAAAATTTTTTGTAATGTTATACATTTATCTTACAGAAAAAATATGCTACATGGGACAAATATATTTTGGTAAGCAGACAAGTTAGACAATGACGGTTAGGTGAGTGATAATTTCATCATTTTCTTTGGTTGAGTTTGATGAGATGCTAACATCATTTCCACACACATGACAATGGAAAGTACTATAAAAGTAAGAAAGTGCCCGTGTACCCTTTCCTGAAACAGGAAATGAGCCTTTTAGGGCAGTCGTTGTAGAGTACATCTTACCATTTCTGTATCTAGGCCAACTGATGGACCATCACTATATCTGATTAATTAAGGTAGTTAACATGCTATTCCATGAACTTTAATATCAATTTGAATCTCTTCATATTTATATTTATTTATGGTTAACACATGAAACTGTAGTGGTGATATAAACTTGTTTTATCGCCAATTATCGATGAATGCAGAAACCACTAATCACGATGAACAAAAGACTTACATTTTATGTAATGATGATGTTTCATTTCTAATTTTCAGACAGTAAGGTTGAAAGATTCAACCATAGGTTTTGTATTTGATTTGCACTTACTTTTTGTAGTTTGTATAAACTCTCCTTAACTTGGTTAATTCATAACAACCTTTTTGAAGGAACGAGCCAAAACGATAATATGCATCAATACATTCACATAACATATATCAGATCATTTGCAATCATTGTCTTTCCGTAGGATAAGGTCGAGTTCAAGTCAAGGTGAATAGCGACCAAAATGAGCTCAGCAGATGAATGAGAAGAAAATTGGAGTAATTGTTAGCTTAATGTAATCTATATTTCTCTTTTAAAGAACGCAAAAAGGAAGTCATTCCTGTACTTAAACGCTTGTAAATTGATGTGCATTTACAAACACCTTTTATTGGCACAAGTCGAAAGAATTTTGCAACAAATTAGCCAATAAATCGATTTCACATAAGCGCTCAATTCATATACATGTAAGCATTTTTACATAATGAACACAATGTCATATAACAATTAACCAACAAAACATGAGACATGTCAGTCTTTTTCTAACAAAAAACATGAATAACATATCCTTATTTCTAATCATTATTGACCAAACTTTTTAATGGGAATTCTTCCTTTATAAACCTTTAGTGACGTCACTATATTTTTGTTTGGGGTCTTAATGTCTAAATGTCTTGACTCACAGGACGAAGGGATTATTCGAGTAATGTCCGTCAGTTCCAAATTATTTTCAAAATAATCGCTTTGCATGACAGGATGTCATGGTGAAATAACCCTCTTCAAATAAAAATCCAATGGTATAATTGTTGGTTTAAGTCGAAGTGTCAACTGACTAAGTTTTAAAATCTAACACAAATCAATTTTGTTTAACCCAATAACGTTAAACCCAACGCTCTGACCACTGATTCTTTGTGATTATTCTTACAAAACCAAAGCCTTATTTGAAAAAGCATTCACCCAACTTTTGAATTCAAGTAATTATCTCCTCCTTGGTATATTAAAATGGCAAAAACACCTGGTCCAAAATGTAAGTAATCTGATAATTCGCATGCAACATTTCTGCATATCGCCAGCACCTTGCTAAACTTGCTTCATCGAAGATCTAGACCAAAAAGTTACCAAAGTTAGCTTGCACCTTTGAAATTGTTTTTTGGTTTCATACCCGTAATTCTAGTGGATGCAAATTGGTTTGAGATTTAAGGCAGCATTTACTGAAATATGTTCTTATTCAGCCTGTTGGGGTAAAGTCTCACACGGTTTAGTAAAAACAAAATCCGAATCAAAATACAATAACTAGATACCTATAACATGACTTAACTTCCCCTTCAAAAACCATTTGTATAATTTCTTGTACAGTGTATTGTATGATTACAGTGAAAAACGTTATGTTCCAATATTGAACTAACTTTTCCTTTAGTAGATTCTAATAATGGATGAGTAACGCTTAGATTTATTCTTAGGCATAAAACATAAGCATATCGTACAGCTTTTAATTTAAATGTAAATTTGTGGCAGAATTAAACGTATTCTTGCGTCAGTGAGATTCTTAAGAACTTTTTCATTCCTTTCAACCATTTCCACATATGGAGAGGCTATAACTAGTACTACTGATTAAACAAATTCACTTTGATTCTGGTTTATGATATTATTTGTATATTTTGACAAAGGTTATCTCACAAAATCTGATAATCTTTTCTGAAAATTCACTAAGATATGACGTTATAATCTTGTTTCCTAATTCTATCAAGAAAGTGACCAAGCAAAGACATGCCGTTTAAGAGGGCAGATATTGACGTAAGAACCAGTGATATATATATATATGGAGTAAATGAGTCACGAGATCCATTTACTAATATGTAATGCTTAATTAATACTGTACGATCATTTTTCTAAAGCCTCCCAAGCTAGTTTTCCTTAAAAGAAATATACAAAATATAATTAACTTATGTACCTAGACCTCTACATATGTCAAGGGTATTTGGTATTACCAACATATCCTTAAAGGGGCAGTAGCACGTTTTTAGGGGGAATATAGGTTGATGGAAGGCAAATGAAAATTAATGGTTTCAATTGAAAGACAATGTATTTAAACTAAATGGAGCAGTAATAATTCCAGTATATAGCATTAAGTTTAGCCATGCGATTCCTTTTTCTTACAAAAATGAATTAAAGGTGTTCACAAAAAAATGGCCGCCAATGAATTTTATGTGAATCTTCATTCTTTGTCCTCTGACAATGGACGATTGGCTTGTGTAATGAGATTGTTGACACTGTCAAAATAATACATTTAGCATTCACTTACAATTATCAGTGAGAAATTTAAAATATAAAATTATCAAAAAACGTGCTACTGCCCCTTTAAGTAGCTGAACTACTTATGAACTTGAATTTGAAAAGGGATAAATTCCTTCCGTTTATATAACAGAACGATTTCGCACTTAATGAAATGTTACATACATTCATGATACCCACGTTGTATATCTCGTGACTTAATATATCTACAATGATTTATAATTCGTGCATTTCTGAACTATTACGCCAGATAAGATAATAAATATTTAATCGCTTAATATAATGATAAAACATTCATACAAAATTTATGCATACATTGGACTGCCTGGTTAATTGTGAATAATGTTTTCTAATAATTCGTTTGGTATATAAAAAGGATATTTTAGGACGGGAACATGCTTGTTTCTGTTTGGAAGAATTATTCATCATCTACTTAGATTTGTTCATAAATGGTCGACTAGCAGTAGCACGTTTTTTTGAAAAATGTATATGCTTCACTGGTTATTTGTTCACTGATAATTGTATGTAAATGATAAATGTCATATTTCGATCGTGTCAAAAATATCATTACACAAACAAATCATCAGAGTCAGAGAGCAAATTTTAGAGATCAAATAAAGTCTATTAGCGACCAATTCTGTGTGAACATCTTAAATTCATTTTGTGTAAGAGAAAGGATTCGAACTTTACATTTTTTATTCTATTGACTACTGCTCCATTAGTTTAGATACATTGTCATTCAGTTGAAACAATTTCATTTCCTTTTCCTGACATCACCTTATAGTCCTCCCTAAAACGTGCTACTGCCCCTTTAAATCATTACTTTCATAGAAGAGCGTTTAAATAAAACAAGAAAGATGAGACCAAATTCTCTGAAAACTGCAGAAAGGTCACGGTTTATCCTAACTAGGTCTGGCATTACACAGCTAGTAACATAGCATCATTCTTTTCGTTAAGGAACAAACTCACTTCTGTTATTCGGGTTATTCATGGTTTTGGAAAACAATAAAATAGGAGAATGCACTGAATATCTACTAGGTTTAATTACACACATTTAGGCCAATTTTCTATGGCAAATATAATCTAAGATAAATGTGCAAACTTCAAAGACAATCTGTGAGTTCGTTGCATGACTAAAAGTACTCTGGCATCAATGGTATTCTATAGAACTATTCATTTAAATACTGCCACATGAACTAGGATACTTGAGTTTGGGAAGGAGGCTATTAAACCGAGCTTCGTAACATAACTACAAAATAACGCATCTAATGTTGGAATTATGTTTAATATAGCTAAACATGTGCACATATTTTGTCTTTATTTTTACTTTGTAACAATGTTGCAATGATATCTCTATTCAAAAACACCTTTATCAAATAAAAAGGCAAAATAAAAATCTTTCTTTATATTCAAGGATACCAAGATGTGATAAATGTGAATGGAATTCTCCTCTAGGAACTTTTATTAATATTTGTCAAAGGCTAAGAATTTTATAATAAGGAATGACATGTAGTGGATTAAAGTTGGCAAACATTCAACAGGGTTGTTGAAGAGAAGTTATCAGCAAAATGATGTTAATGACCAAATAACGATTTACCTGTTTATAGAATAATTTAATTTAAGGATTTGTCCGTTCTAGTACATCGTTTTAGAACAACTTTAAACGGTAACGAGCTTTGTATTTAATACACTTTTTCTTTGGTATCAAATTGAAAAAACAGGAAAATTAACATTTTGATGACAAATCTATGATAAACCAAACAGTTGTGACATTTTCAGCTAAAACATCAGGCACATTTATCACTAAAGCTGTTCTTAAGCAGTCTGTTAATGTTTTGTCTCGTTGAAAAATACGTTTAAAAGGGACATTTAAACAATGTTTCTACAAATCCTCAGAATAAAATACGAGATGATGTCGATTTAAAGGATTACTATATAAACCTACCTACATTGGAGGTTTCCAGATGTTACAATATAATAGGAAGCAAATCTTACAGCTGCATCGAAACAAATCAGAGTTGATTTGTACAATGAATGATTTCCTTCAAACTTCAAGTACTCACCACACGGTATTCTCTGAAAATTGAACGATGTTATGAATATTACCTGCAACATGCATCTCATACCAAAAGTATAGTACATCTTCAAGTTGTTTTCAAACTTTATAATATGTTCAGCGAGCTGAACAGGTGTCGGAACTACTTTCAGCGATGTGAACAAAGTTACCATAATTACATATTTCATTAAAAGACATATAATAAATAAAATACTAAATGTAGTTTTCTAAATACCAGGCTTTATTCACCTCATTACATTGGTAAAGCTGATATTAAAAGAAATGTCACTCATAGCAGCACCACGTTACCAAACACGCTAGATGAAGTATTTTGAAGACATTTTTGCCTGCCTTCAATGTCAATGACCATGTACACATTTTCATAAAGTATATTCAATACTTGGGTCGAGTTTGTAGGATAATGTGATGTTATTTCATTAAATGTTTTGCGGACTTCTTACAGCTGTCTTCTTCAAGGGAATTATAATGAATTCATAGGTTTCTGAAAAAGAAATTCATTGTGCGGTCCCTGAGTCTATGAGAAGACGTCAACATATAAAGTTACATGTATTCAATCTTCAAAATCTTCATAAAACGTTTTGTTCAGATTTGATTTATCACGAAGATCAATGCAGAGAATTATAAATCATCCCTTGAGTTCTAAATCAATAAAATGAATATGATATTATTCATTAGATGCAATCTACATAAGTGTACAATGTAATATCTAAACTCAAATATTGTCAAAATATATTTGGGTAAGTTATTCTCTGACAATGGATGTGAAAGCACAAGGAATTAATCAAGTTTCCACTTAAATCTAATTTGTTTGTTTTTTTTGGCTGCTTAGGTATATTAAACCAATTTCCCTTAAAATGTGTGAGGTCTCCGACGTATGTAGGTAATTTGTACATTGATTAAAAAACTAAAATAGTTACCATTCCCTCTTAATTAGTCTGTGTGGATTTAGAACCTCTATAAACTCTATAAGCTTTTCAGAAACTTAATAAGCCATCTTCATTTGACATTGATTAAATGAACTGTACCTATGTCATATCAGTTCTTTCCCTTAAATACAAATATTTCTTTGGCCGAAATTTTCGACTAATTAACTATCGATTTGATAGTACCAATAGGTTTTCAATATTAGTTTGAATTCAAAATATTTTTTTGTCAGATAAACTTCTCCTGCATTTGATAAAAACTTAATGTAGAAGTGACAAATTGTTTCTTTGCATTGCACTGTTGCTAATATGTGATTACAACTAGTTTTATCTGCAAGAGGTCAGGGTGAACGTCTCAAAATCAAAACCTTTTAATACAAAGCATTTATTTTCTATATTAATGGTAATTCTACTTTATAAAATGTAAATTATTTCAGTATTTTTCTCGCTTATAATGTTTTGTTATTATCTTACCCTGTTGGAGGAAAGCAGTGAATATAAAAAAACTTCAACATGTATGAGGTTTGATAACACCATTTGCAAATATAAGTGCATACTTCAAAGAAAAATAGGGATCGCCTTGCATGACTGAAAGTAGTCTGGCGTCAGTAAGATTCTACAGGCCTATTCATTCATCCATAGTGCCACATGAACAGGAGGGTTTTGACTATTACCCCCGACCTTTTATCTTAACTACATCTAATGATGGAGGTCTTATCCTTTTCATCACATATATTTGCAATGATGTACGTATGTACGTATGTCCGTTTGTCCGTATGTCCGTATGTACGTATGTTCGTATGTCCGTATGCCTGTCTAGCTGTCTGTCTGTCTGTATGTATGTTTGTATGTATGTATGTGTATATGTATTGGATAGGTTAAGGATACATACATACAAACATACATACATGTACATGCGCACAAGAACTTTCAGTGGATTCATACCGTAAACCATTCGCTATTGTTTGTACACAGAAGGAAAAAAATAAGACATGAATCGTTTCTTACATAAAAACTACAGCAGTGACTGTTTTACATGATGAAAGAAAGTGTATGAAATTGTTCAACAGTTGCCTAAAAATTGCATGGCCAATAAATAAAGATAATTTTTTTCAAATGTTGAACACACTAAATGATCTCCCATGGAAATGTTAGAGTTATTATTTGTAAATGTATTTACAATAACATATCTGTGTTGACATTTCTAAAGGAAAAGTAGATCAAAGAACATGTTATACTTTAAACAACATAATATTATATGAGATAATGAATAACGATTATCATATCAAAATACATATTATCCCATTTAAAAACACTACATAAATAAGTTCAGCATATAATTCATGGATGAACAACTTCTTTATTAGACAGTAGCGACCTGTTGGTAAAAATCCTTATACTGTTTTCAAGCATATGAGGAAAACGGCACAGCAATTTATGCATATTGGTATGATAATGAGAAAACCAAACCAATAACAACAGGATAAGGTAACATCCTGATGTTCATCCATATAATTACTCGTATTCCTCGTGGTTAACAAGGCGGTATAAGTGTAAATTGTATGTTCACTCGATGTCCTGGAGTCTACAACAAACATCAAATAATGGATATCACACATCAATAACGTTATTGTCACCTTACAATACATTTTTGTCTAAGCCATATATGTCACTAAAGTGCATTTATCAAAAACATGTTTTATTACACAATACTCTTGTTGAAGAGCTAGAGACACTTCGCCCATTCTGTGGATAAATATTCACATGTGTCAAATGACAACAAAATGACAGGTATCATGCGGATGTTAACATTATGTCGAGTCTACACATGTCAATTTGATTTTATCAAATAAACTGCAATGCTAATATAAACTGGCTTCATAGTCTTCTATTACATGTACATCAATCGTGGAAGTAGTTTTACTTACGCTATACACATAATTACATGTATAGTTGTAATTAGTAGTAGTTATGATGTTTGATGTTGCATCCCTTTTAATGATACAAAAACGATGTCATTTCCCAATTTTTGCATTGCACATTGTGTTGTGATTGTGGCCGTGTATGTATATATCGTAGAACCATCACAATCCGTTCATGTTGATGAACAAATTCATTCATATCATGTTTGTACGAAGTACATCTCTTAGACAAATAGTTTATTCTTAGACCGTATACCTTATGTACAGCACAAATTTATCCTATTTCCATAAACATTCTTTACACAATTTGGCGTCTGTAAGGATCTACATATCATCATTCCTTTCTTTATAACCACTGCCATATGGAGAAGCTATAACGTCTTAGAGATACCTTATACTGATGGCATAGTATGTTCTCAAATGTGCTTTAGTCACACAAATAATCTACATGTAAGTACAAATATATGTATAACTACATATATAATAATTATATGTATATACATATCGAAATTGCATATATTATATACGTGTTATATACGTATATCTTTTAAACAATTATTTACATGAAATCTAACAGACTACACATTTCAGATCTCAATAAATACAGAAACAACCGCCTTAGTCCTGCTTTCAATGTAGTGGCAAGTACATTGCATTTAACAAGGCACTGGGCTGATGGTATTATTGGATACAGTGCCTTGCGTTCGGTTTGATCGAATATGAACTTTCAATTGAAAAAGTATGATTTGTGAGTTATAACATCCCAGTTAAGCCTATTTATCATTCAGACTGAATGCTAAGAGTTTTCTTAATCTTTTAAGCAGTTAATGGTTTGTCGTGTTGAAAAGGTTCATAATATAGAGTAGCAGTTAAACCTTGGTCCATGAAGGTTCTAAATATACCAAGGTTAATAAGGGAAGGTGAGATATTTTTGCTTTCACCGAATATACAAATAACCCACCTACCTCCGAGGCCTCACATGTGTCAAGGATAATTAGTAAAATATCCTTAAGCAGTTAAATAGCAAATCCAATGTAAGTGGAAACATGATCAATTTCTTCCGGCACTATTAGAAAACACATGTTTTCGCACCCAATGCCAGAGAGTGCAATTAAACCGAAGAGTATATAGAATCTTCAAAATGGAGATTTTATCGTGTTTTATGGATGAGGTTTTTGTGTATTTAAATTTGAAAATTACGTGGATGTTGTGAATGTTTAATTATCTTTTCCTTGATTTATAATGCAATTCCAATGTTAGTCCAGTTTATCTCATAATGTTTGTGATTACTCACATCCTAATTGAACACGTTGACATCCTTAACTATATTTCTCATCATGTACCTTAATTAAAATGATCATTAGAGTTTTATCTCTTTGAATTTTAGCAATTTCAAAATAGAAACTTATCAGATCAATTATTTCCTTATTGAGCATTGAACATGTCAAACCCTGCATTAAGTGTTCATTATGATACTAATAGTGTGAAGAATAATCCAAAATAATGTTCAAATTGTCTTTTAAATGATTGATGTTAATTCAGAGTGATTTGTATCACAAAAGAAACTTTTCTTCTTTAACTTAACATACAGCAGAACTTTATGGATATGAATTGAACGGACATCACACTGACTGGCTTCAAAACCATTTATATATTAACATTCTTAACTAAATTCCATTGAAATTTTTTCTAGCGCTCTAATGATTATAATGGGCTACTATTAAAGTCATATATACTTTTATGAAAATATTTCATACAACTGATCATTCCCTAGGAGCAACGGGTCTTCACTCAAATCCCAACTAAAACATTATCCAGTGATATGTTAATCTGAATAATCGCAAAGAATGTTATATAATGGACAGTGTGAATTAAATACGAAACTGTCTTTACAGAACTCAAGATATGAAGAAGAAACATTGTGTTGTGTTAGTACCTCAGTTGTACACTGTAGTAGGTATTGACAGTGAATATGTTACAAGATAACCCACCCGATTACGCTTTTTGAATATCTCCAAGATAGTAAACAACTATGAAACATATAGAAAACAGATTCTAAAAAATTATTGGACAGCCCCAAAGATAATATACTCTATCGCAAATCCAATTTACATGTGTCTTTGTTAATTCATTAAGGTTTGTTTTTGAATAAAGTGTCTTGTAAGAATATAACAATTTCTAATAAAATATTTGAGTAGATATTTTGATTTCTGATTGTGTGTCCATTTTGAAAATAAATTATATATCATCGATAATGATGGACAATTCACGCATTTTGAACAGTAACTGGAAAAAGTTTGTTTCAGTTGAGTTTTGAGACATATAACTGAATTGATAGGATATAAATTTTGAATACGAAACTGTGCGCATAGCCTGATTGTTTAATTAAGAAATTAATTACAGCCATTACAGTGTAACCTAATTCTGTTATATATCACACTATCATTCAACCAATATCATATTAATTATGAACTATATCCAATTGAAAATGCACTTTGAAAAACACTCCTTCATGACGCACAAAAATGAACTTCTTGAGTCACGTAAGTTTGCTTTTAATGCTTAAAGTTAACTTATGAAGCACTTGCAGCATCAGGGGCACTTGCTTAATTGCCCTCGTTGTATTCATGCTTATTTGAAAGAATCTCGCTGTGAGGCTTTTGGCAAAAGACTTTACCTGCACTGATTGATTGCCTCCTCTTCTTGTACTTGTAAAATCTTACAACCTTATAAAGATTAAGCTTTTTCTGTAGGTTTACGCACGTAAAACAGTTTGTTAACAAGAATCAACTCCTAAAAGTAAAAAGCGCCTCTTATGTCGGTTGTTGATGTTAGCAAAAAGAAATCATGAAGGGTATTACAAATATTTACTCAAACCATTACATTCTTCCCATTGGGGTGTTTATTTGTTATTCATATTTTCGAAGTCACATGCATCATAAAAACATATTTCGTTACTTAGTTCAGTTGACTTGAAACTTTGACAAAAACATTATCTATCATGTATAATTTTGACTTGTTTTACTGTTAGTTTTCCCTCAGTGATTTCATGCAACAGATGTCAAGAAGTGTTCACATAAAAGCTTCAACAGTGAAGGATTTACACTGCAACGTGCTATACGTGTGAAATCATAGCCAGTTGTCTAAACACTGCAAGCCTGTAAATAAAATTATTCTCTGTCTTTTAAAGCTTCTCTTGAAAAAGTATATGTATTTCTGAGTGATGGACATGGCAAATTATCTCTATGTTTGAATATTCTAGCACATGAAATTTGTTTTTATCTTCCACCTATGCCTTCTTTTTAATGTCATACAAATGAAGCTGCCCTTCAAAACCTGAAAGCAACAAAAATAGAAACCGCAGGGTCACCAAATCCAAATTATTATCCTTCTTTTCAAGAGTCTAGGGTGTTGTGCAGGAGAACTTATAATTACACATCCTTTACACATGACGATCCTTTGAAGAATTTTTACCTGGCTATTTTTAGTCTCGATGAGATAAAGACATTAACGACATATAAAACATTAAATAAGAAACAATTTGCGATTTAAGTTGTTCTTGTTTGACGGTGACATTGAACTAAGCCAGAGATCTAGATATCAACATAGGTAACACTTAACATACAAATATATATAATGATATCCTTCGTCAGGGTTGATTAGCAAAAATGATAGATTTCCTTCTGATGTACTCAACCCATGTGTTTTACACCTGTTAGCTTAGTACTAAATGGTATGTTTTTAGCAGTAAGTTAATCTAGCAGTAGCAGCTTCTATTTCACTGGTCATTTCTTTGCACAAACAGCAGAAATAATACTTCGAATTTATTTGATATCCATACACTTTAATAATTGAAAGTAAGAAGTAGATATTCTCATTGTACAAGTATCACAGTTGTTTTAGATATATATCATTTTAGATTCAACCTTATCTGATTGTCCAAAGAATTACATCTTCGAAGTTCGTGGTTTTAATGAATATGACAAAACCTTTGACAGTTGCTTTGCCATGTAATAGTATTTTGATGGTCAAACGTATAAATAAAGTGAAATGTTTCTTCGAGGGGTCTAACTGAAAATTTGTTTTGTACATTTGAACATTAGGCGCTTTATATACATTATGATATATGGAATCATGGTGTTTCCAATTATTCTAACATGCTCATGTTGTTTGCTCTAATATAAGTTTCAAAAGACATTAAGAGAGAGGCGGAACTCGAGCAAAAGTTAAATATCTTATCATCCGCATAGGTTATTTCGTACGAAATTTAATATGCTTGTGGTTTTAATGAAAAAATCATGAACAAATATCCTTTCTTCATTAGAGTTTTGCCTGAATACCGTAGGTAGCTGGTCGGTAAACCTTTCATCTGCTAATTACAAACCAAATTTTGTTCAATATACAGTAATTAAAGGACGCCTTTTACCAGCAGCATGGAGGTTCACGAGAATTTAAAACAGTATTTCATTCATTATGACTAAACCTGTAATAATAATATTAACTAGGATTGCAACGACAGTACTTAGGTCTTCACGACTTCTACTTTGACCTTCACACAGTGTTTGACCTTCACATGCATGTTTGTTAAAGAGGTATACAGTAAGCTATACATTATCAAAATGACCGAATCTCAAATGATATTCAATGTGTAGAAAAGTTACTATATTGACCAACGTCAGGTATTACATTCTGTTAGCTGTCTGAAGATATACAAAACTTTGCCTTATGGGTGTTTGCTAATAAGCTACGATTAAAATACTTATATCACAATCATTCAGGAAAAAAAGTAGGATTGACCATATTTAACTCGTCCGAATTTCAAAGTTTATGAGCTATCTGAATTTAAAGAGTTTTTTCCAAGATCTTAAACTCTTTTGGCTGTCTTATGAAATATAGAACAATGTTTTAACGTCTGGCGTTAATAATTACGATTTTTCAAACATACCCACCCAAACACCACTTTCAAAATTGAAAGTTTGACCCTTCCTGGTAACCAAAAGTGACAGTTCGCGAGCTAATGTATTCTTTAATCTCGAAGGGCTTGCTCATGTCTAACTCTCATGCAAAAATCATTAAATTATACTGGCCGGTTTTTGAGTAATGTGCCCTTTAAATTGGCGATTTTGAAAATTTCTTCAACTTTGAAAGATCACAGCAACAGAGGTATTTAAACGATAAACTACAATGCTTCAGCTACATTATGTATGAATTTCAACCCTCTAGTGCAAGTATCTTCAGAGAAGATCTTTAAAGGCTGGTGGGGTCGGAAACGGTCGAAAATGCATTAAAAGCAAGATGGCTGCCAAGCCAAGTGACCTACGAATTTGTCATGATTTACATTTTTGCAGCATTTCTCATTGCGCATCTCTTTAAAATAGTTTCAAGTCTCTAAGTGCTTTTTGAAAAAAAAGAAATCAATGTTAATATTTCGATTTTGGATTCAAACTGGACTCTTAAAGATGCTGTATCATACTTGCAAGCGGTTCAGGATGAAATTTAGCTATTGAGAAAAGAAATACATCACTTTGTAGATAAATCTTTCGTTGAAATTTTGATATCATATTTAGATTGTTTAATCAACAATAACATACTTATTTCGACGCTCAAAGCACAGTACTCCCTTGTAGAAACATGAGAAAGGGCATGGCATTTAACGAACCCGCTTTCGGTGACTTAATCATTATGCTTGAAGGATTTACACCGTGTCTCAACTACCGTAATTGCGTTCGATGGGTATCAACTTTGACAGCAACGAAAACCTAATTCGGAGAACAATCAAATCAAATCTAGTCGACAAAGACTGTTTTCAAGTGAACATTTAGAAACCGGAAGTTATGAGATGGCCACACTTGATTCGCCCTTATGTCGACTGCCGTTTCGGTATTTTTCTGTAAATTATCCCCTATTTAATGAATTTTGGTCCGATTTTCTCAAGGTTGGTCGCTAAATTTTTCCAAAAATACAACGAATACATTGAAAATACTTTTTAAAATATTGCAAGTATGATACAGCATCTTTAATGTACTGGTCGATTCCGCGTTAGCAATTAAACATTTACAGTTGTTGGGAAAAAAATAATTGGTGTCTGCTTAATATTGTGTTGAAATAACTTTGTTTAATGTAGGCAGGGGAAAGAAATAGAATTTACACTATTACGGCTCATTTCATTTTTTAAATGTTGTC
Source organism: Steromphala cineraria (assembly GCA_916613615.1). Taxonomy (NCBI): domain Eukaryota; kingdom Metazoa; phylum Mollusca; class Gastropoda; order Trochida; family Trochidae; genus Steromphala; species Steromphala cineraria. The sequence goes on from OU744732.1 coordinate 26,453,163, forward strand.
AATATGTGAAAAAAGGCACGTTACTGATTTTCACTTTTTTTGAAACGATGATTTAACTATTGTTTTGAGCAACATATAAATAGGGCATCCTCAACTCTAAATATTAGTTTTTAAAGATCTTACATGTGATAAATTCAACTAACCTGTATACTTACTTTTGCCTGTCAGTCTATGACTTAAACTCCTTTTTGTGGACGGAATGATGTAGGTGACAAAGAACTTTTTATCCACATTTATAAATCAGTAAGAATTATACATGTACAATGCTTATATTTCAAACAAGAATACAAGTAGTTATCATTTATTTTTCATCAATCATTAACATTTAAGAAGAAATAGGATGTATTTCTTATTAATGAATTAATTTTCTACCTTAAACCACCTTTGTCTTAGGTAAACTTTCACAAATACAGATTAACATTATTCAATCAGTTTAAATCTCCCGAACCACGGACACTAACCTATACGCATCATTAGTAAATAACATATTAAGTTTTGAATGAACAGTTTCCAATAGTAGATGATTTAAAGACCTAATAGATGATTTGTTAATGCATTGCATTGCAATCACCATTCATTCATGCTTATGTATGTTATCAATTTAGATCAATTGTAGATGTAGCACACATCAGATGTAAAGGTAACATGTAAGTCCCAACTTCATAAATCAAATTGAGACAAGTCAAATGAATTGTGAACCTTCTCCCTAATTCATGTAGATCCATTCTCAGATCCTATGTTATCATTGTATCTAAATGTTTAAAGGTCGAGTTGAGGGCAATGTTCATATCACCACCGGGAACGAATTAAGTTGTGAAGAATAGACTATTACATTTGTTGGAAAGAACTTAAATTAAATGAATGCCTTTGTCATCTGGTTATGGTTTTATTACTTTGACCGCTTGGTATAATGTAAATTATGTTCTTCTCTGCAGTTTCTTATTTTATCTCGATTGGATTATTGAAATGGAATTGAAAAATATCGTTTTAGATCACAATACACCAATATAATTATTATTCACATTTTACTTAATAGATACATTCCATGCATTGCAGTGTCTTGCCATCATTATTGACAAGAAGCTTTTGATAGACCATATTGGAGATTTTTGAACCATCTAGTTAACATGTACTTAAATAGGTTCCTTGGCTACAGCTTATCAATCATCAACGTTCCTCAGCGTTCACATCGTATATGAAAAGTGTATAGCCAACTGTGATAATTACCAAATGATTTACAGAAAATGTGTTTTATCTTATCCAGCTCTACTGTGATGTGTCTGTGTGACAAAACCTGCAGTCTTTTACTTCACAAACGCCAAAGTGTCTTATATAATCCTTATTTTTTTCGTTGTTCTGATGTGCATATATATATGTAATATATTTTTATCTCTATTGGTTTTACTGCATTGCATTTTACTGTTATCTTATAACAAGTATATTTTAATGTTTTATAGTTTCTCGTAAACCTGATTGGGTGGCTCGCTCATTTTATGTATTTTTTATCATTTTTTTCTTGTATGTTTATAATTGTGAGGTGAGACTCTTATGAACTTACATCTTTCTATCTATATACTGAAGCATTTGAAGATTGACTAACTGGTTTGAAAATCTATCTGAAAACATCATCTCACAGAAAAACGCATAATTGTGATAGATTGAAGGTTAAAAACAAATTGAAAGATGGTTCTTCTAATACATCAATAATCTAATGGAGTCAATACGTTATGTCAAGTAAGTTACCCAGCTATCTAAAGCTTTTTTTCACATTTGTCAATGATACCAAAGATATGGGCGACATATCCAGTTAATGCGACATCATTATGTTTAAGTGAGGTCTTATCTGGCACCAAATTTTAGTTCTATAAGTTTTTGAATGGCTAATTTCAATTGTTCTCAAGAACAACCAAATACCAATTCGAGTTAACAGCACATATTCTCCAAAACTCAGTCAATTGTTTTTCGTTATGAATCATATGAACATTGATGAAAATAATATTCTTATATTTTAACTTACTTAGTGAAGGATCAAATGACGTCTCAAGAATCTGAATGCATCTCTCAGAAAGTTAAAAGAATTTTTAACAGAAAGCAAAGGATAATAATAAGATTTTCTCCTGAGATTAATGTTTAAAACAATAATCAAAAATTGCCAGAACAGGACATCAATGACTTAATTACTCTTTCAATTACAATTCATGCTTTTCCAAAATAAAATAGAAATATTAATACTTGGCTTTGAAATTACAAGAAACATTATAGTAATTTTGGTCGTAATAGTTCTATCAGCATCAATTATTTCCTAAATAGACTTTGTCATATGAAATCAGTTCTTTTCGTTTGCAGAACAAAATGCTTTACAAAAGATGATTTCAATATTGTCAAAGGAACACGCATTTCGTGAGCACATTATGGTGGCAATGAACAAATAAATCAAAATTTGATACGTATTTTCCACTAACTTACAAAATGTTTATTTGTGTCAAATAAAGAAAATTGTAATATTTTAACTTAGATTTATGAAAAAACTCTCAATGAAAGCATATAACTTTAACAAAAAAATCACTTCGTAATTCTTTGATATTTTTATTTAATAATTAAATAAAATTTATGAAGTATGTTGGAATCATTACATGGTTGTTTATTGTTTGAGGGAGTATTTGTCAAAACAATCATTGAATATCTGAATCCTTTGCGTTTTATTATCACTGAGAAAACTATACATGGAAATGCTGTTGGTGACCTTTGATGAAATTTAATACCGAAAATAACTTTTACATAATTATATTTAAATCCAATCAATAATGATGACTTTGTTTTGGTATTGTTATTGTTGTTTTTAGAAAATATTTTAATCTTATTTCCAACGAATACCTGGTATTCATGTTATGCAAACATATCTATGAACTGAGCAAGCAGCAAATTAATGAGCCTTCCAGTTGCAGCGTGCTTTTGAGATTAATCCTTTTTCCTTCAAAATTTGCAAAAAGATGAACGAAGTGATAAAGCATAATGTAGGTGAACTATATGATTCAAAATATCCTGTAATTTGACTGCATGTGACATTTTCCTATAAAAACTGTTACGGAAATATCACTAGTCACTATCACAGATTCAAGCTGTAGTTGTAGCAAAACTATTGTTTAAAGTGGGGACAAGCCCCTTTATAGACTTTTCAAACACATATTTCTCTGATCTACATACCTCTACCCACCCAGTCCTCACTCAAATGTGCTATTTACTGAAATATATGTTTCTTTTCTAAATGTCATTAATTCATATTGAACGATGTTCGAAGATAATGCATTTCGTATATACTAATGTTTATTGGGGATAATTTGAAGGTAATTGCTTTAAGAAATAACTTTCTACTGTCCCTTCAAGGTGAACACAAACACTTTGCAGCCACATTTAGTTTGAGTACTGTCTGGAGGAGATGTTTGCAGGTGCAAGATTCTCTACACATGATGGACACAGAACTTATTCATGGTCAGATGATATGAAAGATGTCAAATGTCAAATTTAAACAATTTCTACTCTTGAATCAACGACATGATGTTAGTGATCCTTATTGCGAATAAATTGTGTTATTGGAGTATCTGTTACTAATCACAGTGATTTTTCATTTTAATTTAAATGTTACATGTAAAGTCCATGTGATTTACGTGTACTTTGAAGATGTTTATCTTTCTTGATGGAAACAATAATTTATCATACAATAGAAAGTATGCTGGGCAGGATTAGGTTAACACAAACAAATGTATTTTCGGTATCACTTTTGGTCATATATGGTTATAGATGCAAAAGGCAAATGTTCAGGTCGGAATATGTTTAGAAATAAGAATCAAATGACCAGCAAACCCGTCACAAAATGGTTGCGTACTAGATAAAATACAATCTGGCATGGTCAACTCGTGATTTAGGGGTATATGTACATTTTCACACTTCTATATTTTTCTACAACACCAAATAGTTATAATCAAATTGATTTGACTGATAACATTAAAGGATAAGAATGAACAGAGAAACTCAAAAATATCAATAACTTTGATGTAAGAGGGCCTAATATAACGGCTCATTCAGTATTGTCGCTATGGCTCATGGTCAACAGTTGATAAGTGTGATAAGATATACTTGCTGGCAGAAAAATGAGAGAAGTGATATTTTAAAGTGAGTCAGTAAATACTTTTTATTCCATAATAACATAATCAATTCTATCTTAGAAAAACATATATATTTAAAGAGGTACATTTCATCACGAAATACTTTCGTACAGAAATAATATTGCCATTGTTTTTACCAATATTATAACTTCATATATGTATCATTATTCAAGGACGTCGACTTTCAGTATTATATCACTTGTGATAAATAACACGGTATATTTGTCATTTATTATGCCCCCGAATCGGAGATTCCGGGGGTATATTGCTTTTCACCTGTCCGTCTGTCCGTCTGTCCGTTTGTCCACAAAAGCTTTAACCTTGGTCATAACTTTTGATTGGTCAGAGCTAGGTCTTTGATACTTGACATATGCATCCGGGGGCATTCGTGTTTCACAAACACATCTTGTTAATTCTGGTAGTTCAGTGCCTTGAGAGGACGAGTTATTGTTTAGCACCTCTTTGGAACTATTTTAATCAACGCGAACCAAAGGACTGAACTGCTTTTACAACCAGTTTACAAAACAATGAATTCAAGAGATAATCATTTTGACCTGCTTAGTTTTCAATGAAATATTGATTCACATGGAATGAAACTCTTTGCTCCCTGCAGGGAAATAAATGGGAAATGCTATCAGTGATGCTGCATTACCGGTTCAGATCATTTATCAACAGTTGGAGCAATGTGATGCGATAATGTGATCAATAATTGAAATATTTATGTTAGATTGCACTGGCAGGTCTGCACACAGAAGACTCAACATGTGAAAAGGTTCCTCAGTGGGAATATGTATGGCAGCAAATCAGCTCTCAAAAGTGAGATGAGTAATGGCATGGCAGTTTCTAAAAATATAAGACTCAATTGCTAAATTACACAATGAGTTATTCATTTTTTGCATTACCTATGATTTTGGGAACAAAAGGCCTTTGCTGAGGTAGTGATAAAAGCAACATGACGTTTAACGTCACAACAAAAGTTTTTAAAATTAAATTATATTCAAATTTCAAAACCATGAATAGGCAGTCTTTTTCACTTCAAACTGACAAGAATAGGATAATATGTGATTAACATGTCACAAATTTGCTTTCAATATGGACAGGTCAAGTATCATGCTATTTTAAATGATGTGCAATGGTATACAAACACATTTATGTTTTAATTTTTATTGTCATAATAACATCAAGGAGACATACACAAGATTTATAAATGTACATGTACATGTATAACCGATAAATTTACACTTAGATATATCTCCATACCAGACATATGAAAAGGGGTTTTCAGTCCCAGTTCAGTTATTAATCATAATTAATTCAGAAAATGGTAAGATGGATATTTTAAAATTGCAATCTTTTAATCTGCTTTAATTAGATAATGTTGCCTCGCACACAATAACTTTTCAAACAATACCAACACTAAGGAACATTTTTGTAGAGCGAAATAAACCTTTCTTGGTTTATTAAATTTATCTTATTTCAGACAGCATGCAATCCCTGTGCAATAGACAAACTGCCATGACAAGAATTCAATTGCCATGATCTTATGAAGATAGTTCAAACACGTAAAAGAATATAAAGTAAGCTTGTTACTTTAAGAGAAGTTCATGGACATGTCTAAGCATCAGAAAGGGTTGTTATAAACCTTAAATGGCCTATTAAGCAACTGAAACTCATTAAAGCTATGGATTGTCACGAGTCGGATTCCAATCTGCTACATCATTCTTCTCAAGTTTTCTTGTGATATGTTTTGCTTTATGGGGAAAGTTTTATGAGTGTTATATTTTGTTTCGTAATAACAACATTTGCTATATCCATATTTATGCATTTTCAAGGTAAAAGGATTATTTAGTTAGTTTTAATTTAATCCATAATGATGATCCGCAATGTGAAAACAATGTGGTAACAAATGTCAATATTTCTTCAATCGATATCTGAAATAATTAAATCGTCTGATAAAATACAATATCATATACTTGTTTATAAATACAGAGATTTTGAATTCACGATACACGCTTCGTCAAGCACCCTGTATCAGCCTGCATCAAAGGCAAAAAGCTATACCAGCCCGTCGTCAAGGGATTTGAATGTGGAACCCTAGGCAACGAACGCAAAAAATAGATCGAAGTCACAAGAAATTTAGAGTTGTCTCCCTTTGTACAGCTGACGTTAGACAGTGGTCGACATCGCGAAATCGCTGCAGTCACTTGCGGATAGAATTTGTCAGTTTGATTATTACTTTGATACAACCTTTCTTTCCAGTTTGGAAATTCAACCAGAGATTAAATGAACTCAAAAGTCGCAAGAGGTGTAGGTTCGGGAGTTGAACGTTTGTTGGTATTGTGTTAGTTATTCAAACGGATAAACTCAGCCACATGTTAATGTTATGAAATAAGTTTTAAAATGTTACACTTGGTTTTGTAGTTTGTTTGGTTAGTATATATGATAAAAATAATATGATTTGGGTATTGTCACATCACATTCGGTATCAGCTCTCGGGCTGATATTGGGGTCTCGGGCTGATACCGAATGTGATGAGAAAATACACATAAGACTATCTATTTATATATTGAAATAAAACTAAATGAGTTGGCATGACACTCCATGGAAATATATCACGAGAGTATGATTTACAAAATGGTGAGTGAGGCAAATACAAAGAGGCTCTCAAAATATTACTGAAGAGAATTTATATGGGTAATTACAGTATTGATATCAATGATCATTAATTCTATAAATCATGTGGTATGTATAAATTAATCATCACACATGGACCAATGCATTAACTAGGATCATGTCATGGTTTTGCATTAAAGAACAGAGTTTACACAAACTTTTATTGCATTTTAAGAGAGTTGCGTTAATGTTTTGTTTTACAAATGAATTTGTTACAATGTCAAACATACATGTGTGTTTTAATATATCCATTTATGACAGGTAATGATTGAATTGATGTAGTTATTATTTTCCAAAAGCTTTGTTTTGAACTGATACCTGTAAAAAAATATGTTTGATGCACTATTAGTGTAAAGGAAGTCATTCAGACATGTAGGATCAACTATTAAGTGTTGTAAATACATATCTGGAAGAAGTTTCTATTTGGAGGGCTGCAGACATCTTCAAAACTCTTTGCAGACGTATTTAGCAAGATCGGTTGTCAAAGATACATACATATCATGTTTGGATTTGTATGTAGTCAATGTTTTCGTTATATTCGGACTTGCATTATGGAGGCATGATTTGTTCAGTGTTTATAAACTCGTGTTAAAATAAGTTATAAATATATGACCGCAGACACCTTGTAAACACTTGGAGAAATCTCAGATGTATAGATAAAACCATGAAATGGTTGTTCATTCAAATTGAGATGAAAAGTATACATGCTCTACTGTCACATTACCTTGACCAGAACATCTCTCAATAATCCGTTTTCCGTAAGTATGAAAGAGTAAGTCAAGTACTCTGAAAATATTCTGAATTACTTGTAGCAGAACAGTTTACGTCTAAACTAAGATTAAAATGTCTATATTATCTAGGATAATACTGTTGTCTTTCAGTTAAAGCAAATGGAAAAAAACCATTAATAACACATAACCTAATATGTTTTCATCGATGAACTGTCAATACTTTTGGGGGAAAGAAACCAGTCATGATATGCCCCTTCAAAGCAAGTGCCGTGGTCATTTTGACCATGGGATCCTCAGAACCTTAATATGGTTTAGAAATAAAAGATGAAAATAAAGGCTAAGAAAAAATGTGTCGATTTGTAAATGAGACCATCCTTTTACATTTGTTTACCAGAGACAAAAACACAGCATAAAAACGTATGGAGAGAGAAAAGCAATTTGACATGCTCAGCTTTTAATCAATTATTGATTCACATGGAATGGAGGTCGTTACGCCCTGGCAGGAACTAAGTAGGAAACGATATCAGTAATGATGAATTACGCGTTAAGATCATTTACCAGTTGAACCAATACTTCAAATAAAGATAATGTGATCATTGTTCGACAAATTAACAATGGATTTAACTTTCATGTCTTTTCATAAGACACTGGACATTTAAACACGCTACCAATCGAGGATATCCTCTATGACATTGCATGCTGTTTAGATTTTAATAAAAAATAATCATAATTACTAATCACATTGCAAATATCAATAACATTAACATTTTAATAATAATCTAACCAATTTCATTGAACTCCAGGTAAAACTGAAGTTTATTCCATAATATGATAACAAGCAAGTATTCCTCCAAAACAAAATCCTTGTCACAGTTTAATGTACTATTGTGGATAACACGATGTGGTTAGTTTGCAATGTGATTCGATATTTTGTCATCAAGAAACGTCAACAGAAAATAGACTACTTTCATAATAAACCCTTAGAATGACATCAACATTAAATTTATTATTCATTGTATGATGCAATTGCACGATGTCGATACTGGCTGTTTGTCTTTGCCAAGAATCCTCAAATGTCAAAATGAAAATTTCATCAAATTAACATCATTTAAATCATGTAAATTATCTGAAGCGTGACGCAACTCATACTGTAAACTACAATAAAACATAGGCCATATGGTCCACATAGCTGAAATAAAAACTGTCTGTCAATCGGTTTGTCTGATTAGTCATTTCTAAATCTGACCAAAGGTTCTACCATATGTGGGGAACCATTGATATATGACGTTGGCGTTTCTGTAATTATTTAATAGAATATCTCGTCAGCCTGTGATTGAGGGAATGAATTATGTCACAAAACAGCAGCGTGAAAGTGCTTAGATTTACAAAATAATTTAAACAAACATGAAAAATAGATTTTATAACTGAGTAATAGTGAATCAGCCAATGTGCTTCTCTGGATCAAGCCTTTTACATTAGAATGCAAGCAAATGCCAAGTTGAAATCCATTAAAATCTGTGTTTATACATGTAAGTGCGTGAAGTATTATTTACCTGTAGATCGGACATACCTTGTCAAAAAAGAAGGGTGGTGGCGAACAGATAGTTCAAACGATCCCTATCAGGTGCTTGTCTTAAACTTTTGAAAGATATGTCCTGCACCTAGAACCTTGAGATTTCTTCACCCAACCATAGTCAAAACTTATGAATAAGGAAGTACATTTGTACAATAAGCACATAAATCTATTTTCTTTTCTGCATCATCACTTTACCTGAATCTTGCTGTAGAATAAAGAAACAGGTCAGAGATGTCGCTGAATCACAGCAAATTAGCATGGTAAGTTGATGACCCTCAAAGGGAAACTCCGGAAATTGACTCTGACAGGTGGTAAGGATGACGAATTTCGGCATCTATGTCATGTCTTTCTGGAGGAAGCATGTGTAGTAATTTCCTGGTGAAACGCCCCCAGCGTTCTACTCTTTGTTAATCTTGTTTGTATCGTCTAGTCATCAATGTCCTTTAAGGTTCTGTGGAAGGGTTGATAATGGTTGCAATTATGTTGTACGTTTTAACAGTCTAATCATCGTTTTATCTAAATCATATATTTCAGTATAGAGAACACTATTTCATGATATATGTAAATACGAATTTAAACGAATTAGAATACATTTCAAATTTATAATTGCCACATCAATCCTTGGAAATATGATAACATTTTGAAAAATCATCAATTATATTTTTTACATATGTTCATACATCACTTTAAATAATTTTCATACTTATAGATATCCTATAAAACATACATGTATGTGTAGAAAAAAGGATTATTAAGTAAAACATTTTAAAGAATACCAAGAGCCAAGACCGAAGATTAGCGTTTGCAAGACAAAACAGGAAAACAGAATATCAATAACATTTATTATTTTTTCGGCTGACGGCAATAATAATACGAACATGAATAGATTGACGTCGTTGCCACACAAATCCCAGGGTTCCATTGTTCTCATTTGTAACCAAACATTTTTGCATTTTCTTAAAAACTTGTTACCTAACAAGACCATACAAAAACACAAAGCTCAATAAGCTCACTCTTTTGAAATAAGATTAGAGTTATTATGGTAAGTTAATTCTCCCTTGTTCCGCTTGTTATAGTTAAAAATACAATTAATGAAATCCATTTTCTCATCAACAGCATTTTGAAAATGTTTAAGTATTTAAACCTTTAGTAACCAAATTACTTCAGTATTAAACCTTTGGTGTCATTTAGCTGTTAAACTTTGTGGTAATTCATTATACTATCTACAAACGTCCAGTAATTCCTTTGATTAACTTCAATATCAAACAAAGTGATTCGCTTGTTGTATACATATTGCTGAATTCTATGTTACTTAAAATGTCAATAATATTAGATTGGTCAATGTATCTGAAATAAGGGATTAAGGCTCACTGCTGTTTTGCATGATCGTCTGATATAAGGAAGCAGTAATGCATATAATGCATAGTGTAGCTTTTATTTTGATGTTTAAAGGTCTGTTTTCTTTGCAATTGTCGGTATCATCCACATGAAAAGTAAATCAATACTTTTCGTCTGGATATTTCAATTATCTATCATTCAAGGAACGTACGCACATAAGCTTTTGGAGTTAGAACTGAAGGTTTCGCAATTGTGTTAAATGGTCAAGTCAAGTAACTGATGGTAAATCAAATGAGGAGGACGAAGTGATTAATGTGTGTTATTCTTTTAAACATGTGAATTGACATTGTTGAAATATGTATTCACTTTGGAATGAATGTTAAGTGGGTATCAGGTATTTACCATGGATCAATTAACTTACATGAGGGTCAAATTCTAGTTTGGATGGTAAATCCCTTTTGGAATTTGAAGAATTTAATTTTAAACGACGGACATTACATCACCCCTTACAAATATCGCTAAAAGACCAGGTTTAAAAAAATATGTTTCACAAAAAAAATTATTATGGTTTGAAAGAAATGATAACAAATCATGACTATCATGTTGAAAAAATAAGCTCAGCTTTGTCCCAGAATCACAGAAGTATTTCCTAATTCCAAAGAGACAGGCGTCAAGAGGATTATAATATCCTGGTTCATCAAACTTCATGTATTTCCATAATTTCTTGATTTCGTGATGACACATTTGTATTAATTGCTTGTAATCAAACATTGGCTGATGCTTAAAAACTCAAAACAAACAAATCTGAAGATCATTTTGTACAGTTTATTTTCATACGGTACCTTCTATTCCAGATGGCCTTTAACTAATCCTATTGATTTCATAATATTTATGGTAAACTGTTCAGAAGACTTGTAGAATGTGCACTTATTATCCTGAACATATGTGGAGTCCTCGAAGGTACTCGTTAAGATAAAGAGTAACAGAATTTCTTCCTAATTAGCCTATGCAGATTTTGAAACTTAATAGACAGCTTGGCGGACATACTGCAATTATTGTTTATATTCAACATGCCAACACACGAATTCCTTTTAACAGTATACACAAGATTAAACCTAAATGACAAATATACCGAATCTGAAAAAATATATATCATGAATTTCAGTGATGCAGTTCATTGCTGTTGGAACTTATTAACTATATTAATGTCAATATATTCTTTTTATAGCAGCTTTATTCAGATACTTTGTTAAAATGCTTGTACAGATATAGATCATTGCATTTATTAGTTGTTTCGTAAGGGATATTTCAAACTATATTTCTGTGTAATTTTAAATCGTTCCAGTGTAAGTGATGTAAACATTTTTTTTTTTTTAAAAACCTACTTTGACCTGAAGATATGATATATATCGCAATTATCGCAATAGGTTTATAAAAAAACAAAGGGAAGCGAATTTGTAAGACAAGGGCAAAAAGAAAAACTTTGCATGTGGGATGCTAAACAATTCTCTTTCTTTAATATGGTTCCCCTCCCACCTTAAATATGACAGTTGTAAAAAATAATGCATAATTTGAAAATTCGAACTCAATCCAGAAGAGTCTTAGTAGTGTAATGAAATATGACGTAGTATTTATATCTGCATCTGTATTCCTCTTGATATATTCTATTTATATTTTTTATCTAAATGAATCAAAGTATTTTATAGTAAACTATTTGAAATATATATATATATATATGTTGAAAGTTGGCAACTGATAATTTTTAACATTTATGTTATTGTCACTTATGAGGATAAACATGAATAATTGTAAATGAAACTATTTTTGTTCATTAATGTTTCACTGCTTTCAATGGTAAGATGATTCTGAAATATGATCATATATCGTTAACCATTATTTTAACTCGTATCCTTGTTTCCTTCTCTCAGTGATGATGTCATTGTCAACCATCACGTCCAGTACAATACTCATCTATATAAAACCATTTGATCAATAGTCTCTAGTGGGTTGGCTTCCTATTTTAGTACACAAATGGGTAATTATCTCTAGTCTTTCACCTGACGAGGTCTCTTCTGTTTTTTTGACCTTAACACGTCCTGGTCCAGGGAAGACAATATTTACAAATGATCTCCAAGTTGTCGTGTGAATGTACTGGCAATTGAGAAGATCCTTCTGAACTGTTTCACTGAAAAAGTATTTGTAAATACAGACATTTTAGAATGGCACTGTTTGAATTAAGAATAACCAATTTGTTTACAGAACTTTATTCACACAATATTTCAATTGACTATGTTTTTTATTAAATATTATGATGATTGATCTCTATGGGTTTTTCTTTTTGTAGTCCCTGTTTCCTGTTACAATTGAACACTCGGCAGCCAGGACACTGCCAAGTCAACCCATAAATGAAATCGTATTCAGTCTGGGTTACAAGGAAGTTTTTTCTCTAAAATAGAATACAGACAGAATATTCTCACACCATTTAAACCAATACTAGATTATTTGTCAAAAAGAAGTAAGACATAAATGATTTAGTTGTCTTTTAATAAACAATGATACATAAGCTACTTGGCATAAAATTCCTTTTTCTAACATTTTTGTAAGATGTATCTCAATTTCAACTCATTCTTAAAAAGAGTAGAATTTAGTAATGAAGAGTTCAGTATGAATTTTACAAGAAGTATTTGCCGAGTAATATATTTAAGTAAATAAAAAAAAGCATCAGTGAAAACATTGTTATAGCCAAAGATTATCAATTCCAAAAACAGTTTGAGGTTTTGGATGCGATCACAGTTTTCAGTAAACCAAGAAAGAAATAACCAAAATAGTTGTACAAATTCACAATCCCAGAATAAGTGACAAATGGATTCCTGCTCTTTATTGATCTTTATGTCGAGTTCTAACTTTTCTGCCCTCATTTAATGTCACGACAATAAAGTCAGTTTAACTCTGATCAGCTGTTTCAATGCATTTGTCCTATGAAAATTTATTGTTGTCGCCATTGGTCGACCCAAATGTCGTTCAGAATCAGAGACTTTATATCTATACATGTACATGTATCATGTCTGAGAGACAGTGAAACTTTAGCATCCGTGTCACAATTCTTTTTTGACAGATAAAGATTCAGCTTGTGTAATTTTCAGTCAATCGTTAGCCAACACAGTTGAAAAAGAACCAAACAGATGTCTGTAGCTTTCAGTTGTCTTTTGCAATGGGTTTACCATTTAATTCGAAATCGTAGTTCGAGTTAAATTCAATGACCATCAGTTGCATCACGTGGAGATGGTAAACCAGTCACTGTTGTCTATAGGTGCCTAATATTACTACAAATATTTCGTATATATCTAATACGTTGTCTGATTTGCAATTTAGATATTGGCCTTGCTATGCTTTGCTCATTGGTATACACCTCTTAAATGATTTTTTAGATTAATCAAAGACCAAGTGTTGGGTTTTAATAGGCCATCTTACTGCCACTGACTAGAAAAGGATCTGTACTGTAATTAATATGAAGGGAATCAACCTTGTTAATTTAGTTTGTTTGTAATTAACATCCCAAAGGCTAGTATCCTACCTTAATTACCTTTGTCGAAAAACTCTGATAAGGAAGAACATTTCTTTTTTCAATAAAAGAACCAACATCTCAAACGTATCGTCTGTCAACCCTCTTTCAGCTGTCTTTTTTTCATTAAACGTTATTGGTTTTATTAGTTTAAAAAGAGACAAATTGATCTTCTTTGACTTTTCTCTGTCAACAGAGCTTTCGATATATTGCATTGCTGAGTTTAAATGACCAAATTTGTATAACTGTTTATATTCCTCCCAAAATGCATGATATGGATGTTGTTCGTAATAACTATACGATTACCAAATCATTGTGTTCGGCTTTGGATCTAGAAACCCGTGGTTCGAATCCCGCCTGAGGCTCGGCAACTTTGTCTGCAGTAGAGAACTGATCTACACTGCTACACTGAATTTCAGCGCAGTACCACCCATGGTTCGCTAGTTCCAGGCGGTGCACGCAGATTCACCGCAATGCATAGCCACAATGGTGTTAGGGGCTTTCTCCTTGCAATAATACTTACAACCGAATTATAAGTGAAACCCCGTATCACCTCCCCTCAACTCACCACTTCATGCAATCACCGGCTTCAAATTTACAATTTGATATCTTAACTTTTAAAGTTATCTAAAATATTTGATTTATTTTGTACATACATTCGAAATAGGATATTTATGTCTGAAGATACAATTGCACTCAGATTTTCATTAACTTATGTTTTGTTGCTGTGCATTGATATTCAAGAGAAGCAGAGGATAAGAGTTAATCGAAACAATCTACTTTGTTTTATAGGTATATGATATTTGTTATTTCTCTTAATTAACAATGTATATCACTTAAAGCGAAAATGTAATCGAAAATTTCATGATTAACACAGATGAGCTACGCATGGCGAGAAATGAGAAGTTTTCTATCATTATAAGTGTTACTTCACTGAATAAATTTTATTTTATTTATGGAGTGTTTACCAATGAAAACGATAATCGATGATATCTGCTATTCTGTTTTTTAAACAATTGCATTATGGAGATGACAGATTCTTTTCCTCAAACAATAAAACAAAGAGTTTACGGATATTATTCTATTATGAAGAACTCCCTCTGACACTCGAGCTTATGATATTGTGAACATGATTTATGCAAAAATCAATGTGTAGATTAACTGGAATGAGAAAATGTATCATCATTCACAGCTCAAGTGCCAGAAGCAATGACTTACTTGATTACAGAAATGTAAGTGCAAAATAACTTGCGATTTTAAGAGCAAGACTGTCATTGCAGAGAAATGAATATACTGATAGCTGGTAGATAAACTGATTTTTGCGGATTGTATTTGAACATGTATTGCACCATCCAACTTAATTACACAATATGCTGTTAACAGTAATGAATATTTCCGAGCTTGTCAATTCGCCACAAAAATTAAACCATGAGTCATCGTATTACAGCGGTGAGTCATAAGATTAAATGTTTGAGAGTATTGTGTTATTGTGATTAAATATTTTTTTATAATTTAAATCACAGCAGTGAGAAATTCCTATTATGTTGGTTTGTTTGGTAACAGTTTTCACGTTAAGTACTGTACCATCAGTAGGTCACCTCATTAAACATGAGATGGTGACGCAAACATGTATTTCCTATTAAACGAGGGTCAGCGATAATTTATCAATGCCTCTTGCTTCTGCACATGTTCATGAAGGGAATGCGACTGCGCAAGAGAACCCTGGTGATATTTTAGGATAAATTATACCAACTGATGAAGGATAAATTATACCAAACCTTCATGATGCATTTAAATAGGTCATGAAGAGAATGCATAGCAAAAGATTTGTGTTAGATATTATCATTTTAGCAGTTTAACACTACGTAACTATTTTAAATTAAGTTTATCTTTGAGACATCGAATTAAAACTTATTTTTCCCCACAAAATCATACCAATGTATATTGTGTTGCTGTCATATTAATATTGCTGTTATTACAGTAGTTTGTGTTAATGCTATGAATGTGAACATAATGTCATTCAGAACTAAAGGTATTGGCAGATCACCTGCAATCATTGTATTTATTTTGGCGGGTTAAGCTGCGGTCAAGGTGAATTATGCGATGAAAAAGTACTCAAGTAGAGATAATGGTTTCATTTGATGAATAGTAACAACACTATGTGGGGGAAATGTATCAGGTGCAGAACCTTTGTAAATTTCAATAATTCCTGTTATCAAATATTGAATTTGTTATCATTGAGGCCATTTGATTTAGATATATCATGGTAAATATGTAACTGCTCTGTGAAAACTAATTTTTAGCAAAAATGATATGTCCTTCTTTTTAATAAATGATGTCTAAAATTATGTTCAAATTCGTTATCCAAAAACTTGAACAAACTTATACAGGATATAAAAAAAATATTTTGGGTTGATTATAATTATAGAAATGTCCTTGCATAAGAAGAAGAAGTCTTTTTTAGTGTTGTAAGTTGAACCGATGTTACCTTGATTTCCATCTTTACTGATTACTTTCATTTTAAATGCATATTTTTCCTTAATACGCTGTGTATTTTAAATTCTCATTTCATTCTTTTTTAATGCAAAGGCATAAATATGTAGTTAGTGTCATTGTAAAATACAGAGTAACAATTGCAATATTATTATGGAGCTTGTAATTGCAAATTTCAACCACGATGGACGAAATAATTGGTAAAGCCTGATGTTCTGAGCTTTTCATTTCAATACTGCCGCATGAGATGACAACATGTATGTGCGTTCAGTAAAGCTCTTAAATCATATACTTGTTTATCAAATTAGCAAATTGGGATTTGTCAAAGGTGCTGCATATAGCTTTTTCTACGTGTGCGACTTAAAGCCTTTGTTCATTCTTCCTACTACTTCCTGCTTTGATTCGAGCAGACTTTCCGATAAACAATGTTTACTTCACAAATATTTAATTTAAAGAATAGAATATTTATCAAAACTGATGGACAAAACGTAAAGATGATTTTAAAAACTAATTCAAACAATCATGTAAAAAGTTCATAACTTCATACATTTATCTTGACAATGAGTAAGACAATGCCGATTAGGTGAATGATAATTTCATCATTTTCTTTGGTTGAACTTAATGGGATGTTGACATCATTTCCACACACATGACAATGGAAAGTACTATAAAAGTGAGAAAGTGCCCGTGTATCCTTTCCTGCAGCAGGAAATGAGCCTTTTAGTGCAGTCGTTATAGAGTACATCTGACCCTTTCTGTATCTCGGCCACCTGAAGGACATTCACTATTACTGATTATTTACGGCAGTAAACATGCTATTCAATGAACTTTGAAATCAATTTGAACCATCCATACTTACATTTATTTATTGTTAACAAATGAAACCATAGTGCTAATATAAACTTGTTTCATCGTTAATAATCGATGAATGCAGAAACCACTAATCACGATGAACAAAAGAATTAATGTTGATAGGAAAAACATTTTATGTAGTGATGATGTTTCATTTCAAAATTTCAGACAATAAGGCTGAAAGATTCAACCATAGATTTTGTATTTGATCTGCACTTTTTTTGGTAGTTTGTATAAACTTTCCTTAATTGGGTTAATTCATATCAACTTTTTCGAGGGGACGAGCGAAAACGATAATATGCATCAATACATTCACATAATTAATATCAGATCATTTGCAATCATTGTTTTTCCGTAGAATAAGGTCAAGTTTAAGTCAAGGTGAATAGCGACCAAAATGAGCTCATAAGATGAAAGAGAAGTAAATTGGAGTAATTGTTAGCTTAATGTAATCTATATTTTTCTTTTAAAGAATGCACAAAGGAAGTCATCCCTGTACTTAAACGCTAATAAATTGATGTGCAATTACAAACACCTTTTATTGGCATTTAAGTCAAAAGGATTATACAACAAATAAGCCAATAAATCGATTTCACAACAAACAATATTTACAAAATGAACACAATGTCATAGAACAATTTACCAACAATAATCATGGTGTGTTTGTAAACACGTTCTGCTGAGGGACATCGCCCACGCCTCGCTAAAATTGCTTTCATGAAGATCTAGACCCAACGTTTAGACTATTTTTGCAAAAGTTACTTTGCACCTTTTCGGTAAGTTTTCTGGGTTCACATACTGATAACTCTGCTTTTTGCAAATTGGTTTAAGATTTAACGCAGCATATATTGAAAGATATTTTAAGTAAACATGTTCCGAATTGAAAATACAATAACTAGGTACTATAATATGACTTTACTTCTAACTTTTCCCCTTAAAAAAATAGAGCCATTGGCTCTGTAGCTCATCAGGCTTCATCATCAATTATGCTGTAGAGTGTGGCCAATGATACCCCCTTTGTAGAGGCCACCGGGGCACCAATCATAAAATTAAGTATATATAGGCGACAAGTTTCAGTTTTCTAGGCCTTATACTTCAGGAGAAGAAGATGAAAATAGATTTGAAGGACGTTCCTGTTGCCTTTATTAGGGGTCACAGGGCAACCAAAGCTACAATTTATAATCCTCACTAGCCAAGGAGTCTGTACACAAAGTTTCAGCTTTCTAGGCCTTATGGTTCTGGAGAAGACGATGAAAATAGGATTTTAGGGCGTGGCCGCTGTGGCCCTTATTAGGGGTCACAGGGCCACCAAAGCTACAATTTATAATCCTCACTAGCTAAGGAGTCTATACACAAAGTTTCAGCTTTCTAGGCCTTATGGTTCTGGAGAAGAATATGAAAATAGGTTTTAGGGTGTGGCCCCTGTGGCCCTTATTTGGGGTCACAGGGCCACCAAAGCTACAATTTATAATCCTCACTAGCTAAGGAGTCTGTACACAAAGTTTCAGCTTTCTAGGCCTTATGGTTCTGGAGAAGAAGATGAAAATAGGTTTTTAGGGTGTGGCCCCCGTGGCCCTTATTAGGGGTCACAGGGCTACCAAAGCTACAATTTATAATCCTCACTAGCCAAGGAGTCTGTACACAAGGTTTCAGCTTTCTAGGCCTTATGGTTCTGGAGAAGAAGATGAAAATAGGTTTTTAGGGTGTGGCCCCTGTGGCCCTTATTAGGGGTCACAGGGCAACCAAAGCTACAATTTATAATCCTCACTAGCTAAGGAGTCTGTACACAAAGTTTCAGCTTGCTAGGCCTTATGGTTCTGGAGAAGAAGATGAAAATAGGTTTTTAGGGTGTGGCCCCTGTGGCCCTTATTAGGGGTCACAGGGCTACCAAAGCTACAATTTATAATCCTCACTAGCCAAGGAGTCTGTACACAAGGTTTCAGCTTTCTAGGCCTTATGGTTCTGGAGAAGAAGATGAAAATAAGTTTTTAGGGTGTGGCCCCTGTGGCCCTTATTAGGGGTCACATGGCCACCAAAGCTACAATTTATAATCCTCACTAGCTAAGGAGTCTATACACAAAGTTTTAGCTTTCTAGGCCTTATGGTTCTGGAGAAGAAGTCGAAATTCCACAAAGTTTACGGACGGATGGACGGACGGACGGACGGACGGACGGACGCCGGACACCATGCCATGCCATAAGCCCATCGGGCCTTACAAGCCAGATGAGCTAAAAATGTGTATTTTTTCTTGTATTGTATGCTTACAGTAAAAAAGTCATGTTTCAATTTTGAACTAACATTTCCTTTAGTAGAATCTAATAATCAATGAGTAACGGTAGGATTTATTCTTAGACATAAAACATATGCATATCACACAGTGTTTAATTTAAGTATAAATTTATGGCAGAAGTAAACGTATTCTGGCGTCAGTGAGATTTTAAAGAAGTCTTTAAACCATTTCCATCTGACGGAGAAGCCAAAACTTTTACTACTGCTTAAACAAATTCTATTTGATTCTCGTTTATGATCCTCTTTTGTATATTTTGACAAAAGTTATCTCGCAAAATTGGATTATCCTTTCTCGAAATTCACTAAGATGTGATCGTTATGAATAATTATGTTTCCTTATTCTATGAAGAAAGTGACCACATACAGACATGCCTATTAACAGGGCACTGGCCAGATATTGATTTATTGATATTGACTAGTGATATAGTGTGAATAAGTCAAAGATCCATTTACGAATATGTAATTCGAATACGATCATCTTTCTAAAGCCTCCCAAGCTAGTTTTTGCCTTAAGACATGTACTAAATATAACTAACGTACATGTAAATAAGTCTCTACATGTGTCAAGGATAATTGGTAGTACTAACATATCCTTAAGCTACTGAACTTCTTATCAAATTAAATTTGAAACGTGAGAAGTTCCTTCAGTTTATATTAGGGAACACTCGCACTTCATGAAATGTTACATACATCCATGATATCCATGTTGTATACCTCGTGACTTGATACATCATAAAACATTCACACAAAATTTATGCATACCTTTGGCTGCCTGGTTGATTATGAATTATGTTTTTCTAATGAATCCTTTGGTTGATAAAAAGGATATTTTAGAAAGGGAAATGATATTAACTGTTTTGGTAGAATTATTCAGCATCTACTTTTACTTAGGTTTATTAGTACATGGTCAACTATATTCTTATTAAGTAGTATAATGAAATTGTTAAGTAAGTCAAACGTACCACTTATACAGAGGCAGTAGCACTTTTCATTTTTGAAAATTTTATATTTTAAATTTTTCACTGATAATTGCACGTCAATGATAAATGTAATATTTTGATAGTGTCAAAAATATCACACTTAGCAATCATCACAAGTCAGAGAATAAATTATAAAGAATCACATAAATCTATTTCCTGTTTTTGTGAACAACTTTAATTCAATTTGTTTAAGAAAAAGGATTCACATGGGCGTTTGATTTAAAATAAAAGGGTGAGACCAAATTCTCTGAAAACTGCGAAAAAGGTCAGGGTTAATCATAACTAGGCCTGGCATTACACAGCTACATGTAGAACCATAGCATCACTCTTTTCGTTAAGGAACAAATACACTTCTGTCATTCGGGTTATTCATGTTTAAGAAAACAATACATTTGACAAAATGTATTTTTAAGAGAATGCACTGAATATCTACTAGGTTTAATTACACACATTTCGGCCCATTTCCTATGGCAAATATAATCTAAGATAAATGTGCAAACTTCAAAGACAAACTGTGAGTTCGTTGCATGACTAAAAGTACTCTGGCGTCAATGGTATTCTATAGAACTATTCATTTAAATACTGCCACATGAACTGGGATAATTTGAGTTTTTGAAGGAGGCTATTACACCGATCTTTGTAACATAACTACAAAATAACGCATCTAATAATGGAATTATGTTTATTATAGCTAAACATGTGCACATATTTTGTCTTTATTTTTATTTTGTATCAATGTTGCAATGATATCTCTATTCAAATACACCCTTATCAAATAAAAAGGCAAAATTAAAATCTTTCTGTATATTCAAGGATACCAAGATGTGATAAATGTGAATGGAATTCTCCTCTAGGAACTTTTATTAATATTTTTCAAAAGCTAAGAATTTTAGAATAAGGAATGACATGTAGTGGATCAAAGTTGGCAAACATTCAACAGGGTTGTTGAAGAGAAGTTATCAGCAAAGTGATGTTAATGACCAAATAACGATTTACCTGTTTATAGAATTAAATAATTTAAGGATTTGTCCGTTTTAGTACATCGTTTTAGAACAACTTTAAACGGTAACGAGCTTCGTATTTAATCCACCTTTGCTTTGGTGTCAAATTGGAAACACAGGAAAATCAACATGTTAATGACAAATCTATGATAAACCAAACAATTTTAAGCTAAAACATCTGGCACATTGATCACTAAAGCTGTTCTTAAGCAGCCTGTTAATGTTTTGTCTCGTTGAAAAATACGCTTAAAAGGGTCATTTAAACAATGTCTCTACAAATCCTTAGAAGAAAATATGAGATGTTGTTGATTTAAAGGATTACTAATAACCTACCTACATCGGAGGGTTCCAGATGTTACAATATAATGGTAATCAAATCCTACAGCTGCATGGAAACAAATCAGAGTTGATTTGTATAATGAAGGATTTCCTTCAAGCTTCAAGTACTCACCACACGTTATTCTCTGAAAACTGAACGATGTTATGAAGATTATCTGCAAGACACATCTCATACCAAAAGTATAGTATATTTCCAAATTGTTTTCAAATTTTTTTATATGATAAGCGTTGAAATAATGTGTTTTATCTGAAGTGAAGTAAACTGTATCAGGCAGTAGTGACCTATAGTATATTATAGCGCAACTGGACTGGTGTCGGAACTACTTTCAGCTATGTGAACAAAGGGGGAGGGGGGATAAGTTTCTAGTTGTTAAGTTACCATTATTACATATTCTAATAAAATACATAACATGAATAAATTACGTAAGGTAGTTTTCCAAATACTAGGTTTAATTCACCTCATGACATTGGTAAAGCTGATATTTCACTCGTGGCAGAGGCTCGTGACCCATGACGCTCGATGAATTATTTGAAGCCATTTTCATAAAGCATATCCAATACTTGGGTCGAGTTTGTAGAATACTGTGATGGTATTTCATTAAATGTTTTGAGGACTTCTTACAACTGTCTTCTTCACAGAAATTATATATAATTCATAGGTTTCTGAAAAGTAATTCACTGTGCGGTCCCTGAGTCTATGAGAAGGCGTGATAATATAAGTCATAAGTTATTTTCTTCAAAATCTTAATAAAACGTTTTGTTCAGATTTGATTTATCACAACGATCAATGCAGAGAACTATAAATTATCCGTTGAGTTCTAAATCGATAAAATGACTATGATATTATTCATTAGATGCAATTTACATAAGTTTACAATGTAAAATCTAAACTCAAACATTGTCAAAATACATTTGGGGAAGGTACTCTCTGACAAAGGATGTAAAAGCACAAGGAATTCATCCAGTTTCCACTTTAATCTAATTTGATCTTTGGCTGCTTAGGGTTATTAAACTAATTTCTTAAAAATGTGTAAAGGTCTCCTCTTAATTAGTCTGTGTGGATTTAGAACCTCTATTCACCGCTGACTGAAGTATCGCTGGGTTGCTTTTCAACATAACTTTAAAAACATTTCTGCTTCTGAAATTAAGAAAATATTTCCTGATCCTAAGCAAAGTACTTAAACTGAACACTTATGGATATGAATGGAAGTATGAAATCTGTGATCTATATATTATCGATTTGATAGTACCAAAAGGTTTTCAAGATTATTTTCAATTCAAAAATGTTTTGAAAATATAGACTTCTCCTGCATTTGATAATTTTTTTTTTATCAATATCATGCATGGAGATATGACCATGTGTTTCTTTGCATTGTACTGTTGCTAATATGTGATCACAACTAGTTTAATCTGCAAGAGGTCAGGATGAACGTTTCAAAATCAAAACTTTACAATGTATAAAGGAATTTTTATTGATGGTAATTTTTCTAAAACAAATTGAAACTATTGAGGACATTTTCTCGCTAATATTTTTTTGTTATTATCTTACCCTCTTGAAGGAAAGCAGTCAATATAAACAACTTTAACATGTATGAGGTTTGATAACACCATTTGCAAATATAAGTGCACACTTCAAAGAAAAATAGGGATCGCCTTGCATGACTGAAAGTAGTCTGGCGTCAGTAAGATTCTACAGGCCTATTCATTCATTCATAGTGCCACATGAACAGGAGGGTTTTGACTATTACCCCCGACTTTTTATCTTAACTACATCTAATGATGGGGGTCTTATCCTTTTCATCACACATATAGGGGATTCTTAATATTGCCTCATGAATATTTATGAGGCACGGAAAAGGGAGCGCGCGTAATCGAAAACGAGGCTAAGGCCGCTTCTACACCCGGAAGTAACATTCAATAGCATTGACATGTCGGTAGCTTTCCCTAAAAGCGCTTCGTTTTGGAAAATAATGAGCTATTTACAATGCCACAAGTTCAGAAACAATGCAGAAATTAAATATCTTCAGGTAACACAGCCGATAATAGTATTTTACTCGATGGGCGAGTTTTCTTGATCGATTCACAGGGCTGTTTACACATTGTGTGCACCGTCAATTTGATTCCGATGTTGCTAATTAATTTTATACTCTTTACAAACTAACTATACTTTACACATATCCCTTATTTCAAGAATATTTCAATTATAATCTATATACATATTTCATTGGGGTAAGAAAAACAATAATAAGGTCTCCTCTAGTCTTCGATGTCTTCGAGTTACTTTCAGGTCATCGAGTGCAGGCCTTATGTAAACAAACTGCATCTACTTAATTAATTCTTATACAATAAATTTATGAGTCATATCAGACTAAAATAATACGTTTGAAAATTTTCCTAATTATATCTTCACGTTTTCTATGTTTCTGATAACGCCCACATCAAGAATATTCTTATCTTAAAAATATTATTATTGCAGATAAATAATATTTTACATAAATAATAAGTGATACTGAGTCTACTCCTGCATATCTACAGTACATAGAATAATTTTTAGAAAATTAATGTACATATAGAACTTATTCTTCTCAGTTCTTCTATTGAGAAAAGTTGAATTTAAAATAATCTCAGTGAGATATTTTTGTAGTTGCAAATTTAAGTTTGTAAAAATTTATATAAAAAAGATTGTTTAATAAATGTTATGTTTATCATATGAGAGCAACAGTACAATGACTGAGATCCTTACAAATTATTAGGAATATTATATTGAAAAAAACCCCACACAATTGCAGCAGCCTTTAAATAAGAAAAAAATATTGATAATAATTCTGATGGCATAAAGCTTGTTTTCAGCATTAGAACTGACAAATAAATTTTGTGGCCTAGGAACATATTTCAATCAATGCTACAAACAAATCTAAATGGTAAATTTAGAATACTGATAATTATAAAATGTTAAATTTGCCCTGTGTTTTTAAACTATTTGTTTAGTTTTGTTGATACTTATATTGTTAAATTATTTTCTTTTCCTTGACACAGAACTAGCCATATGTTCAGAGTATTAATAATATATATATTTGTTTATAGAGCTTATTCAAATCTCTGTTCTGGGGTTGTAGAAATATTCAAGAAAATCACTAGAATTGATCTAAGACCACTGTGAAATCATGTTACATGAATTATAAAAATTGTAGTATATATATTAGAAGCAACTGCATGTACTTTATTTGATAAATGAGGGATATCTTAACATTTGGAAAATGGATATTAAAAAATAAATTTTACAAAAGGAACAATTATTTAGGTTTAACAAAGTGCAATCAATTATTTTTGTGACATAAATCTTCACCAAAAGAGATTATAGAAACTGTCAATTTATTTTGAAGGTCTGAATACTTACTTCAAATTGTATTATTTATAACTAGCTAAAGGGCTGTTTTTTATAATGCTGAAATTCATGAATAACATTTTTATGTTGAAGCAATTTGTTAGTATTTCATATTGTTTCAATTATTTATCTTCAGTGCCTAGAATAAATCACACAATTCAAGTGAAGCATTAACCAAACAAAGATCTACATTGCCATAAGTCCTACCAGAACTCCTTTTAAACTAATCAAATATTCATTGAAATATTATTGAATATCATATCAATTCTAACAAGAGAATATGTTTACAGTTAAATAATAAGATATATAACAATTTCCTTCATTTTAATCAAATTGCAATTTTCAAATGCTCCATATCAAAGCAAAATAACATTCTTAATTTTTAATATGATTATTAATATATACATGCATTTCCCTCCCAGACCAAGTTTGTCTACTGTTTATTTGTAACTTGTATGGCCTTACATATTGGCATAACTTAATAGAGTATTGAAGCATCTATATGTAATTCAATGTGCCAACAATTCAAATTATTTGCCCACAATAATAATATTTATTGTCTCAAGACCATGTATGTGTCCTGATATCTATTAACATATCAATGAAAGGCTTATTTATTATCATCACAATATCAATAATTCTCCATTTCATATTTGAATCATGATGAATAGTTTTTGTTTTAAAATATTCTGTTTATGAAGCTTCTTACTTTTCAATATATGATGTGTCTTTTTGACGGTTCGTCCGTGTGCGTGCGTGCGTGCGTGCGGGCGTGCGTGCGTGCGTGCGTGCGTGCATGCATGCATGCATGCATGTATGTATGTATGTATGTATTGGATTGGTTAATGATACGTACTTACATGTACATGCGCACAAGAACCTTCAGTGGATTCATTTCGTAAACCATTCGCTATTGTTTGTACACAGAAGAAGAAGAAAAAAGACATGAATCGTTACTAAAAAAAACTACAGCAGTGACTGTTTCACACAATGAAAGAAAGTGTATGAAATCGTTCAACAGTTGCCTAAACATTGCATGGCCAATAAAATAAAGAGTACTTTTTTCAACTGTTGAACACACTAAATGATCTCCCATGGAAATGTTAGAGTTATTGTCTGTAAATGTACTTACAAAAACATATCTGTGTTGACATTTCTATTTCTTTTTGTGTTAATAATATATTTGCTGAATAATGTTCAGAGACATCATAGCATCGACAGAAAGGAAAAGTAGATCAAAGAATATGTTATACTTTAAACAACATATATGAGATAATGAGTAACGATTATCATATCAAAATACATATTATCCCATTTAAAAACACTACATAAATAAGTTCAGCAAATAATTCATGGATGAACAACTTTTTTATTTGACAGTAGCAACGGTTTGGTAGATATCCTTATACGGTTTTCAAGCATATGAGGAAAAAGGCACAGCAATTTATGCATATTGGTATGATAATGAAAAAACCAAACCAATAACAACAGGATAAGGAAACATCCTGATGTTCATCCATATAATTACTTGTATTCCTCATGGTTAACATGGCGGTATAAGTGTAAATTGTATGTTCACTCGATGTCCTGGAGTCTACAACAAACATCAAATAATGAATATCACACATCAATAACGGTCACCTAATGGTCACCTAACAATACATTATTGTCTAAGCCTACATATCACTAAAGTACATTTATCAAAAACACGTTTTATTACACAATACTCTTGTTGAAGAGCTAGAGACACTTCGCCCATTCTGTGGATAAATCTTCACATGTGTCAAACGACAACAAAATGAAAGCTATCATGCGGATGTCTACACATAAAAATTTGAGTTCAAATAGAATGCAATGCTAATATAAACTGGTTCACAGTCTTCTTTTACATGTACATCAATCATTCAT
Source organism: Steromphala cineraria (assembly GCA_916613615.1). NCBI lineage: Eukaryota > Metazoa > Mollusca > Gastropoda > Trochida > Trochidae > Steromphala > Steromphala cineraria. The sequence continues at coordinate 26,480,453 of OU744732.1, forward strand.
ATCAAGTTTGAATGAAGTACATCTCTTAGACAAGTAGTTTATTCTTAGACTGTATACCTTATGTACAGCAAAAAATTCTACTATTTCCAAAAACATTCTTTACACAAGGCGTCAGTGAGGATCTACATATCATTATTCCTTTCTTTATAACAACTGCCATACGGAGAAGCTATAACCTCTTAGAGATACCTTATACTAATGACATTTAATGTTCTCATATGTGCTTTAGTCACACAAATAAGTTACATGTAAGTACATATAGATATATAAGTACATATATAATAATTATATATATATATATATATATATATATATATATATATATATATATATATATATTAAATTTGCATATATTACATACGTGTTATATACCTTTATCTTTTAAACAATTATTTACATGAAATCTAACAGACTACACATTTCAGATCTCAATAAAAACAGAAACAACCGCCTTACTCCTACTTTCAATGTAGTGGCAAGTAAATGGCATTTAACAAGGCACTGGGCTGATGGTATTATTGGATATAGTGCCTTGCGTTCGGATTGAACGAATATGAACTTTCAATTGAAAAAGTATGAATTGTGAGGTAAAACATCCCGGTTAAGCCTATTTATCATTCAGACTGAATGCTAAGAGTTTTCTTAATCTTTTAAGCAGTTAATGGTTTGTCGTGTTGGAAAGGTTCATAATATAGAGTAGCAGTTCAGCCTTGGTCCATGAAGGTTCTAAATATACCAAGGTTAATAAGGGAATGTGAGATATTTTTGCTTTTACCGAATATACAAATAACCTACCTACGTCCGAGGCCTCACATGTGTCACGGATAATTAGTTAAATATCCTTAAGCAGTTAAATAGCAAATCCAATGTAAGTGGAAACATGATCAATTTCTTCCGGCACTATTAGAAAACACATGTTTTCGCACTCAATGCCGGAGAGTGCAATTAAACAGAAGAGTATAGAATTTTCAAAATGGAGATTTTATGGTGTTTTATGGATTAGGTTTTTGTGTATTTAAATTTGAAAATTACGTGGATGATTGATAATGCAATTCAAATGTTACTCCAGTTTATCTCTATCATACTGTTTGTGATTATTCACATCTGAATTGAACATTTTGAAATCGATCCGTAGCTGTAAGTCTCATCATGTAGATTAATTAAAAGGGCCGTTAGAGTCTTATCTCATTGGATGTTAGCAATTAGGTGGTTTAAAATCATTCAGCAGCTTATCAGATCAATTATTTCCTTATTGAGCATTGACCATGTCAATCCTTGCATTGAGTGTTCATTATGATAATAATGGTGTGAAGAATAATAAAAAATACTGTTCCAATTGTCTTATAAATGGTTGATGTTAATTCAGAGGGGATTGAATCAGAAAAGGAACTCTCATAGATTTTCTTCTTTAACTTAAAATACAGCAAAATTTTATTGACATGAATTGCGCGGACATCACAGTGACTAGCTTAAAAAACATATATAAATATTAACATTCTTAGCTTAATTCCGTTTGAAAAAAAATCTACAGGTCCTTTAGAATGAAGTACTATCAAAGGCATACTTTTATGAAATATTTAAATAGAAATTATCATCTATAAGAGCAAAACATCCTGACTTAAATCACAACTAAATGATTGATTGTCGTATTGATTGATAAAAAGAACATTCATTGTACATGATCCATTGATAGGTTTATCTGAATATTCTCATGTTATATAATGGACAATGTGAATAAAATACTGAACTGTCATCAAAGATCTCAAGATATGAAGCAGAAACATTGTGTTGTGTTAGTTACCCAAACCCATTAAGTTTTTTTGAATAATGATATTCTCCAAAACAGAAAATAACTATGAAACATATAGAAAACTGATTCTGAAAAATATTTATTTGGACAAATCCCCCTCCGGATAGTATACTTTATCACAGATCACATTTACATGTGTATTTGTAAATTCATTAAGGTTTGTTTTTGAATAAAGGATCTTGTAAGCATATAACAATTTCTAATATAATATGAGTTTTGGTTTTCGAGTGAGTGTCCACTTTAAAAATAAATTATAAATTATCGATAATGAAGGATAATTAACTCAATATTAACATCTATTGCAACATATTCTGTTTCATTTGAGTTTAGAGATATGTTTAACTGTATTGATTGAATGTGATTTTCAAAACAGAACGCATTACCTAACAGTTTAATTAATTAAGAATTGTATCACTACCATTACAGTGTAACATAACTCTGTTTTCCAATTTTATCATACAAAGTTTATCTTCATTCAACCAATATCATTTTAATTGAGGACCATATCCGAGGGAAATGCACTTTGAAAAACGCCACAAAAATGAACTCGTTTGATCCCGCAAGTTTGCTTCTTATGCCTAAAGTTCACTGAAGAAGCGCTGTTGGAAGCATTAGAAGCACTTGCTTAATTGCCCTCGTTGTATGCATGCTTATTTGAAAGAAGCTGGCTGCAAGGCTTTTGGCACAAGACTTTACCTGCACTGATTGATTACCTTCTCTTCTTATACTTGTAAAATCTTACAGCCTTACAAAGATTTATCTTTGGCTGTAGGTTTACGCACGTTTTAAAACACGTTTGTTAACAAGAGTCATCTCATAAAAGTAAAAAGCCCCTATTATATCGGTTGTGTTGATGTTAGTAAATGGATTCGTGCAGAGTATTATAAAGATTTACTCAAACCATTACCTACTTCCCATCGGGGTGTTTATTTGTTATTCATATTTTTGAAGTTACTTGCATCATATAAAACATATTTCGTTAGTCAGTGCAGTTGACTTTTACTTTGCCGAAAAACATTGTCTATCATGTATCAATTTTGACTTGTCTTACTGTTATTTTTTTTTCAGTAATTTCATGCAACAGATGTCAAGAAGTGTTCACATAAAAGCTTCAACGGTGAATGATTTACACTGTAACGTGTTATACGTGTGAAATCATAGCCAGTTGTTTAAACACTGCAATCCTGTAAATAATTTTTGTTCTGTGTGTTAAAGCTTTTCTTGAAAAAGGATATGTAATTCTGAATGATGGACATGGAAAATGATATCCGTCTTTGAATATTCTAGCATATGAAAGCTTTTTTTAACTTCCACCTGTGGCTTCTCTTTAATGTCATACAAGGGAAGCTGCCCTTCAAAACCTAAAAACAACGAAAATAGAAACCGCAGGGTCACCAAATCCAAATTTTTATCCTTCTTTTCAAGAGTCTAGGGTGTTGTGCATGAGAACTCCTTATAATTACATATCCTCTATACATGACGATCCTTTGAAGAATTTCAACCTGGAAATTTATAGTGTCGATGAGATAAAGATAGTAACGAAATTTAAAACATTAAATAAGAAACGATTTGCGATTTAAGTTTTTCTTGTTGGACGGTGGCATTGACCTAAGCCAGAGATCTAGATGTCAACATAGGTTACACTCAAAATAAAAATATATATAATGATATCCTTTGTCAGGGTTGATTAGCAAAAATGATAGATTTCCTTCTGATGTACTCAACTCATGTGTTTTACACTTGTTAGCTTAGTACTAAATGGTATCTTTTAGCAGTTATTTAATCTAGCATTAGCAGCTCCTATTTCACTAGTCATTTCTTTGCAGAACAGCAGAAATAATACTTTGAATTTAGTTGATATCCATACACTCAATAATGGAAAGTAAGAAGTAAATAATCTCAATGTACAA